>CM053029.1:461756891-462321891 GCA_028564925.1 Lithobates sylvaticus | reverse complement strand
CATGGAATGTGCATACCACAAATGACACCCCAAAATAAATTCTGCTACTCCTCCTGAGTATTACGATACCACATATGTGGGACTTTTACACAGCCTGGCCACTTAGAGAGGCCCAACATGCAGGGAGCGCCATCACGTGTTCTAGGAGCATAAATTACACATCTAACTTGTTGACTACCTAATACACTTTTGAAGGCCCTGGAGCACCAAGACAATGACACGTGATACTGACGTGGCACTGATACGTGGCACTGATGACACTGATGTGGCACTGGTGACAGATGGCACTAGTATGGAGCACTGATGACACGTGACACTGATGACAGACGGCACTGATACGGGGCACTGATGACACGTGACACTGACAGATGGCACTAATATGTGGCACTGGTGACAGATGGCACTAATACGTGGCACTAGTGAGATATGGCACCGACACGTGGCACTGATACGTGGCATTGATGACACGTGACACTGATAACAGATGGCACGTGACACTGACAGGTGGCACTTATACGTGGCACTGGGGACAGGTGGCACTGGCAGATGGCACTGGGGACAGGTGCACTGGGGACACATCGATGGGGACACATGGATGGGGACAGATCGTACATTTCGTTTTTTTTTTTTTTTTTTTTACTTACGGCTGCTGCAGCCGTTCATCTCTCTCTCCCCACACGCTGTCTGTGTGAGGAGAGAGAGCGGCGCTGACAGATGATCTCATATGTTTCCATATGAGATCATCTCTCATTGGACACGCCGATCTCGCTGTAAACGGCCGCTGTGATTGGCCGTTTACAGCGATCTGTGACCGGCTGTGTCCGACGGACACGGCCAGCACAGAACTTCCCCGATGCGCGCTCTCAGGAGCGCGCATTAGGGAAGTAAACAAGAGGACGTCCAGGGACGTCCTCCCAGCAGAGAGGGTCCGCGCTGCAGCCGTCTTTCAGCTATAGCGCGGGCGTCGAAGAGGTTAAAGAAAGTGCTTTTAAGCATTACCAAGGCAGTTATAATTTGCCAGGATTTAAATATTAAAATATGATGAAATAAGATGAGACACTCACCTTTGCTCCAAATTCCTCACTCATGTTTGTGAATAAATACTCATATCCATAAGCTGCTTTGCAGTTAAGCCAAACAACATGATGAGGACTCAGCGTTATCCAGCTGTGTACCAACTCCAAAACTCCAGATAAACATTCCTCCTACAGCAAGCAAAAACAAAACCAAAATATATGAAACTTCATGCAACATTACAAAGAAATAAAAAAAATAATATTAAGATAGACTTACTCTGCTAGGAATCTGGAAAAATTTAGGATCGCAGAACGTTGTATCCAAATAAACGCTATCAATCTCCTTTACCCTAAAATAAATATTATATCTATTAACATGAATAACAGTACATAAGGGACATTTGGTTGGCTGAAAACCAGGCAATTTGTATTCTTTATTTCAAAAACCCAAATTGGAAATTACTTTCACTTCCTGTCCCATAGTCAAAACAGGAAGTGAGAGGAAATCCCTCTAAAGTGAGATAATCCCTGTGTGTTACCAGAACTGGTGTCCCTACTGGAAGATTTCCCCTCTATTAGCATTTGAATGCCAATGGCTCCCACTGCTCTGTCAATTGCCAATGAGGAGGGAGAGGGAGAACTAAGGCTCTTGTGCACATTGCTGGATCGAGATGGGGCTCAGGTAAGTATTAGGAGGGCTACTGCACACGGAAGGTTTTGGTACCCAAAAATCCTTCAGCCTTTACAAACACTTTAATTTATATAATTAATATCTGCTGGTAGTTTAGCTTTTGAACTTGCTTCCTTTTTCCTTATAGAGAAAAGAATTGCGTTTTATCACACATGCACCAAAACGATCTCTTTCAACGAAAATAAATAAATAAAAAAAGTGTGAAAAAACAGATACGCAACATGTTGACAGGAAAAGTATCAGCGGTTTTGGTTCCTTCCCAGTCAATTCCACAACACCTTTGGTCAAAGTGACTGGTAAACATTACAAAACGGCTTTCCCACACCATATTACTCATCAGCAACCATAGGCCTGAGAGCCTATACACTACATGAACGCATTCTCCGGATTGTTAAACCGCATGAGGCATGTATAGAAAAATAAAATGTGCTGTATTCTATGCACCTGTTTCCTGAATGTAAAAGCTCCATACGTGCCACTTCTCCTTTTGCAAGCCTGAAATCTCCAGTATACAACACGGTGCCATTTTGTCCTTGGAACAAAAACCTGAAAGGAATTGTAAAATGTTAGCATAAAAGTGGAAAAAAGGCAACAATTGCTCAATATAAAATGAAAACGTCTACTAAAATATTTTAAACATAAATCTGACCTACCGTAAAACATTCCTAACAGAGTTGAAATATACTGTAATTACTAATTACTTCTGCTAAAAGTACATTCAAAACCAAACACTTTCTCCAGGAACAGGTATATCCAAGCTACCACCTCCTAAGTAGTAATCATCCACTTCAAAAGCAGGGGACACAGCCTGGAAAGGTCTCCGCAACCTCCATAATTATTCAGGAAAGTGAAAAGGCGAATGCCCCAAAAACCTACTAAAATACATTAGAACTTTATTAAATACTAGTGAAAAATAACCAAGACCCAGCGCATTTCAGCCGTCAGGCCTTAATCAGGGCTGAGCCCTGATTAAGGCCTGATGGCTGAAACATGTTGGCTCTTCTTGACTATTTTTCCACCACTACTTAATAAAGTTCGAATGTATTTTTATGGTACTCGCCTTTTTCCTTTCCCAACACATTTTTCACTTTGGATAGGGTAGGGAATGATTAAAACACCTGCCTTGGTTTTTTTCCCCCTCTGCCCCTTGGGGAGATTTTCTTTTACTTCTTGTCTTGTAGACACAACAGGAAAGGAGATAAAAAAAAAAAAAACATCATCTAACGTGAGAAAAATCCCCTCTCAGACAGTTATCACCAAGAAGATGAATGTCATCATTGGAAGATTTTTCCTCTAGTCCTGCTCAGTTGACAACCCAAAATTTGGAATTATCCCTCAGTTTCAGTGACAATGATCACCAGGACAAAAAGTAGGAATCTCTTCAGTGGGAACAAAAGACAGCAATACAAATCTCACAGGGGTTCTGACCCCTCCCCATTCAATGCCTTTGTCCCAGTGGAGACCTTTAGCTCATAACCTGTATGTAGTACCCAAGTTTTAAACTTTTGTCCAATTTGAAATTAAAGGGTTAGTTCACCTTTGAAAAAACTGCTAATGCAGTGAATGGTGACAGCAGATAAAAACGAAACTGTGCTGCTATAAGCAATATTACATAAGGTACCTGCTTTTGCTGTAGGCCATTTCGCCTTTCCATAAGGCCCCTTTCACACCGGGGCGTTTTTCATGCGGTGCAGCGCTAAAAATAGCGCCTGTTCACCGCATGAAAAAATCCGGCCCCTTTAACTCCAGTGTGAAAGCCGGCGGGCTTTCACACTGGAGCGGTGCGCTAGCAGGATGACAAAAAAAGTCCTGCTAGCAGCATCTTTGGAGCGGGATAGGAGCGGTGTGTTCACCGCTCCTATACCGCTCCTTCCCATTGAAAAGAATGGGAGACCGCGGTAAAACCGCGGCAATACCGCCGCAAAGCGCCGCTACGGCGGCGCTCTGCGGGGGGTGTTTAACCCTTTTTCGGCCGCTCGCGGGGGGTAAAACCGCACCGCGAGCGGCCGAAAACCGCGGTAAAAACGACGGTAAAGCAGCGCTAAATATAGCGCTGCTTTACCGTCACCGCGGCTCACCGCCCCAGTGTGAAAGGGGCCTAAGTCTGCCTAAAAAACCTCCCAACGCTGGAGTTCCCTCACTCTGCCCTGTTGCTATTCCAACAACCCAGCCATTGATGTTCCCCTCCAACATCACAAAAGTGCGCTCTCTTTTGGCTTTAAACACTGCGCATGCAATCTCTATCATCTATCACAGTAGCTGATAGATGATCAGATTTTTCATACTTAAAGAGGAAGTAAACCCTCTTAAAAAAAAAAAAAAAAAAAAAGGAGGAAAAAAATAAAAACCTGCAAGACAAAGGCATAATTAGCTAGTATGCATAGCATACTAGCTAATTATGTATCACTTACCTGAGATCGAAGCCCCGGCATCGGTCCTCTTCTCCCCCTCCGACATGTTCTCCCGGAGTGACTTCCGGGTATCGCGGCTCCGGCGCTGTGATTTGCCAGAGCCGCGATGCCGTCACTCCGCGCATGCCCCAAGGTACTAATGCAGTAAGGAACATTTAAATATAACTATTTTACTTATAATACTGTATGAAACAAAAGCTAGAAGAAGATGCACACTTCTATGTTAGCCAGTAAGGACCAGTATGATAAAAAAATAAAAATAAATTCTAATATCTTCAGAATACATGTACTGTGAAATTCATAAAGAGTATCTTTTATACTCATTAGAAATTGATTTTGCAGTAGCATGACAAATGGCACAACTTGCTTGAGATTCATGTGTGTGTTGGTAAACTGTATATGAATCTGTTTCAGAATTGTCTGAAAAAAAATAATAATAATTTTGCCCGCGGCACAAGACTCAAAAGTGTGACAATTTATTCCAACATAGTGGAGGTCTTTACCTCCACTTTCCTCATCACCGATATGGCGGTATTTCCTTATGAATTTGTCACAACAGAGGCGCTATACAATAAAAAAGTGTTGCAAGTAAGAACTACTTTAACATCCTCAATACCGGGTGCTTTTACCCCCTTCCTGCCCAGGCCAATTTTCACACTTTGAATGACAATTGCACGGTCATGAAACATGCTACCTATATGACATTGTTATAATTTTTTGGGACAGATAGAGCTTTCTTTTGGTGGCATTTAATTGCTAGGTTTTTTATTTTTTGCTACATAAACAAAAAAAAAAAAAAAAAAAAAAAAAAAAAAAACACACACACACACAGGAATTTTCCGTTATAAAATTTTGCAAATAAATAACTTCACTTCATAAATTTAGGCCAAAATGTATACTGCTACATTTCTTTGGTAAAAATAACCCAAATCTGGGCACTGATGACGGCTGCAATGGTGTGACAGATACACTTGATGCAATCTGGGCACTGCCGGCAGCTGAGCTGTTGTGACAGGTACACAATGTAATCTGGTCATTGATGACGGCTGCTCTGTTGTGATAGATATACTTGATGCAATGAAAATAAAAATGTATTTTTAACCTTAAAATGTGCTTAATCCAAGGAAAAAATAATGGCACTCTGACAATCACACAATGGTGACCGTTTAAAACTAAAAATAGTGAATATTTCAACTCACACACAAAAATGAATATGTATAAAAAAATAAATAAAAATTAAACTGTGCATGTGATAAACGAATATATATAAAAACTGTATCACCCAGTGATACGTGACAAAATAAAGTGTCAAATTATATATAAGACAAAATACATAAATAAATAAAAAGTCCATATAGTGTCCACAATGTCTGTTGAAATAATCTGTAAAATATCTTCTTGTTCCTTCCACCACACCACAGTGACAGGTGACTCCTCTCCCTTAAGAAATGCACTCACCGACAAAAAGCACTTTAAAACCATGTAAGCAGGTGTCAAGACGAACAATATCCACTGAGTATATCCAGAAATTCTCCACATGTAAATAAAATAAGGTGCTCCAATATCGCCGTACAGCCAAGCCCCTGACATGTTTCGTTTAACCAACTTATTCATAATTTGGTTAAACAAAACATGTCAGGGGCGTGGCTGTACGGCGATCGTCTCCAGTAAAGCTTGAGACTGGGAGCTGGACGTGGAGACGGATTACTATTGCTGCAATCAGGCATCGAGGATGGGGTGAGATTTAAACAAATACCGCTGTGCCTGCACACCTCGAGTCCGCCGTGACTGCAATCCATTGAGTGTGAAGTTCAGGAGTGTAATTTGCTGTGGTTTGCTGATTGCTTTCTGCTGATTTTTTATTGTGGAAATGTGAGTGTAAAGGTTGAAGCTTTTTAAGTGAATGAATAAATTGATTTATACGATTTACACTATTGGAGCACCTTATTTTATTTACATGTGGAGAATTTCTGGATATACACAGTGGATATTGTGTGATTCGTATTGACACCTGCTTACATGGTTTTAAAGCGCTTTTTGTCGGTGAGTGCATTTCTTAAGGGAGAGGAGTCACCTGTCACTGTGGTGTGGTGGAAGGAACAAGATATTTTACAGATTATTTCAACAGACATTGTGGACACTATATGGACTTTTGATTTATTTACCGTATTTATCGGTGTATAACACGCACCGGCGTATAACACGCACCCCAAGTTTAGGAGGGAATTTTAAGGAAAAAAAGTTTTAGGAGAGAAGTTTAGGGAAAAAAAAATAAAATAAAAAAAAAAACTTACATTTAAGCATCATTTGCAGCTTGCCCAGCGTCATTTGCAGCTTGCCCAGCGTCATTTGCAGCCTTGCCCAGCGTCATTTGCAGCCTTGCCCAGCGTCATTTGCAGCCTTGCCCAGCGTCATTTGCAGCCTTGCCCAGCGTCATTTGCAGCCTTGCCCAGCGTCATTTGCAGCCTTGCCCAGCGTCATTTGCAGCCTTGCCCAGCGTCATTTGCAGCCTTGCCCAGCGTCATTTGCAGCTTGCCAGCGTCATTTGTAGCTTGCCCAGTGTCATTTGCAGCTTGCCAGCGTCATTTGCAGCCTTGCCAACGTTTAAATTTCCCACCGCTGAGACAGACCGCGCATGCGCCGTCGAAAAAGACCGAACCGCGGCCGAAAAAGGCCGGAGCGCGGCCGAAAAAGACCAAGCCGACTGTTCGGCTCCGCTCAGAGTCCCGCCTCCCTGCTGTTTTGGGAGCGAGCGCAGGGAGGCGGGATTACGAGCGCAGCAGAACAGTCGGCTTCGGTCTTTTTCGGCCGCGCTTCGGCCTTTTTCGGCCGCGGTCGCTATTTTTCGGCGCCGCACCCAATTTTTGGGGGGTAACGGCGTATAACACGCACCCACAACTTTCCCCCGATTTTAAGGGGGAAAAGTGCGTGCTATACGCCGAAAAATACGGTATTTATGTATTTTGTCTTATATATAATTTGACACTTTATTTTGTCACGTATCACTGGGTGATATAGTTTTTATATATATTCGTTTATCACATGCAGTGTTTAATTTTTATTTTTATACATATTCATTTTTGTGTGCGAGTTGAAATATTCACTATTTTTAGTTTTAAACGGTCACCATTGTGTGATTGTCAGAGCACCATTATTTTTTCCTTGGATTGAGCACATTTTAAAAGGTTAAAAATACATTTCTATTTTAATTTCTATATATTTCAAGTGGCAGCTGTAGTTTAAACAGATTACTGATCAAGGCGCAGCGGTGTGTATTTAAATAAGGGCGGATTAATTTAAATACCGTTTATTTTTCAATACTTGATGCAATCTTGGCACTGATGATGGCTGCGCTGTTGTGACAGGTACAAATGATGTAATCTGGGCACTGATGACGGCTGCACTGGTGTGACAGGTACATTGCTGCAATCAGGGCAATCGGATGGCTCTGTGTGCATTCACAGTAAAGCAAGGGTTAAATGTGGTAACTCACAGCTCCCAGTCGCTCCTTAATCTCACACGCGGTCTGTGTGTGAGGAAGGAGAGCCAGTAACGGAAAGTACCGGCTTTATTGTTACATTTTTGTGATTGGCTGCGATTTGACACAGTGATCACGTGGTAAATAACCACTGTAATTGTTTCTCTACTCCGAGCTGCGAGGAGCTGTGTCCAAGCTTGTCACAGATCAGTGCGCACCAGTGGCAAGAATGACAGGACGTCATATGACATTCTTAAGAAGTTCCCGCCCAGCAGTGATTTTACTATAGGCTAGGGCGGGAAGTGGTTATTTTGTTGCACATGTTGGTACCAACAATGAAAATGTACCAGGGTTTTCATACATTTCGTGCAAGGCTTCCGACTACACACACCTCCAGAAATGTGTTGCAAATGCCTTATTGAATCACCTCCATAAATATAAAATACAGCTTCAGCTTGTTAATAACGGTCATGTGACCACAGAGATGTTTTACAGACATCTGCACCAATGCGGTTCAGTACAAGTGACATGATTGAGTCCTTCAGGTGCAGAACAAAAGCACCATCTGGGACTTCTTGTGTTCACCACTAACCTCAAGACCAAAAAGGGATCCTGTACTCATTGCTTTAGACCTGTGTACTATTAATAATACAGTTAAAAATAATGTCATACTGAAAAAAAAAAAAAAAAATATGTGAATATAAAAAGGCTCAATTTCTAGATGTGTGTAGCTTATAAAAAATGCACAGGTCTGCCCAAAACTAACATTTCTGGTTATATAGTTGCTGAGTTAAATACCCTGACAAGATATGCACAGAGATTTACAAAACACAACATCTAAATGTCAGGGCCCATTCAGATTGGTGGGAACGGGCATAGTGCCATACAGTAAAGTAGTGGCCAATGCACCACAGCACACCATAACACCACTTGCACATGGCCATGGAGAATTATGGAGTGCTGTGTTATAGAAAGGGTGCATGCCCAATTTAATGCACATCAATGCCCAGCGCAGTGTTTATAGAGATGCAGCTTGTGGTACATGGTGCACTGATACAGTGGGCAAAGGCATAATGTACTGGCTGCTAACAGGGAGATGTGCCAGTGTTTTGGTGGTGAACAGTGAACACACATGGACTTGTTGATCGGCTGTGTGCCATTACAGCCCAGAGACCTGTGTTGACAATCAAAACAGGGCTCTGTACAGAGAGAACAATCTCCGTTTCTTCACAGAAAAAAAATAAAATAAAGATCTTTAGTAAAAAACACACATTACACATTTCTAGACGTTAACCCCTCAGCCAATGTCATTAGTACAGTGACAGTGTATAGTATTAGCACTGATCACTGTATTAGTGTCACTGGAGAGGTCAGTGGCAGTCAGTTTGCACCCCCAGCGTCAGTGTCAGATTCTCTGTCGCATTATCGCAGTCCCATTATAATAATAAGAATAAAAAAAATATTCCAGTACATACACATCATATTAATAGTACACAGGTCTAAAATAATTAGTACAGAATCCCTTTTGGTCTTGAGGTTAGTGGTGACGTAGACGTTATAATTTTCACACTTTTTGGATTTTTTATTATTTTATATATTTTTAACCAAAGACATGTAGCAAAATACATTGTGGCCTAAATTTATGAAGATATTAGATTCTTTTTATTTTATTTTATTGGATAGGTTTTCTATCAGAATATATTTTTCTTAAATTTTTTTTTTGTTTATAATGAAAAAAATTAAAATAAAAACTGTGGTGATAAAATACCACCAAAAGAATGATATTTGTGTGAAAAAAGTTATATAAAATTTTGTTTGGATAGTGTTGCATGACCGTGCAATTTCCAGTTTACCACTTGCCGACTGCCTTCCGCATATATACTGCGGCAGGGTGGCTCGGCTGCTCAAACCGACGTACCTGTATGTTGGTCTGTGCATATGGTAGTGTGGGCGCCCTGTGCCGTGGAAGCTCGCCCACGGGTTTGGTGGACTTGATGCATACCGGCCACCCGCGATCGCATTAGAGAGGCAGAACATGGATCTGCCTATGTAAACAAGGTGTATCCCCGTTCTGACAGGGGACAACATGGAGATCGGCTGTTCCCACTGATCAGGAACAGCGACCTCTGTGTTGTCCCAGTAAGCCCACCCCCCCCCCCACACACACAGTTAGAACACACCCAGGGAACACAGTTAACCCCTTGATCGCCCCCTAGTGTTAACCCCTTCCCTGCCAGTATAATTTATACATTGATCAGTGCATTTTTTTTTAGCACTGATCACTGTATTAATGTCACTGGGGTCAAATTTGTCCGCCGCCGCAATGTCGCAGTCCCGCTAAAAATCGCAGACCACCACCATTAAAAAAATAAAAGTCCATAAATCTATCCCATATTTCATAGACGCTATAACTTTTGCGCAAACCAATCAATATATGCTTATTCCGATTTTTGTTTTTTACCAAAAACATGTAGAAGAATATATAATGGCCTAAACTGATGAATACATTTGTTTTTTTATATATGTATTATAGCAGAAAGTAATATCGTTTTTTTTTTTTAAATTGTCACTCTTTGTTTGTTTATAGCGCAAAAAATAAAAAACTGCAGAGGTGATCAAATACCACCAAAAGAAAGCTCTATTTGTGGGGGGGGGGGGGGCGTCAATTTTTTTTGGGTACAGTGTCGGATGGCCGTTAGGGTTGCCACATCATCCCTTTATTCCAGGACATACATTAATTACACAGGTTCTGTGGCTGATTAAGATGGTAATTAAACTCACTTGGTGCCTTATCTGCATTAAATTAGCTTGAGAACCTGTGTAATTAATATGTGTCCTGGATTAAAGGGATGATGTGGCAACCCTAATGGCCGCGCAATTGTCAGTTAAAGCGACGCAGTTACGTATCACAAAAAAAATGGCCTGGTCATTAGGGGGTAAATGCTTTTGGGGCTGAAGTGGTTAAAGTAGCATAGTTCCAAATAGCAAAACATGGTCTGGTCATGAAGGGGGTAAAATAGGAGGCCAGAGCTTAAAAACAAAATCTAGGATTAGTCTAGAAGTACATTCGCAAACATTAGAAAAAGAGCCAAAAAGTATTACTGAATGGGTTACATTACTGATCCTGGACAGTGACCGGCTGGTAACAATGTGATCAAAACGTCTTCTTTCTAGGTAAAAAAAATAAAAAATAAAATAACACATTTTGTTTTGTAAACTCAGTGAATTTGCAATTCCACATACAAAGTAATTCAATAAAAGGGGGTGACACCGGAGCCTATAGATCCTTCCTTAGAAAGGAGTCAAAGAACTGCAGCTGTAAGAATGTGGACATTTTCATTTGACAGCTCAACCCCCATCTATTAGTGGCTTTTAAAAAAATAAATAAAAATAAAAAATAAAAAGGAAAAGAAACAAAGTCCACACATAGCAGATTTCTAAGCACATGAGATCATCAGACTGTGGCTTGTGATGTGACTACTGGATGCCATGCAGATAATTAGCACAGCATATCCATTTAGCCTCATTCACACCATACGTCCAAGTTGTGACCATGCAACGTCCACGTTGCAACAGCAAAGTGGTGATGTTGACGTTGCTATGGCAAACATGCGATGACACAGTTGCGGCCGTGCAACGTAAAAGTTGCGACCTACAGACAGAAAAGTTGCCACCATGCAACAGAAAACTTGTGCGACCATGGAAAGTTGCGATAATGAAGTTGTGACCATGCAATGGCAAAGCTGCGATTGTGCGGCTGAAAAGTTGCGACCATGCGACAAAAAAGATGCAACGGCGACCATGCGATGGATACGTTGCAACCATGCGTCGGCAAAACTTGCAATGACGAAGTTGCGATGTCAAAGTTGCGACCACGCGGCAGCAAAATTGCGATAACGCAACAACAAAGTAGCGACCATGCGACAGAAAACTTGTGCGACCATGGAAAGTTGAGACCGTTATACGGATAAGTTGCGACCATGCGGACAGAAAACTTGCGGCGGAAAAGTTGCGACCATGCAAATGGCAAAGTTGCCACGAAAAATTTGCGATGGCAAAGTTGTGATCATGCAATGGCAAAGTTGCCACCATGGGACTAAACTGATGCGAATTGGATCAAATTTAATTACATGACAATGGAAATAACTGGTTCCTATGGAGCCTCTTCACATCAATGCAGCGCAGCTGTGATCCTACTTTGGGAAAGAGTCCGGTGCTGCTTTGGTGCCATGCAGCGTGAATATGTAGTCCATATACTTCAGTGGAAATGCTTTCAAATCGCTTATCTGTCCTTTTGTCATACAATTCCAGCACAGAAATGGCAGCGAAATCCAGATTACACAATTGTATATATACATATATATAAAAAATATATCGCAGTGTGTACCTAGATATTTAAAGCTGCGCCCCAGGCACATTTTTTCCCCCCATGCAGTAGGGCTGTGCCTGCTCATTTTTGATTAGGTGATTGGAGAGGGGAGATACTTACCTAATCCTCCGATCCCCCTAGCATGAGACCAGTCCAGCCGCTCCTGCCCTCCGCAGTCTTGTGCAGTGGACTGTTCCTGACGTCATCACACCCATAGGCCTGCTCTGGACATAAAGATGTCAGGAACAGTCCACTGCTGAATCGTGGGGAGCACTGTTTGCCGCTGGAGAGGAGGATCGGGCGAGTATACAGATTTCTGCTCACTCCAAGACACAACAAGCAGTTAACCCATGCAGTGCGGGCACAGCCCTACTGCATTGGGGGGGGGGGGGGGGGGGCTTGCCCGGAGTTCAGCTTTAAGAAACCTGTGGATTAATTATCTAAATGCAATTATAAAACAGAAATCTCATTCTTTGGCAGACTGACAATCCCCTCCAGTACTCACCTCACCAGTAGATTCATCAACCAAGGAGATCTGAGTTGGAGTGTCCACTTCTATAGGTCTCTGTTGGAAAAAAGTCATTGAATTATTAAAAACACACAACACTAAATCATACCAGTGCAGAAAAGTCTTTGCCTGAAAAGGTCCTGAAGACTTGGTAAATGAAACCCAAAAAAGGTGCACAATTATTTTTTTTATATCCAGGCTATCAAGTTTTTTTATTTTTAACCACTTCAATACCAGAACACTTTCACTCCCTTCCTGTCCAGGCCAATTTTCAGCGCTGTCCCTTTTTGAGTGACAATTGCGCAGTCATGCAACACTGTACCCACATGGCATTTTTATCGGTTTTTTTTTGCACATAGAGCTTTCTTTTGGTGGCATTTAATCACCTTTTCCCTAAATAAACAAAAAAAAAAAAAAAAAAAAAAAGTTTTTTAATTGTTCTTTGTTTCTGTTAAAAAATTTGGAAATAATCTTCATAAAATTTAGGCCAAAATATATTCTGCTACATTTCTTTGGTGAAAATAACCCAAATCAGCGTATATTATTTAGTCTGTAGGATAGTTATAGAGCCCACAAACTATGGTATAAATAGATCTTAAAAAAAACAAAAAAAAACAAACACACGATCAATCCTGATGTACTGATGGCCTATCTGATTTCTTGGGCACAAAAACACCAGGAAAGTACAAATACCACCAAATGACCCCTTTTTGGAAAGTAGGAATTCCAAAAGGTATTTAGCAAGAGGCATGGAGTTTTTTGAAGTTGTCGTTTTTTTTTGTCACAATTTTTTAGGAAAACGAAGAAATTTAAAAAACTAATTGTTTTTTTTTTTTTATATATACACTGTCACCAGTGCAGTACAGCGTAATCATTTAAGTGGTGTGGCGGTGATCAGGGACACTGGAAACAGTATGTAAAAAAATAAATACACAAAAAAATATATATTTTTTTAAGGTTTTTGATTACATTCCCCCCCCCCCCCCCCCACACACTGTGACCAGCGCAATACACTTTTACCATAGAAACACTAATACTCTAGGGAAGTGATCTGGATTTATTTTTACACTTAATGATTGCTTATACCAGTGAATTTCACCATTTTAAGCAACCATTTTTACTGAATGAAATTGATTAATTCAGTATTTACAACTGTGGTTAGCTGTGATTGGCCACAGCTAATCACATGGTACAGATGAGCTGTGATTGGCCCTGTCTGTACCATGTGATCACTGTGACCCATCACAGAGATCAAACACAATAGTACACAATGGATGGCATGAATGAAAGCCATCCGTTGTGTACAACTGTCATGTGATCTGCTGTGATTGGTTACAGCGATCACATGGCTCGGCTACAAGATGATCCAACAAGGACACGCCCCCTCCTCTATTGAGAAAAGTTATTTTACTGATTACACTGCCTGTAACATGATCTGTGAATGGGGGAGACAATCCTATGGTTGATCAAACTCTCCTCCATTCATGGATTGTGTTGCAGTCAGTGGAATCAGTAAAAGAGCACAAACATAAAAAAATAAAAAAAACGAATGGTATAAATACTTGCCATACGATTTTCCCAGAATGCATACTTAGGACTTGTCAACAGAAGCTCTTTGGTGACTGGAGAGCAATAGAGGAAAACTTTCAGGCTGCAAAAATAATAATCAGAGTCAAAACATCAACAGTAGTATATTCCTTTGTGTAACACGGGAGAGAAACAATCCTGTGGGTGCTGAGGTGGACAATGGACAAGCTTGTAGTCAGTGGATCATTGCATTGGTACAGTGAACAATTGAGGTGCTGAAAGTGCCAGTCAATGGGCATGCGCACAGCGTGCTGTGCAGTACTTGAGGGTGAACAAGTGCTCAAAGTCCAATGGTAATCAGTGGACAAAGCCATCAGTATAGTGGAGACTAAATTGGGCATCTGAGTCAGTGGTGGTTGTGCACGACAGTCAGACCAATACACTGGTGAATATCAGTCAGTATAGATATATGCTGTGCAGGTCATGAGATCAGAAGTGGACATATGCTTTGCAGTCTGAATCAAGAATTACATTGTTTAAGTGCCATTTCATGGGTAAGATCATGGGTGTTGGGGCATTTGGTTGGCAAATGTATAGGTAGTGAAGGAATATATTAGTGCAATGCAATTTGTGGGCAGGCTGCCAAGTGTTAGAGCAGTTGGTGGACAAGAGCATAGGCACCAAGACAATAGGTGGACAAGTGCACTGTTACAGTGAAGAATTAGATTATTACAGCGTCAGTTGGTAGGCAGGCAACCAATTGTCATTGCAGCCAGTGGACAAGAGCACAGGTCCGGCAGCAGCCAGCATACAAGCAAGTGAGTGGCATGGTGGTCAGTCAACAGTTGCATTTGCAATGTTACAGTAAATTACAAAACTGCAGTGCAAGTCAGTAAGAAAAGCATGACCACCATAGTACATGGACTGCAGATACTGTGGTTAAGAGTGTCCTTGCGACAAAGAGTTACACCATTGCAATTCTAGTTGGTAAAAAACCATCGGAATGTAGGCGACGTGGCAGCCCGTGGGCAAGAGCGCAGGGGACGGGGCAGCCCGTCGGCAAGAGCGCAGGGGACGGGGCAGCCCGTCGGCAAGAGCGCAGGGGGCGTGGCAGCCCGTCGGCAAGAGCGCAGGGGGCGGGGCAGCCCGTCGGCAAGAGCGCAGGGGGCGGGGCAGCCCGTCGGCAAGAGCGCAGGGGACGGGGCAGCCCGTCGGCAAGAGCGCAGGGGACGGGGCAGCCCGTCGGCAAGAGCGCAGGGGGCGTGGCAGCCCGTCGGCAAGAGCGCAGGTGGCATCAACAGGCATACAAATACAGTGGATGTCATTGTACAAGTGTGCAGGTGCCATGGTGATCAGAAGACTAACATGGGGAGAGAATAGTGGTCATGGAAAAAAAAAAAAAGTGTGTTGGATCCACTGTGACATGCTGCGGAGGACACAATGCGGTGGATTTACTAAAATTGGTGCACACAAAATGTGGTGCAGCTGTGCATGGCAGCCAATCAGCTTCTAACTTCAGCTTGTTCAATTAAGCTTTGACAATAAAACTTTGAAGCTGATTGGTTAAGATGCACTAGATACACCAGTTTTAGTAAATCTCCCCCATGGCGTGCCTGGCAATATGACAGTGGACATTGCTGTATAAATAAATAATATCTCAACAGTGCCTTATAGATGCCTTGTGGCTACTAAGAACTGGAATAATACATCTCCATAATGAGGAAAACATTTCTAAGCAGCTGCAGCTTCCAGCATGTAAAAATGGAGACTGCTTATACACGAGACAAATCAATTATGTTTTTTAGCTTTTAAATACAAAATTTTCAAAATCTGAAAATAAGGAGCAGTATAAAAACCAAAGCAGTTTCATCTTTCAGACCAAACAGGTGACTGCTCGAGTTTTTTGTAAATCAGCCTATTCTGCATTCTCTGGTGTAACACACCTGCACTCCAGTCTTCGTTTTAGGAGAGGAGCACGAAGTCCTTTCATGTGATCTATAAAAAGTAAAAAGTGCCGTGTTAATGTTTATTAGACAAAGTACGACAAGAAAAAAAAAAAAACAACAAAACAAAAAACTGAAATCTAAGGCCCCTTTCACACTTGTGCGACTTTGGACTCACATGACAAGTCGTGTACCCCATGATTTCCAATAACCATTCATATCTGTGCGACTTCAAGTTGCACCAACTTCAAAGTAGTCCCTGTAAATTATGTTTTTTTTCCCCCAGGAATATACATTCCACATTAATAATTATGCTACCACAATTAGTGTGTGCTGTACAGGGTGGATAAAAAAACACAACAGATCTTTTTTTTTTTTTTTTTAAATCAGGCTTTTTGAACCACTTCAGCCCCGGAAGATTTGGCTGTTGAATGACCGGGCCATTTTTTGCGATTCAGCACTGCGTAGCTTTAACTGACAATTTTGCGGTCCTGCGACGCTCGCTCAATGAAGAGTGAGATTGAAATCCAAGCCTTGCCTGACCTCCAATTTAATCCCCGGAAGAGCCTAGAGGCGTGGCGTCTGCGATTTTGCGGACGTCGATGCAGCTGGACGCACTACATCATCTGATGGCTTGGGGATGTGTCCGCTTTTGCGTTCCTCCCTATAACGGTGGGCGCCTCCTGCACTCACATGTCAGCCATCCACACATGGTGTTGGGGGGGCGGAGTCTCCTGGGCTCTTCCGGGGTTAAATTGGAGGTCAGGCATGGCTTGGATTTAAAATCTCATCTTCACTGAGGACACACACAGCTGTGGAGGTTGTATGCTGTGTGCCATTACTCTTATGCCGCATACACACGGTCGGAATTCTCGTCGGAAAAAGCTCTGATGGTTTTCCCGTCGGAATTTCGCTCAAACTGTCTTGCCTACACACGGTCACACCAAATTCCAACGGTCAATAACACTGCGGCATACAACACGTTTGACGGCACTATAAAAAGGGAAGTTTAATACTTCTGAGCATGTGTCAAATTGTTTCCGAGCATGCGTCGGAATTTTGGAAAATCCGATAGAAAGGTTTCACGTCGGAAAAATTAAGAACAGGTTCTCAATCCAAAGTCCGTTGGAAATTCCAACAGAAAAACACACGGTCGGAAAATCCGATGAAGAGCGCCCATCGGAAATTCTGACCGTGTGTACGCGGAATTATACTTTAGACATTCACCATGCTCAGGTACTTACTATATCAACCTTTTGATACTTCCTTTATTTAGGCACACTTACATATCTTATACACAGTTTATTTTTTGAGCACTTATTATTATCTCTCTATCCTATCCTTCTAACCATCTCCATGTCCCTACTATCTTTGGCCCAGGCCTTTCATTCATGCATACATATCTTTATGCCAATGCTTATTGATACTACTTTAGATGCCTGACAAACATACCTCTGTTCCCAACCTATACTCTTTATGGAGTAACAAGGTCTCTAGGGATACATCACTACACCCATGCCATGCCTCCTCTTTGTTTGGCCCCTGGTGGGGTCCCATCTGACTCCGTCCCCTCAGCTCCCTGGTGAGGCATCTTGGAGCCGCACACCTGCAGCCATGGTCAGGCTCAGTGGTGAGTATGGGGACCCACAACCCCTCCAACCCTGTGTCTTTACAATCAATACTGTGCCATATTACCAAATATATACTTTTTCATCCTAAGTACATTGTTACACACATCCACCTCTGAAGAGCGAGCTGGATCTTGCGGAGCTAGTCGGGTAGTATGATGCCGTGTACTATGACTACTGTTATATTTATGTACCAATATTCCTGGTTTAAGTATCTTAAAATCTTTAAAATCGGCAACGGTTAGGCCCCTTTCACACTGGGGCGGTGCGGGGCGGCGACGGTAAAGCAGCGCTATATTTATTTAGCGCTGCTTTACCTTTGTTTTACCCGCGGTATGCGGCCGCTAGCGGGGTGGTTTTAAACCCCCGCTGGCGGCCGCAAAAGGGTTAAAAATTGGAGCGGCGGTTTGCGGGCGGTATCCCCACGGTTTCCCATTGATTTCAATGGGAACGAGCGGTATAGGAGCGGTAAATACACCGCTCCAAAGATGCAGCTAGCAGGACTTTTTTTACCGTCCTGCTAGCGCACCGCTCCAGTGTGAAAGCCCTCCGGCTTTCACACTGGAGTGAATGGGGCCGTTTTTTCAGGCGGTGTACAGGCGCTATTTTTAGCGCTGTACCGCCTGAAAACCGCCCCAGTGTGAAAGGGGCCTTAGTGATATCTATGCTTGTAAAACTATTTTACAACCATATACTGTATTTACTACCGTTATGTTTACTGGCGGAAACGGTACCCACTTCATTTAATGTCCCGGGGCGAATCCTTCGTTTTACTATGTTACAGGGATGGAAGTGTGTTACTGGGGACACCAGACCTTTCCCTTTTCTTTAACTTCAATACAAAAACATTTTTACCCCCTTCCTGCCAAGGCCAATTTTAAGCGCTGTCACACTTTGAATGACAAATTGCGCGGTCAAGCAACACTGTATCCACATGAAGTTTTTTATCATACAGAGACAGATAGAGCTTTCTTTTGGTGGTATTTAATCACCACTTCTTTTTTTTTTTTTTTATTGAATTTTTTTTTTAGCAAAAAATAAAAACCCAAGACACCATAACAGCATGCACTGGGGCCTCTGAAGGTCATAGACTGCTGGGGACCATCTGGTCACCGGAAATCTCTATGGCAAACTCCTGCCACTGGCAGGTTTCTTCTCCGGCTCGCCGATCGCACGGGTGAGTAGGTAGAAGCACTGGAGGGCAACGGGGGGGGAGGAGGAAACATTCACCATCATGATGTGACACCATCAAGTAGGAAGTGGGGGTGTGACACCATCAAGTAGGAAGTAGGGGGGGGTGTGACACCATCAAGTAGGAAGTAGGGGGGGGTGTGACACCATCAAGTAGGAAGTAGGGGGGGGTGTGACACCATCAAGTAGGAAGTAGGGGGGGTGTGTGACACCATCAAGTAGGAAGTGGGGGGGGGTGACACCATCAAGTAGGAAGTAGGGGGGGGGGTGTGACACCATCAAGTAGGAAGTAGGGGGGGGGGTGTGACACCATCAAGTAGGAAGTAGGGGGGGGGGTGTGACACCATCAAGTAGGTAGTAGGGGGGGGGTGTGACACCATCAAGTAGGAAGTAGGGGGGGGGGGGTGTGACACCATCAAGTAGGTAGTAGGGGGGGGGGGTGTGACACCATCAAGTAGGTAGTAGGGGGGGGGGGGGGGTGACACCATCAAGTAGGTAGTAGGGGGGGGGGGTGTGACACCATCAAGTAGGTAGTAGGGGGGGGGGGGTGTGACACCATCAAGTAGGTAGTAGGGGGGGGGGGTGTGACACCATCAAGTAGGTAGTAGGGGGGGGGGGGGGTGTGACACCATCAAGTAGGTAGTAGGGGGGGGGGGGTGACACCATCAAGTAGGTAGTAGGGGGGGGGTGTGACACCATCAAGTAGGTAGTAGGGGGGGGTGTGACACCATCAAGTAGGTAGTAGGGGGGGGGGGTGACACCATCAAGTAGGTAGTAGGGGGGGGGGGGTGTGACACCATCAAGTAGGTAGTAGGGGGGGGGGGGTGTGACACCATCAAGTAGGTAGTAGGGGGGGGGGTGTGACACCATCAAGTAGGTAGTAGGGGGGGGGGTGTGGGGGGGTAGGGGGGGGTGACACCATCAAGTAGGTAGTAGGGGGGGGGGGGGTGGGGGGGTGGGGGGGGGGGGGGGTGTGACACCATCAAGTAGGTAGTAGGGGGGGGGGGGTGACACCATCAAGTAGTAGAGTAGTGGGGGGGGGGGTGACACCATCAAGTAGGTAGTAGGGGGGGGGGGGTGTTTGTACACCATCAAGTAGGTAGTAGGGGGGGGGGGGTGGTGTGAGGGGGGGGGGGGTGTGACACCATCAAGTAGGTAGTAGGGGGGGGGGGGTGTGACACCATCAAGTAGGTAGTAGGGGGGGGGGGGTGTGACACCATCAAGTAGGTAGTAGGGGGGGGTGTGACACCATCAAGTAGGGTAGTAGGGGGGGGGGGGGTGTGACACCATCAAGTAGGTAGTAGGGGGGGGGTGTGACACCATCAAGTAGGTAGTAGGGGGGGGGGTGTGACACCATCAAGTAGGTAGTAGGGGGGGGGGGGGTGACACCATCAAGTAGGTAGTAGGGGGGGTGTGACACCATCAAGTAGGTAGTAGGGGGGGGGTGTGTGACACCATCAAGTAGGTAGTAGGGGGGGGGGGGGTGTGACACCATCAAGTAGGTAGTAGGGGGGGGGGTGTGACACCATCAAGTAGGTAGTAGGGGGGGGGGGTGTGACACCATCAAGTAGGTAGTAGGGGGGGGGGGTGTGACACCATCAAGTAGGTAGTAGGGGGGGGGTGTGTGACACCATCAAGTAGGTAGTAGGGGGGGGGTGTGACACCATCAAGTAGGTAGTAGGGGGGGGGGGGGTGTGACACCATCAAGTAGGTAGTGGGGGGGGGGGGTGTGACACCATCAAGTAGGTAGTAGGGGGGGGGTGTGACACCATCAAGTAGGTAGTAGGGGGGGGGGGTGACAGCATCAAGTAGGTAGTAGGGGGGGTGACACCATCAAGTAGGAAGTAGGGGGGAGTGACACCATCAAGTAGGAAGTAGGGGGGTGACACCATCAAGTAGGAAGAAGGGGGGTGACACCATCAAGTAGGAAGAAGGGGGGTGACACCATCAAGTAGGTAGTGGGGGGGGGGTGACACCATCAAGTAGGTAGTAGGGGGGGGTGTGACACCATCAAGTAGGTAGTAGGGGGGGGTGACAGCATCAAGTAGGTAGTAGGGGGGGTGACACCATCAAGTAGGTAGTAGGGGGGGTGACACCATCAAGTAGGAAGTAGGGGGGGGGGTGACACCATCAAGTAGGAAGAAGGGGGGTGACACCATCAAGTAGGAAGAAGGGGGGGTGACACCATCAAGTAGGAAGAAGGGGGGTGACACCATCAAGTAGGAAGAAGGGGGGTGACACCATCAAGTAGGAAGAAGGGGGGGTGACACCATCAAGTAGGAAGAAGGGGGGTGACACCATCAAGTAGGAAGTAGGGGGGGTGACACCATATAGTAGGAAGTAGGGGGGGGGTGACACCATGTTTCCCTGCACCAGGTGAAACCGCTGTTTATGAATTCCATTTTTAAAGCAGCTATAAATACATATTCTATCTAATGGGCAACTTGACCCCGATACATGACACAGCCATAATAATAATACTACTGATTATACTACTGATTATAAAGCACAGTGGGCTGTGGATGGACACTTACCTTTGTGACAATGGGACAGGAAGAAAGCCTTCGCTGAGATGTTCTCCCTATCAAACCTGTCTATAGATATGGAGGGGTACTCCTTCATCCGGCCCTGGAAGGAGCTCATCTTGGCACCATCAGCGGGCACACAGCTCCAATACAGAACAACACCGGAAGCGGTATACAAAGGTACAGCACACCGCACATGCCCCAAACTCCACATTCTGACCAATCAGCGCGCTGCAAACTATACACTAAGCTCCCCTCCTCGCCCAGTGTCAATTGGATAGCTGGAGACATGCGCACAACAAAGCACGTAGTAGCGGCGCTCTGTGGATGAACGTACAGCCTCCTTCGCTGATTGGCTGACACTAGCTAATGTCTTTGCCTTCTCTCCTTCCCCTGAAGGTGCGGCGCGTCATTGGTTGCCAGGATACCAGCCTTGGCTCTAAAGGCGACTGATCGGGTGTTTGTCGGTGCGGGTCTTGGGAGATCAGGTAAGGAAAGCCTGGGAGCAGCTGTACCGAGGGAATGGACAGTCTCTGTACAGGGGGCTTAGGAAACATTCATAACAGAGAGGGCTTGATGTAAAAGATGAAGTTAGTGTCAGATAATGTTATTATATATAAGAAAACCGTGTTTTTATGTAGAGTTTGTAATTATATATGGAGGCAGACAAGTCTGTTCCCTGCCAGTCTTCTCGTTTTTGGAGCTCACCTTCTCACACAATCACTGTTGTTTCCTGGTGCCAACACACTACATGTATACTGCCATGGATTGGCAGCAGGAAAAGAAAATGACGGTATTTCATACAATTTTCCATTATGTTCCCTGGTAAGTCAGTGATCTGGTTTCCATAGAAATGTGAGTGCGGAGACGCCCTCTTCTACTTGGTGTGTGTGCCCTGTACTCCTAGAGACATCGATGGATCCCACCATCATCTCATCTTATCCTAAGTCCCCTTTCACACTTGTGCGACCTGGGAACGCAACGTCGCATGACAAGTAGTACCCTTCATATCTGTGCGACTTCAAGCCGTGCAGACTTCAAAGTAGTCCCTGTAATACTTTGACCCGACTTTCATGCGAGTTGAGGTCCATAGACCTCAAGTTTACACAGGCATTCCCTGAAATTGCAGAGTTCCAGTCCCCAAAATCTATTTTTTTTTAAATGCTCCCCCGTCATTGTTAACACTTCTACTTTAAAATGGAACTTTACCCATAACAACCTGATAAAAAAAACAATGTTCTTTAGCAAAGACGATACATTCCACATTGATAATCATGCTACCAAAATTAGTGTGTGCTGTAAATTTTCTCCAGCATTGCTCCTGTTTCTTCTTGCTGGAAGCTGCCATTTTGCTGAAGCCCAGAGCCCCTGAACAGCAGTAAATCATAAAGCGGAACTACACCCATCAATTTAAAGCGGAAGTAAACCCATGGATTTAACAGTTTCAGAAAACCATTCTATTCCCGGCCAAGCAACCAAACTGTCAAACCATCCAATGTCTGGTGTCTTAACTGATCACATGTGCAGCATCATGACAGTTGAAGATTAAACAGAGGCCTTGGCTGAAAACGATAGGAGCGTTTACTTCCACTTTACTGGTTTCAAAAAAGCAGTTACATTCCTGGAATGCTGGAAATTCAAACTGTCACATTTTCTTGTGTCCTCAACCAAACTGTCAAACCATCAAATGTCTGGTGTTATAACTGATCACATGTGCAGCACCGTGGCAGTTGCAGTTCAAAACGGAAGCAGCTTCCTTGGCTGTACAGGATAGGAGGGCTTAATTCCGCTTTAAAGCGTAAGTAAACCCATCTATTTAACAGTTTCAAAAAACTGTTACATTCCTGGCATGCCGGGAATATAACTGTCACATTGTGCTCTAAACCAAACTGTCAAACCATCAAATGGTTGGTATCATAACTGATCACATGTGAAGCATCATGGCAGTTGAAGATTAAACAGAGGCCAAGATGGCAGTTTCCTTGGCGGAAAATGATAGGAGGGTTTACCTCCACTTTAAAGCGCAACTTTACCCATAACAAGTTGATAAAAAATCATTTTCTTTTGCCAGGAACATACATTCCACATTAATAATTATGCTACTAAAATTAGTGTGTGCTGTTAATTGCCTCCAGCATTGCTCCCGTTTCTTCATGCTGGAGGCTGCCATTTTGCTGAAGCCCAGAGCCCCATAACAGCTGTAAATCATAGAGTGGAACTAAACCCATCGATTTAACAGTTTCAAAAACAGTTACATTCCTGGAATGCCAGGCATTGCCAACTGTCACATTTGCTTGCACCCTCAACCCATAAAATGTCTGGTGTCATAACTGATCACATGGCAATTGCAGATCAAACAGAAAAAGCTTCCTTGGCTGTAAGGGCTCATTTACACTTGCTTCGGCTTTAACACACATTAACGGCTAGTTTACACTTGCTTCAAAACAAGGCTTCAGACACGCTGTGTTAAAGCTCTCTAAAGGCTAGTCAAAGCCCCAGTCACTAAATAAAATGGTTAGCTTGCAGTCCTGTTTACACTTGCTTTTACTTTGCTTTGCTTCGGCTTCACTTCAAAAATTATACCCCGTGTAGCTTTAGTGGTGCTTCAAAGTATCTTCAAAGTCTCCATAGAAGTCTATGGCAGAGCTCACTTGAAGCCCCACCAAAGCCTCATCGAAACACCAAGCAAAAGCAAGGTGTAGACAGGACTGTAAGCTAACCATTTTATTTAGTGACATGAGCTTTGACTGGCCTCCAGAGAGCTTTAACAAAGCGTGTCTGAAGCCTTGTTTTGAAGCAAGTGTAAACTAGCCCTAAAGGATAGGAGGGTTTAATTCTGCTTTAACCACCTGCTTACTGGGCACTTAAACCCCCCTTTTCAGCTTTCGGCGCTGACGCTTTTTGAATGACAATTGCGCCGTCATACAACACTGTACCCAAATGAAATTGTTATAATTTTTTCCCCACAATAGAGCTTTCTTTTGGTGGTATTTAATCACAGCTGGGGTTTTGATTTTTTGCTAAACAAACAAAAAAAGATGGAAAATTAAAAAAATAAATAAATCATGTTTAATAGTTTGTTATAAAATTTTGCAAACAGGTCATTTTTCTGCTTCATTGATATGCGCTGATGAGGCGGCACTGGTGGGCACTGATGGGCTGCACTGGTGGGCACAGATAAGGTGGCACTGATGGGGACAGATAAGTCGGTACTGATGGGCACAGATAAGATGGCACTGATGGGCACGGATGGGTGGCACTGATGGGCACTGATAGATGGCACTGATGGGCACTGATAGGTGACACTGATGAGCACTGGTAGGTGACACTGATGTGCAGCACTGTAAAGGCACATTGTGGGCCACAGTGCCAGTGCCCTGACAGATGTCACTGTGGGCGCTGACAGGTGGAGCTAGTGGGCACTGGTAGGCGGCACTTGTATAGGGCACAGGTGGGCACCATGGACCTTGGGCACATTGCAGTGATCGGGACTGATGTCCCTCTCACTGCCGCCGGTGATCGGCTTTTTTTTTTTCTCCTCGCGCTGTCACCACGAGGAGGAAAAAAAGCCGGTTACCGGCTCTGTTGTTATCACATGATCAGCTGTCATTGGCTGACAGCTGATCACGTGGTAAGGGGTTGGGATCGACCCCTTACTCGGATCTGTGATCCAGCGAGTCTCACAGACTCGCTGATCACAGAGTGCGCCGCGCGCGCCTTTCAGGGGGCGCGCAGGCCGCTCGTGAACGGGACGACGTCAATAGACGTCGTCCCAGCAAGTTAGATCCGCGCTGTAGCCGTCATTCGGCTATAGCGCGGATCTCAGGTGGTTAAGGCTGTCAGCAGATCGGCCTCTATAAACTCAGCAGTGCCTAAAAATTGAGAACAACTGAGCATGTGCAGAGCAAGATGAGACAATGTATTACTGGATTTTAAACAGTATAGACACTTATTTTTAATGTTTTACATAGCTATACCTGCAAAGTGGGCCAGCATGAAGTGATCTAGCATGAGTTAATTTTCTGACTAAGGCCCCTTTCACACGAGGCGGGCTCCGCTTGCACGGAGCCCGCCTCTGTCCGCCGGCTCAGCGGGAGATCTCTCCGTTGATCTCCGCTGAACCGGCGGATGACAAGCCTCTCTCTGCTCACTGAGCGGGGAGGGGCTTGCGAGCGCCGCTGATCTCTATGGAGAGATCGGATGAAAAACGGACAGTGTGTCCGTTTTCATCAGATCTCACCCGATCCGATCCGCCAGCGACGGATCTGGACGTAGAGCCATACGTCTGCTTTTGGCGGATCGGACCGGGTCGGATGTCAGCGGACATCTCCGCTGACATCCGACGCTCCATAGACTAACATGGAGCGCCCGTTCAGATCCGCCGTCAAAACTGACAGGCGGATCTGAACGGTCCGACCGTGTGAAAGGGGCCTTAAGTTCCACGTTAAGATTCAGATGATGTCACTGATGTGTTCCTTCTTGTTTGTTTAAAATTTATGTAGCGCTGGCTCCTGACGAGCAGGTGCTATTGTTTTTGAAAATTAAGTTGCCTGAAGCCACAGTTGGGCTTCAGGATAATTTCACAAAATTTCTGGTTTCAGTACCAGTCCAGCTGGGTTGCACTGGGTTCTACTGTCACCTCCGGCAAGAGTAGAAAGTATTAAGGTACGGACACCATGTGACCACAAAGAGCTTTTTGCTGTCCGCATGGTTCTGGTGGTCCTCCTGACCCAGCCTCATGGCCCTCCTGGCCTGGGGTGCGGAACTATGCATCCTGTGTCTCAGGGGCTGGCTGGCACGAGGCAACGCAACTGCAGGGATAGGCCCGAGTGACTTTCGGAGCCTACTGATCCAAGGAAGGTCCAGTGCCGTCTCATCTGGATGGCGAGGCCCAGCAACTGAAGTACCCCAGGGGAGGACTCTTCAGGAGAAGGCCATGCGCAAGGCTGGCTTCTCTGAAGGAGCCTGGAAACTTAGTTGAAGGACGCGACCTGGATCAACGCTCATATGGTATCGCCGGATCGGCTGAGAGAACCTGGTACCGTATGTCAGTTCTTTAATGTTATCTAAATCCCTCAGTGATGCTCAAGTGTAACTTACAAGTCTGTGGCAGAGACTTTGTCAAGCACCCTACCGGCTGCTAGGCCTAGTGAGAGAGGTCTATCAGGGGGGGTAAATTAATCCAGTTTGTGGAACAGTAATATCCTTTGGATTCTTCTAGCATCTTCACCCTGCAATTTAAGTACCTGAACTCCCCCCTAACCCTCTACCCTTTATCGAGAGACTGTATTCTATTTTCTGAATAAATAACCTAAAAGAGGATTCAGTGTCAGTCTCAACCTTTTCTTTGGGCCATTTTCCACGGGATCCCCAAGACGGAGCTACAACAGGTGAGGTAACGGTAAGCCCAAATAAAACCAGCAGCTCCTTCTGGGGTTAGTGCTACATTAGTAAAATCCAACTTGATCTCTGAAGCAGGCAGGGTCCATCGAGGTTATGGGTATCTGAAGCCCGCTTGTCTTTATTTCCGGTAGGGTTGCACCGATACCACTTTTTTAAGACCGGGTACAAGTACCAATAATTTTTTCAAGTACTTGCAGATACCGATTACCGATACTTTTTTTTATGTCATGTGACAGTGGACAGTGTCAGTATTTTTTACAATGACATTTTTTACAATTTATATTTTATTATTGTTATTATTATTATTTATTTTATTTTTTGGGGGGGGGGGGGGTAGTGGACGGTGTCAGTGTTTTTTTTTTTTAAGTTTGTTTTTTTTATTTTTGTTTGTTTTACAATTTTGACCTTTTAAATATGTATTTCAATTTTTTTATATTATTATTTAATTTTTTATCATCCCTGTTCGGGGGTGGTGGCTTTGGTGACATATCAGGGGTGTCTAAACAGACCCCTGACATCTCCCCTTTGAGACAGAGAAGGGGACCGAAGACAAAGATTCCCTAGTCCCTTTCTCTGCAGCCTCAGCTGCACTTGGAACCCTTTCACACTGAGCTGCCCCGGGCGTCAGCGGTAAAGTGGTGCTATATTTAGCACCGCTTTACCATAGTTTCAGCAGCGCTATTCGGCCGCTAGCGGGGTGGTTTTAAGTGCGACGGTGGGGGAGTTACAAACACCGTATATAGATTTCAATGAAGCAGCTGAAAGCCGTGGCGGCGGAGGGTGGGGGGGAGAAGCGGCTGCTAGCTGCTTTATTGAAATCTATACAGGGAGATCGGTGCTTGTAACTCCCCCCACCGCTGCAAGATCACCCCTGACTGCTTAGGTATTGGATCAAGCATCGGAGCATTTGCACGAGTACAAGTAATCGTGCAAATGCTTGGTATCGGCACCGATACTAGTATCGGTATAACCCTAATTTCCGGGATTCGGTATAGCTGGCTACCCAGCATGCACCTCCCGATCTTGCGCCTGCACAGTAATGACATTACGTGGCAATGTTGATTCATGACAGGTTGCCATAGCAATGGTCAGTATGAGGCGATTCTCATGGACACCTGGGATAGATGACGCCGTGATCTCAGGTATCCAAGAGAATCGCCTTATGACGACATTGCCTAAGCGGCCGGACCAGAAGTGCCGGATAAATACATCTAAATTACGGTATTTAAACAATGGGCATGTGGATGCAAGTACATTGTAAAATAAGGTGGAACTCTGCTTTAAAGAGGTATTAAATCCAAAACCAAAAAAGTATTATATAGCAGTTTATCAGTCATTAGAGTCGGGGCTGCATCAGTTTTCTTTTTTTAGCCTTTTTTCCCCTCTGTTTTCACCTGATGATCTGGCCAATAACACGCCTCTTTAGAGTGTATTAGAGTGCCCCCACTCTGAATGAAGGCACACAGGGGGCACAGTAGACAGCCACATTGTCAGTTAAATGTATTAGTGTATTTAGATTTACTAACAAATTGAAGCCAAACTCCAGCTCACACTTTATAAGCAGTTACATGAAACTGTTTTTTTTTTTCCTTTTGGGATAAAAAAGAAAACAAATGCAGTCATCACATCTAAGAACTACTAAGCTGCAATATAATAAATGTTTGAGTTTAATACTTCTTTAATACTTACCTATCCAATGGTCCTGCTCCTGCGCTGGCATCTTCTTCTGAGTTCTGGTCTTCAGGCCTCTTCATTAGCCATCAGGGAATGATGTAATTCCTGCACATGTGCAGGAGCTATTCATTCTGACACTCAGAGACTGGCCTGGTGCTGTAAGCTAAGCACATGAGTAGCTCAGTTTACAGCAGTACCGGAGAAGACAGCAAGGAGGCAGGTGGGGGAATTTTATTGCAATAGAGACCGTTCTTGTAATTGCTGACTTAATATTTGCAGAACTGACTGAAGAACCACTTTAACTTGTGCAATGTTAATTTCTTACCAGACCCAGGGCACTGCTACTGCACTGCTACACTGGTTTACTGCACTCTAGTGATTTCCAGCTTCTAGGGGGATTGGCCAGGTATGGTATTATCACGTACCTGGTGAATGTTGTGGAGGCCTCTTTTGCACCTCCTGCCCAACACTCCTGAAGGTGGAGACAGAGAGTGTGAGGACACGGAGTGGCTGGTGAAATCCGCTCTTAAAGAGGAAGTAAACCCTCATGGGTTTACTTCCTTTGTTTCCCTGCAAAGGTAAAGCATAATGGGCTACTATGCATCGCATAGTCACCCATTATGTGTCACTTACCTGACACAGGAGCCAGCGATGTCACCACTGTCCCCTCTTCCACGGAGTGTCCATCTTCTTTCAGGGTATCGCGGCTCTGGTGCTGTGATTGTCCGGAGCCGCAATGACGTCACTCCAGCGCATTCGTATATCGCCGCTAGCAGTGGCGTACTCAGTGCGCCTGTGCGCGGCTGTCTACAGCGCATGCGCTGTAGACAGCGGTGCCTGTCTTTTTGCAAATATCTCCTAAACCTACACGGTATAGGAGATATTTCTTGGACCTACAGGTAAGCCTTAATCTAGGCTTACTTGTAGGTCAAAGTGGTCTGTAAGGCTTTACAACCACTTTAAGTGAATGAAGCTGGGGGTTGCAGTCTTAGGAACAGGATACTGAAGCTTGGCACCAGAGCAGGAGATGGTAGCAGAGCCGGTATGCAGCGACCAGCGACAGCCGGGTAACAAGGGACCGAGTCAGAAGGCAGAGCAAGTCTAGGAAGCAGGCCAGGCTCTTTAACAGCCGGGCAGTGCAGTACAGAATCAGCAGGCAAAGACGAGTCCAGTAAACAGGCCAAGGTCAGAGAGATCAGATGAACAAGGTTAATAAAGGAGCAAAGTCAGAGTCCAGGAGAAAGCCGGGTCAGACACAGGTAAGCAGGTTCAATGGATCAGGTCACAGGAATACAGGTACAAGCTGAAGACCATTCAACAACTGCTCATGGTGACAGGCCAGTTTAAATAGGCAACTGGGTGGGGGGGAGTACTAATTTGTATGCACACGATGAACTGGAATAATATATCTATTGCCTCTTTGCCTAAAAGTATTGGCATGTGAGCAATATGCACAAATATGAGCATAAGCCCGCACTGATTTTCTGGTGCTGGGAATCTGGTTTACCTTACAGGTATATAAATACTTATACTAATCCAAGTTGGACCATTATAACCATATACAAAATATACCGTGCCTGGACTTCATCTTTAAGTTTGGAAAATGAAAGTTAGAAGTAGATTGGTTGCCATGGACAGCTGTTAAATTCCCCTCCACCATGTGTCATGATTGGAGGTCAACCGATATATCGGCCGATATTTGGCGTTTTTTTAATTAATCGGCATCGGCCAATTGTGCTGATAGAAAAGGCCGATTTTAAAACTTCAACACGACTTGCAAATTACTTCTGATAGAAGTCAATGCAAGTTGCCTGAAGTTTTCCCTGGAGAGACTTGTCTGGGCAGCCTGCCAAGTGTGAGAAAAAGACCAAAAAGATACAATGTTTACACTTATCAATGAACTGAACTTCCTGTGCAGAAGTTCTCAGTTTAACCATTTAAAGCCTAAATCTTTTCTGACACTTGTCGCTTACAAGTAAAAATCCTGTATTTTCTGCTAGAAAATCACTTGGAACCCCCAAAAATTATATATATATATTTAGCAGAGACCCTAGGAAATAAAATAGCGGTTGTTGCAATATTTTATGTCACACGGTATTTGCGCAGCGATCTTTCAAACGCGATTTTTGGGGAAAAAATACACTAATGAATTTAAAAAATAAAATAAAAAACAGTAAAGTTAGCCCATTTTTTTTTTCATCCAAAAGTTTTGATTACCTGGTTTTGTGTATTTGATATTTAAGATACAGGGGGTCCCCGAGTTACGAACTCGTTAGGTACTGCCCGCCTGTACGGAAGTCGGAAATGTTCGTAAGTAGGCCGCGCATGCGCAGACCGACAAATACGGACATTTCCGATGTGCCGTCTAATGCCGTTCTGCGCATGCGCGGCAAATTACGGACATTTCCGGCATTTTTCCGAGGCTCCGTATGGCGCGCATGCGCAGAACGGCCGGAAGACGGTGAAAATTGGCGAAAAATGGCGGAGGGTCCCCGCAGCGCCCCGTTCGTAAGTAGGGGTTGTTCGTAGGTCGGGCGTTCGTAAGTCGGGGACCCCCTGTATAGTTTTTTTTGTTATCTAAATTCTACATACAAGTGAACTGATTGGAGGTTTGTTTTGTTTAATAAATGTAAGAAATTTTCTGTATCACTTATTACTTAAGGCTGCTTTCACACTGGAGCAGGCAGGTGTTGATGGTAAAACGTTGCTAGTTTTAGCGGCGTTTTACTGTCATTTTAGCGCCCCTATTCGGCTGCTGGCAGGGTGCTTATAACCCAGCTAGCGGCCGAGGAACGGGTAAAAAGAGCCCATCTGGCGACGCTGCCGAATCACTTTGCAGGCGATTCGACAGCGGTGCCCATTCATTTCAATGAGTAGTGGAGGAGCGGTATACACCGCTCCAAAAGGACTTTTTTTTAACATCCTGCCAGTGCATCACCTCGGGCTTTCACACTGAGACTGCAGGGGATGCGTTTTGCAGGCACTTTACATGCGCTATTTTTCGCCCAAAAGCGCCCGAAAAACGCCTCAGTGTGAAAGGGGTCTAACTGTTAGATTTTATGAGATGAAGGGGGGAAAAAAAATTGACCTAACGTATCGGCCCAAAAAAGCCGGAATCATATATCGGCCATCGGCCGCCGCGATTTCTAAATATCGGCATCGGCCAGAGAAAAACCCATATCGGTCGACCTCTAGTCATGATCCCTTGTACAGCTGCACACTGTAACCTAGAGAAGCTCCCTGTCTGTTCAACAGCAGTGTAGTATCCATAGACATGCCACTTTTCTCCCATACCCACTGCCCTGCAAATACTATTGCACTGCAGTCTCCAGCTCAGCACCACTCTCTCCTTGGAAATTTTCTTGTCACTATCGATATAATAAATATACAGCAGTCAGATGACCCAGCTCTCTCCCAGCCTATCTGCAGGGAAACATAAGCAGGAGGAGCTTATAGTCCTCTGCTGCTGGTCACAGGTTCAAAATGTAAAAAAATAACAGCCTTTGGAATAGTACAAATAAATAAATATAATATCAATAAACTGTTTTATATTGGCATAAAATATATACTATATTACCAAAAGTATTAGGACACCGGGCCTTTACACGCACATAAACTTTAATGGCATCCCACTCTTAGACCCGTACACACGGTCGGAAATTCCGACCACAAAATCCATCGATTTTTTTTTTTTTTTTCCAACGGATTTTGTCCGAAACTGGTGTTGCATACACATGGTTGGACAAAGTTGTCGGAAAATCCGAACGTGGTGACGTTTGTTACATACTATGGAACTATGTAGAGGCTAGTAGCCAATAGCTTTGGTCTCGTAATTTGATCTGAGCACGCGTGGCACTTTGTCCGTCGGAATTCCCTACACAGGATTGGAAAAAGTCCGATCGGATTTTGTTGTCGGAAAATTTGAGAACCTGCGCTATATGGGTACCTTATCATATTGTCGGAAAATCCGATCGTGTGTGGGCTTTTTCCGTCGGAATTTCCGACGGAAAAAGCCCACATACGATCGGATTTTCCGACAACATGATCCGATCGGACTTTTTCCATCGGAATATCCAACCGTGTGTATGGGGCATAAGTCCATAGGGTACAATATTGAGTTGGCCCACCCTTTGCAGCTATAACAGCTCTTCTGGAAAGGCTGTCCACAAGGTGTAGGAGTGTGTCTATGGGAATGTTTGACCATTCTTCCAGAAGTACATTTGTGAGGTCAGGCACTGATGTGGACAAGAAGGCCTGGCTCAAAGTCTCCACTCTAATTCATCCCTAAGGTGTTCTATCAGGTTACATAGTTTAGTAAGGTTGAATAAAGACACCAGTCCATCCAGTTCAACCTGAGTGAGTGTGGGTGCATGTCTACAATCATCCCAATTTATTTAAGGTACCCATATAGCGCCATCAATTTACGCAGCGCTCCACACATACATCGCTCCCTACCCTCAAGGAAGCCCACAATCCAAGGTCCCCGACTCACATTCATATATTAGGGCCACCTACCACACTACCAGCTTGTCTTTGGAGGTTGAGGTCAGGACTCTGTGCAGGCCAGTCATGTTCATCATGTTCATCCACCCCAAATTAGCTCGTCCATTTCGTTTATAGACCTTGCTTTGTGCGCAGTCATATTGGAACAGGAATGGGCCATCCCCAAACTGTTCACACAAAGTTGGGAGCATGAAATTGTACAAAATGTCTTGGTATGTTGACACCTTAAGAGATCCCTTCACTGGAACTAAGGGGCCAAGCCCAACCCCTGAAAAACAAACCCACACCATAATCTCCCCCTCCACCAAATGATTTAGACTAGTGCCAAAGCAAGGTCCATAAAGACATGGATGAGCGAGTTTGGTGTGGAGGAACTTGACTGGTCTGAGTCCTGACCTCAACCTGATAGAACACCTTTTGGGACGAATTAGAGCGGAGACTGTGAGCCAGGCCTTCTCGTCCAACATCAGTGCCTGACCTCACAAAACCGCACTTTTGGAAGAACAGTCAAACATTCCCATAGACACACTCCTAAACCTTGTGGACAGCCTTACCCAGAAGAGTTGAAGCTGTTATAGCTGCAAAGGGTGGGCCAACTCAATATTGAACCCTACAGACTAAGACTGGGATGCCATTAAAGTTCATGTGCATTTAAAGGCAGGTGTCCCAATACTTTTGGTAATATAGTGTATATTTGAAATCAAATCTATTATTTAGTGGAAATAATATGGTGTGGGCTGATTTCTGCCAGTCGCAGTCTGTCACACCCCTCCAGCCTGTGTCTTAGAATAAGAGGGAGGTGAAGCCACCATTAAACTACATGTAAAATCCCGTCCCCATTATGTTGTGCTGGTTAGTGGACATGGAGGAAGAGGGAGGGAGTGGGCTGCCATTTATCACTGTGTATACACCTACATGTGTGACTCTATAGACACATGGGCTACCCAGGTGTGATAGGGAGGAAATGCTCAACATAGAAACTCACTGAAAACTGAGCATGTGCAGAGTTGTCACAACAGCTGCAACATCCCTAGCTGAATTGGCGGACATGGACAGAAGGGGGAGATAGAGAGCAGCAGGATCAATGGGGTTTTTTGCAGAATACAGAAAACAAATCTCATAGTGACTGAGTGAGTATGAACAGCATGAAGTACAGCATTTATTGATAGTTTTTTATGATGTGGGTTTATTGACAATTTAACCACTTAAGCCCCGGACCATTTCGCTGGCAAAAGACCAGAGCACTTTTTGCGATTCGGCACTGCGTCGCTTTAACTGACAATTGCGCGGTCGTGCGATGTGGCTCCCAAACAAAATTGACGTCCTTTTTTTCCCCACAAATAGAGCTTTCTTTTGGTGGTATTTGATCACCCCTGCGGTTTTTTTTTTTTGCGCTATAAACAAAAAAAGAGCGACAGTTTTAAAAAAAGCAATATTTTTAACTTTTTGCTATAATAATATCCCCAAAAAATATATTTAAAATTTTTTTTTTCCTCAGTTTAGGCCGATACGTATTCTTCTACATAATTTTTAATAAATTGCAATAAGCGTTTATTGATTAGTTTGCGTAAAAGTTATAGCGTCTACAAAATAGGGGATAGTTTTATGGCATTTTTATTAATAATTTATTTTTTCACTAGTAATGGCGTCAATCTGCGATTTTTTTTTTTTTTTTTTTTTTTTTTTTTTTATCGTGACTGCGACATTATGGCGGACACATCGGAAAATTTTCACATATTTTTGGGACCATTGTCATTTTTACAGCGATCAGTGCGATTAAATTGCAGTGATTACTGTAAAAAATGACACTGGCAGTAAAGGGGTTAAACACTAGGTGGCGCTTTAGGGGTTAAGTGTGTTCTGGGGAGTGTTTCTAACTGTAGGGGCGAGGGGTTGTGTGTGACACTACACTGATAGCTGCTCCCGATCACAGGGAGCAGGGATCAGTGACACTGTCACTAGGCAGAACGGGGAGATGCCTGTTTACATTAGCATCTCCCCGTTCTCCCTCTTCTCGCGACGATCGAGTCGCGGCACGCATGCGATGGCACGGCGGCAAATTCAAAGGGACATACAGGTACACCCATTTGCCTGTCCGTGCCATTCTGCCAACGTACATCTGTGTGTGTCGGTCGTAAAGCGGTTAACTTGACAAGGAGCATTTTGAGGTTTCTTCTGGGGATGACACCGGCTGACTGAGTACAGTAGGTGCACCAATGGAGCTAATGATCAGATCAGCTGCTTGACCCAGTTGGTCACTACAAGCCTGGAGCCCGAGAACCTGACAGGACCCCACATAATGCAGAGGGTCATGATGGACTAGTATCTTCAGTCTCTGCCGGGCAACCTGCGATGGTGGGTGTGTCACAGTGACCCAAAAACAGCGGGCCAACCGGTGGAAATGTTGGGAAGGTACTCTGATAGAGGAGCAGCAGATGAAAGGGAAAATTTTTCTTTGGGGAAAAATATGTTGCAAAACCTAGAGCAGGGGTCTTCAAACTACGGCCCTCCAGTTGTTCAGGAACTACAATGCCCATCATGCCTAGTCATGTCTGTGAATGCCAATGCCTCATGGGAAGTGTAGTTCTGCAACAGCTGGAGGGCCTTAGTTTGAGGATCCCTGACCTAGAGTCTCTGTCTCCCAAAAGGATGGGGGGGGGGGGGGGTATATTGCAGGAGGTGTCATGATTGGGGGCATATTAGGGCACAGCAGGGCCGGGACAAGGGGTGGGCAGGAGGGGCGGCTGCCCCTGGCGCAATGGTATATTGCAGGGGTAGGGGGCACCCTGAGCCTAACCCTAAGGGAAAGGGGGGCGCAGTTTGGCATCTTTGCCCTGGGCACTGGATGACCTTGTCTCGGCACTGGGGCACAGTGTCCCTGGCAAGAGGATACCATGCAGTGTGGGGCACTAGAGGGGCTTTCTCTCTTCTCCCAAGATGAATGTACTGCCCCCTGCCATTCTGGTGGGAGAACCTTTGAATGCACTGTGGTCATCCACTAAGGCTGGCCATACATTATACAACTTTTGTCTATAGATTTCCTTTAGATTTACCAAAACCATATAATATGAGGTCAAATCTAAACACTTTAAATTTGTATGCAATCAGGCAGGCCCTTGTACTACACAGTTGAAGGTAAATCTAAAGGAAATTGAATAAGAAAATTGTATGGTGTATGGCCAGCTTAAAGCGGTTGTATACCCTCAATTACAACTTGCACCTACAGGTAAGCCTAGATTAAGGCTTACCTGTAGGTACAAGAAATATCTCCTAAACCTGCACGGTTTAGGAGATATTTGCAAAGAACGTTTCACAACGTTGTCTACGGCGCGCAGGTGCATTTACAGGGTTAATCCCCATTCACAACTGCGGCTAGCCGCAGTTGAAGTGTCCCACGCGCATGCGCGGAGCGACGTCTTCGCTGCTCTGGCCAATCACAGCGCCGCAGCGCGCTGTGATTGGCCAGAGCGGCGATACCCGGAAGGGTATCCGATAGAGAGATGGCTGCGGCTGGAGGTGGAGAAGAGGACGGCGTCGGGGGCCCCGATCTAAGGTAAGTGATGCATAATGAGCTAGTATGCTAGTCATACTAGCTCATTATGACTTTGTCTTGCAGGTAGTTAAAAGAAAAACCCCCACCAAAAACGGGTATACAACCGCTTTAAGTTTCACTCATTGTTCTCATGAACTCAGGAAGTATGGTAACATTGGTAAAGGGTACCCTGGTTGGTGAAGTGAGCATCCATGGGAATACAAGAACCTGCTTACTAATGTCGGTGTCTTTTACCACCATTTGTGGAGCTGTTGAGGTTGGCCTGATAATAAATCTGGTACACCCAGTAAAAGAGTCTGCCTCCTTTCCTGGTGGGGGGACATCCAGCATCATGTAGGCATTTCCAAGGGGAGCCCACCTAGGGACACCCACTTATCTAGACTGACATTCACCAATCAAAACACTTTTTTTAAATTTACATAACACTTCCTAAGAGCCAGCCTGCTGCTTGCATTAGGGCCAAGAGCTCTTTGGAGGAGTACTGAGCCAGATATTGATGTTTTCAGAAAGCTAATGTGTATATATAACTTCCTGGCAGCCCCGTTCACTAGCCTGCATTGCATAGAAAAGCCCAGAGACCATAGGTGTACGCAGCCTATTGTATTAGGGTGTGCACCCCAAAGTTCAAACACATGTGCCCTTCTCTGCAGCCTCAGTTGCACGGGGAAGGGAATGAATGGGAAGTGCTGAGTGGCTTTTTGTTCATTCACAAACTGTAGCATAGTAAATACAGTTTACTATGCTTCCATTATGAATGGACACAGTGAGCGAGTGTGTTTATTGTGTTAATTTAGAAAAGAAAGATGCTGATAAAGTACATATTTACTAGCCCCTTCCCCCGCTCTCCATCCTGAATCATCCCCCGCAGCAGCTGGGGGGAGAGAAGAGGAGGGAAGGCAGCAGCACTGCGGGGTGGGGGGGCAACAAGGGGGGTGGAACCCGGGCTGTATGGGAATTGGCACCCCGCATATTGCTTAGGGTGTGCCCAGGCACGCCTGGCATACTCCCTGCGCACCCCTATGCCGGAAACCCAATGACGACATCACTGGGTCTAAAAGGTATTTATTTAAAGAAATCAGGTTTTATTTAAATATTTCATTAGCATGTTGGTGTGAGTGCTTTAAGCGCACTGGAAATGTACTGCTGCTTCTACACACAATTTAATTATTGCTAGACTTCGACTCATAAGAACCCTTTCACACCACGCCGCCCATAGCGTCTGCGGTAAAACGCCGCTATTTTTAGCGGCGTTTTACCGTCGGATTTGCGGCGCATTTCAGCCGCTAGCAGGGCGCTTTTACCCCCCGCTAGCGGCCAAGAAAGGGCTAAAACCCCCGCCGTCTTGCCGACGGTATTACAGCGCTGCCCCATTGATTTCAATGGGGAGCAGCGTGGAGGAGCAGTAAACACACCGCTCCTTCACCGCTCCAAAGAAGCTGCTGGCAGGACTTTTCCTGACGTCCTGCTAGCGCACCGCTCCAGTGTGAAAGCCCTCCGGGCTTTCACACTGGAGACAATGGTGCAGCTGTTTTAGGGCGGATTGCAGGCGCTATTTCTTTTTTTTTTTTTTTCTTTTTTTTCTTTTTTTTTTTTCTTTCCACTTCAGCAATATTCAAGAGATTATTATTCAACTTCGCGTTCATTTATATCTCTCGTTATATTTCACATCATTGTGGAGTTTTATTACGAACAGAATTAAACCGTACAGTTTACCATTTTACATAATATTTATTATCCCTTTTGACTTTTTATTTCTCTTTCATAATATGTGGGGTTTTCTTTTATCTTCCTATTCCCTTTCTTTCCCTCCCCCCCCAATCCCACCCACCCTATTTCCCAATACCTCTCGTCTTCTTGTTCCAAACACCATTTCCCTATATCATTCTATTTATATGATCGTTTCGACATATTCCCATGTCTGTTTGAAAGTCTGCCATCTTTTCCATTTTTTCAGGTCATCTTCTTCTCCTTCTTCTCCATTGTACCTCAGTTTTTCAAGGTGATATATTTCTTCCACTTTTAAGACCCACTCTCTTTTAGTGGGTGCTTCTTCCTGCTGCCATTTTTTCGGGATAAGACCCTTGGCTGCATTTAGCATCTGGGGAATTAATGTTTTTATATATTGCTTTATTGGATCATCAGTCCCGTGGAATAGGCATATCCAGGGATCTTCCTTTATATTCACATCGGTGATTACTTTTATAAGGCTCCGGATCTCTTTCCAGAATTTTTTTATTTTTGGGCACTGCCACCAAATATGGGCCATTGTGCCCAACTTATTGCATCCCCTCCAACAGTTCTGTGAGTTATCTAAGTGAATTTTATTTAGTTTGTCAGGTGTCATATACCATCTAGAGAGGCATTTATAATTCATCTCCATCGTCATAGTGTCAGTAGCTGATTTGTGAGTTAGTTTCAATATTTTTTTGATTTTGTGCATATAATCGTGTGAACCCAATTCCGTCCCCCATTTGAAAAGAAAAGGCGGTATCTCCAGTTGTTCCTCTGCAAGAATAGCTCTATATAGTCGGGATATTGTTTTTTTTGTTTTTTTTTGTCCCCGAATCCGCACAGATTTTTTCTAATGCTGTATATTTTTCTTTTGTTCTAATCGGTTGGGGGAGGCTCCTTACAAAATGGATCAGCTGCAGATATCGCCACTCATTGATTCTTATTTGTGCCCCATTGTGTTGTAATTCTACTAATGTTTTTATTTTCCCTTTATCCATTATATCTTTCAATTGCGTGTTTTCTCCTAACCATTGGCCCCCTACGTGTCTTTTTCCTGGTGGAAAATACTCATTATTACTCAAAAACATTAACGGTGAGTTATACTCCCACTTGTATTGTTTGTGTAATAAATCCCATATTTTTAATACGTTTTTGGTTATTTTTTGTGTGTTTGTGCCCAAACCCCTTAAATGTGGAGGAATCCATATTTCCCTTCTTATGCCGCGTACACACGTGCGGACTTTTGCCGGCAGACCTAGTCCAGCGGACAATCCGCCGGACTTTCCAGCTGGGTCCGCCGGACTTTCCGAGCGTGTGGACTTGCCCACACACGTGCGGACTTGCCCACACACGCACAGACTTCTCCGGCGGATAATCCGCCGGCCAAAGTCCGCGGGACTTTTGAAAATGAACGGACTTGCCCACACACACGGAGCAGTCCGTTCATTTCGAATGTAACTTCAGGTACGTAGCTAGCGTAGGCAGTAAATGCCGGCGCGCTAGCTCCGTCACCTGGCATGGATTTAAAGGGAAATCCCCACGCCGAAAAACGGCGTGGGGGTCCCCCCCAAATCCATCTCAGACCTTTATCCGAGCACGCAGCCTGGCAGGCCAGGAAATGGGTGGGGACGAACGAGCGCCCCCCCCCCCCCTCAACATGGGGGGTGCCCTGGGGAAAGGGGGGCCGTGCTCATGTTGATGAGGACCCATGTCCCCATGTTGATGAGGACAAGGGCCTCTTCCCGACAACCCTGGCCGTTGGTTGTCGGGGTCTGCGGGCGGGGCTTATCGGAATCTGGGAGCCCCCTTTAATAAGGGGGCCCCCAGATACCGGCCCCCCACCCTATGTGAATGAGTATGGGGTACGATGTACCCCTACCCATTCACCTAAGGTGTAAAATGTAAAGTACATAAACACACACACTTTTGAAAAAATAATTTTATATGAATGGGGCAGGGTCACATGCTCATGTCACATGGTGACCCCGCCCCCCTGTGATGTCACAGTCCCGGAGGATGCTGGGACTGTGACATCACAAGGGGGCAGGGTCACCATGTGACATGAGCATGTGACCCTGTCCCCATGTCCCTATATAAGTCCCAGCGCAGCGCGCCTCTGCCATCAACATGGGGACAAGGTGCTTTGGGGTGGGGGGGCCGTGTGAAAGCCCTCCGGCTTTCACACTAACGGCGGGATTGTCCGCCGGACTGCCAAGTCCAGCGGATAATTTTTTAAACCAAACTTAAAAACTTTGGTCCGCCGGACTTTGGCGCCAAAAAGTCCGCCGGCGCCCACACACGAGGGGATTATCCGCTGGACTTCAGTCCAGAGGATAATCCCGCGGGATTGTCCCTTCGTGTGTACGCGGCCTTATGCCGCGTACACACGTGCAGACTTTTGCCGGCGGACTTAGTCCAGCGGACAATCCCGCCGGACTTTCCAGCTGGGTCCGCTGGACTTTCCGAGCGTGTGGACTTGCCCACACGCACGGACTTCTCCGGCGGATAATCCGCCGGCCAAAAGTCCGCGGGACTTTTGAAAATTAACGGACTTGCCCACACACGGAGCAGTCCGTTCATTTCGAACGTAACTTCAGGTACGTAGCTAGCGTAGGCAGTAAATGGCAGTAAAAACGGCGTGGGGTCCCCCCCAATCCATGTCAGACCCTTATCCGAGCACGCAGCCTGGCAGGCCAGGAAAGGGGTGGGACGAACGAGCGACCCCCCCTCCTGAGCCGTACCAGGCCGCGTGCCCTCAACATGGAGGGTGCCCTGGGGAAAGGGGGGCCGTGCGGCCCCCCCCACCCCCCCCCCCATGTTGATGAGGACAAGGGCCTCTTCCCGACAACTGGCCGTTGGTTGTCGGGATCTGCGGGCGGGGGCTTATCGGAATCCCCCTTTTATAAGGGGGCCCAGATCCCGGCCCCCCACCCTGTGAATGAGTATGGGGTACGGTTGTACCCCTACCCATTCACCTAAGTAAAATGTGTAAAAAAAACACACACACTTTTGAAAAAAATTGCACTGCTCCGGGGGTCTTCTTCCGTCTCTTCTCGCCGGACTCCCCCGCCATTTACCAAGCTCTTTTACCGAGCGGGGGAAGTCCGCCTTCGGGGGTCTTCCGGAGTCTCTTCTGTTCTTGCGGCGGTCGTCGTCTTCCGCGCCGCCGGCGCCTTCTCCTTCTTCTTGTCCTTCTTCTTGTCCTTCTTCTTCCCGGAGGATGCTGGGACTGACATCGCAAGGGGGCGGGGTCACCATGTGACATGAACATGTGACCCTGTCTCCATGCCCCTATATAAGTCCTAGCGCAGAGCGGCACAGGCATTCCGGGCAGAGAGAGCATCGGAAGAAGAAGAAGAAGAAGAAGAAGAAGAAGAAGAAGAAGAAGAAGAAGGACAAGAAGAAGGAGAAGGCGCCGGCGGCGCGGAAGACGACGACCGCCGCAAGAACAGAAGAGACCCCCGGAAGACCCCCGAAGGCGGATCGAGACCCCCAGACGGCGGCGACGACGAAGAAGGTAGCCGGACTTCCCCGCTCGGTAAAAGAGCTTGGTAAATGGCGGGGGAGTCCGGCGAGAAGACCCCAAAGACGGAAGAAGACCCCGGAGCAGTGCAATAAACTATTTTTTCAAAAGTGTGTGTGTTTTTTTTACTTTACATTTTACACCTTAGGTGAATGGGAAGGGGTACATCGCACGGCCCCCCTTTCCCCAGGGCACCACCCATGTTGAGGGCACGCGGCCTGGTACGGCTCAGGAGGGGGGGGCGCTCGTTCATCCCCACCCCTTTCCTGGCTGCCAGGCTGCGTGCTCGGATAAGGGTCTGGCGTGGATTTGGGGGGAACCCCCACTCCGTTTTTTCGGCGTGGGGAGTCCCTTTAAATCCATGCCAGCTTACGGAGCTAGCACGGCGGCATTTACTGCCTACGCTAGCTACGTAACCTGAAGTCACGTGCGATGAGCGGCAAGTCCGTTCATTTTCAAAAGTCCCGCGGACTTTGGCCGGAGAAGTCCGTGCGTGGGCAAGTCCACACGCTCGGAAAGTCCAGCGGACCCAGCTGGAAAGTCCGGCGGGATTGTCCGCTGGACTAGGTCCGCCGGCAAAAGTCCGCACGTGTGTACGCGGCATTAGACTTACCCCACTTATAATACTCTCCATTTTAACCCAGTGTTTATCCTCTGTTTCCCGTGCCCACTCTATTGCTCGTGACGCTATGATCGCATAATAATATTTTTAAGGTCCGGGATCCCCAGTCCTCTGCTTCAAGATATTACGAGATATCCTGGGTTTTTTGTTTTGCCAGATAAATCTGTTTATTATCGATTTTAGGGTTTGAAAGTAATAATCTGGGAGAGGAATTGGTAACATTGAGAATTTATATGTAACTTTGGGGAGTAACACCATTTTAACTGTATTAATCCGGCCGAACCATGATAGGGGCCTTAAAGATAGTTTTTTGGTCTCATTTTTAATTTCATCCAATAGTGAAATATAATTCTCGCTGAATAATTGTTCTTCTGAATTTGCTAGTTTAATCCCCAGGTATTTTAGGCCTTTCTTCACAGGCGCTATTTCTAATGCTATAGCGCCTGCAAAACGCCATTGGTGTGAAAGGGGTCTAAACTTATGCAAAGAGCAGGCTGTTGTCAAAACTACCCTTAAAATAAAGATACATTAATATTCATAGGTATACTTCACTGGGACTGTAGTAAAGAAGACTACATAAAAAGTATGTCATAGTGAAAGGTACATTGGAATATCTTATACCTAAGGAGGAACTGTAGTCTGCTCACATAATTTGTAATAAAAACATCTTTGCCATTCTGAAGCTTCCCTCCAACCACTTTGCATATTATTTTATATATACTGTGATTCTGTACTTGCCAAATATGCTGTAGAAATCTCCTTCCACTGAGTCTGGCTGCAACCATTTTAACTGTGGGCAGCTGAAGCTGCTGCCTGTTCACTTCCTGGATTTACACAGAGGCACACCTCCAGCTCTGCAGCTTTCATTGGTCCTCTTATGACTCACCCCCCCCCCCTTCCTGGCAAACTCTCAGAGAGTGAGTGAGAGAGAGAGAGAGCTGTACATGATATCATAGGCATGGGGCGGCTAATTACCAGACAAGAAACAGGAAGTGGGCTGTATAAGGTATTTACTGGCAGAAAAAAAATGTTTTACTATCCAAAGTTAAAACAACAAGGGCAGAAGATTTAATAGATGGAAAGATGAAAAAATGATATACTTTTGTCTCCTAGACACATCAATTCTGTGTGACTCGAAGCAGTAACAATGTCTGGAGAGGATCCTGATGCCATTAAACCAAAATCAATGTCTCGGGCAAAGCAGTGGTCAGATGAGATTGAAAATTTGTACAGATTCCAAACCGCTGGATATAGAGATGAAGTAGAATACAAACACATACAACAAGTAGATATGGTAGGTATTTTGCATGCAGTTGTAGCAGCATAAAGATAGCCACAAATACAATGTTCTTCCTTTATTTCTGAACAATTTTTGATTGTATGAAAGAACGGTTTGATGATAACATACACTGTATGACTCCGGTTATACTGTGACAGTAGGCAGGTTATTATTACTGTATACATTTTGGAAATTAATAAATTCCAGGAAAGCCACTAAAACATTTTCCAACTCCTTTACTCAGGGTTTCTCATAATAGATTCATTTTTACAGTTCTTCTTAGTTGCTTCATACAATCTAATTACATATTTTTGAGGATTGTAATGTGTAAAGGCATGGAAATTAGGAGACTAGATGAAGGCAATTGTACTGTATAGGTCACTGCAATGTATTAGACATGTGCGATTTAGTTTCGCACGAATCGGAAATTCGTACAAATTTTTCGAAATTCGTACGAATCCGAATTACGAATTTTTACGAATACGAATTCTGTACTAAATACGAAATTTCGTTTACGAATTTCGGATCCAAATTATCCGAATCCAAACTACCAAATGACAAATTTCAACTAATATGAAAGAAATTATAGCAGATATAACGAATAATTCGAATGAATATGAGATTCAGTATAACGAATATCGCCACTCTACGATTAATAACGAATTATCCGAAAACGTATTAACGTTATTGTCTATACTTAACTTATTAAGTCTATTGTCTATTGTTCACCAATCACTCAGAGGAAGTACGAAATAAGATATTCGTAACAATATTAACGATTCGTACGAAATTCGTATTTCGTACGAATCCGAATTAAATTTCGTACACGAATAACGAATTACAATTTTTTTTTTAAACGGAACGTAACGAAACAAATTTTTTGACGGCTCCCATGTCTACAATGTATTACCTGTATAACCTACATACAGTACTTGTTATAGTAAATCCCGTACATGCTCATTTTAGCAAGGCAGTAGAATACTGAATCATTTTCACCACACAAATACAGTATAATCAGTGTAAGAACAAGGTATCCTTCACAGTGGCGGCTGGTGTTTTTTTGGCAAACAACCAAACCTCCCCTGCTTTCTCCCGGTCGGTCCACTGGCACTTACCGCATCTAGGCAGCGGGCATCCAGGCATCGGCGAGGACTGGGCATCCAGGCATCGGCCAGCAGCTTTTCTCCTCCTCGCTTCCGCTGGGCATCTCCTCCCCCTCCTCCTAGGCGTCCAATAGGAATACCAGTCCTTTCAGCCAATCGGGGTGACGGGTATCAGACTCGCTTCCGATTGAACGGGAGGAGGATCAGTGTTGGATCATTCGCTGTTGCAACACACCTGGGTGGGCTCCGGACTCATCCTCTGCGACCCGAGCCACCCTATTTTCAAGCCTATTAGAAAGAGCCTCTGGCTCTAATCTGGTGCTTAAAGCGGAGTTCCACCCTAAAGTGGAACTTCCGCTTATCGGATTCCTCCCCCCCTCCGGTGCCACAATTGGCACCTTTCAGGGGGGAGGGGGGTGCAGATACCTGTATAATACAGGTATCTGCACCCACTTCCGGATAGCTGCCCCGCCCCTATCCGGAGCTGCCCCGTTGTGTCTTGGGAAACACAGTTCCCAGGACACAGCGGGGACCAATAGAGGCGCGCAGCGCGACTCGCGCATGCGCAGTAGGGAACCGGGCAGTGAAGACGTTGCGTCTTCACTTCCTGATTCCCTGACAGAGGATGGTGGTGGGGCAGCGAGAGACGATCGGTCTATCGTCACATTCTGCCTACACCGCTGGACCCTGGGACAGGTAAGTGCCCATTTATTAAAAGTCAGCAGCTGCACTATTTGTAGCTGCTGACTTTTAATATTTTTCTGCGGGTGAAGCTCCGCTTTAAAAAAAAAAGAACCCTGGCCGCTGTAATGGACGGGCTGCCGCTGATCCTTCACATTACCATGACACATACATGATACATACAAGGGGGAGATTTACTAAACCTGGTGCACACGGAATCTGGTGCAGCTGAGGATAGTAAACAATCAGCTTCTAGTTTTTTTTTTTTGACAAAGCTTAAAATGTTTGCAAAAGCAGAAGGTTTTTTTTTATTTTAAATCTTACTGCATTCTATGCAATAAGGTAAAAAACCTTCTGCACTCAGCTTCCACCGCAGCCCCCCCCTAATGCTTACCCAAGCCTGATCTCGATCCAGTGATGGCTGTACACAAGAGCCGAGGCTCTCCTGGGTCTCTCTCGCTCCTGATTGGCTCATATACAGCAGCAGGAGCCATTGGCTCCCGCTTCTGTCAATCAGAGCCACTGATGTGGGAACAGGGCTGAGCCCCGCTCTGTGTTTCTCATGGACACTTGTGGCGGGGCTCAGGAGCGAGCACCTATGAGTGCCCCCATAGCAAGCGTGCTATGGGGGCATTTGGCGGGGGGAGGGCCAGGAGCACTGGCAGGGGACCCCAGATAAGGAGGAGGATCGAGGCTGCTCTGTGCAGTGGTTTCAGGTAAGTACTGTATAACATGTTTGTTATTTTAAAGCGGAAGTCCGCCCACCACTGCAAAAGTTAAAAGCCAGCAGCTACACATACTGCAGCTGCTGGCTTTTAATAATAGGACGTTTATCTATCCTGGAGTCCAGCGATGTCGGCACCTGCAGCTGATGTTTCCACCAGCTATCGGGTGCTGCCGCCACCATTGTGGGTGAGGCAACCCGGCAGTGTAACCTTACGGCTTCATGCCGAGAACCCTACTGCGCATGCGCAAGGCTCAGCTCCTCTCTCCTACTGGCCCAGCGAGGAGGGAGGAGGAGGGAGTCGATCGGTGATGTCAACAGCCGCGGCTGTGTCTCCTGGAAGTGGGAACAGGATGCCTGTCAAAGACGGGTATCCGCTCCCCCCGAAAGGTGCCAAATTTGGCATGGGGGGGGGGGGGGGGGAGTAGACAAATGAGTGGAAGTTCCACTTTTGGGTGGAACTCCGCTTTAAGAAAAAAAAAAATAACAAGGCTTTACAATCACTTTAATTGAACAAGCTGAAGTTAGAAGCCGATTGGTTACTATGCACTGCTGCAGCAGATTCTGTGTGCACCAGTGTTAGTAAATCTCCCCCATACTTTGCTGAGTAGATACCATATGTAAAATTCTTATCTAATGTCGGATGTAGAAGAAATGTGTTGACTTTGAAAAAGGCAAGCTGCATACAGAGAGCTCAAAGACTTACTCAAGCAACAGTGTTCTAGAGAAAATTAAAAATATAGTTTGTATATATGAATAAAGTTCTATCATGTACTAAAATAAATAAATTATGTTAGAAATAATATGGCAAAGTGATTATTTAAAAAAAAAAAAAAATCATTTTTTTCTTATTCTAGGCAGAACGATGGCCAGACACTGGATTTGTGAAAAAACTACAAAGAAAAGACAATACCTTTTACTATTATAACAAAAAAAGAGAGTGTGAAGATAAAGAAGTACATAAAGTGAAAGTGTATGCTTACTAAATAAATGACTGCAAGTCTACCAAAAAAAAATAAAAAATAATAAATTGTTTTAATTTCTTTGCTTTTTACTGTATGCAAGGTAAATACTACATTGCTTAAAATCTAAGTAAATCTAAAATTACAAACATAAAAATCAGCACAAGAGACATAACTTACAGTAAGTATGATGTGTCCCTTGTGTTGATTATTTTCCATTCAGCAAAAAATCTCCTCTATACTAATGTTTCTTGCTGCTGAAGGATGCTGATCAGAGGTTCTGATTTTACTTGCTATTTGCCTGGTTTTCCATCCCATGGTATTTAGTATTAAGTAAACAAATACTACCAAAAAAAGTTCTATTTGTGGGGGGAAAAAAGGACATACATTTTGTTTTTGGTACAGCGTCCCACGCAATTGTCAGTTAAAGCGAATCAGTGCCGTATCGCAAAAAAATGGCTTGGTCAGGAAGTGGGTAAATCCTTCCGGAGCTGAAGTGGTTAAAAATGTTCAGATTAACATCGTAATTACAGGCAGCAGGACTCTGCATTCTAAACGTTCCCACTAGATGGAGCTGCATCGGGCCCACCCAGCCCTGGCTTTGACCAGAGGAGATAGAAGTGAGTCTATGGCAGGCAGGAAAGGCAGAAGGGTAGTTGCAGTTTGTTGATCGGTGCATTGACCCCCCTGATAGCCAGTGTGAGAAAACGTGGCACCAGATGGCTGTGCTGTAAATTGAGTTTCCACTGCTTCACATTTACCCTAATGTAAGCCTCGTCAGCACAGGGATAGAATCCTGATTGTCCAGCCATACTACTAAGGAGTTGCAGCATGCAAGCCTAATGGGGTCAGGAATTATCAAACAACTGCATAGCTCCATTCAGGTATTGAGCCACTACTGCAGAGGGACAAAAGGTTAGGAGCGTATTGGGGGCACAGAGATGAGAGACTTGTCCAGTGTGGACGCTATTCCTTAAAGCGGTTCTGCACTCTGAAAAAAAAATTTTTTTTTTAGGATGTAATATAAAGTGTGCTTACCTTTATTAGGGGCCTCACCTGTTCCATCTTCCATCTCGATCGCCGCCGGTTTTCGTCCGATGAAGTTCCTCGTCTTCTTCTTTAGTGCTGGGGGCCATCTTGCCTGTGGGCATGTGAAACACCCACAGGAACTTTAGATGGCCCAGCATGCACTGCCGTTACTCGCGCGTGCGCAGTAACGGCTCATCTGCCGAGATCTCACGAGATTTCGGCAGATGCGGCCGAAATCTCGGGAGATTTCGGAAGATGTGGCCGAAATCTCGCGAGATTTCGGAAGATGCCCGCACTGACTCCTGGGATCAATGACACCAGATCCCAGGAGACAGTGCGGCGTGACGACGATCGACGCAAGACCCCGCCCGCCGCCGCAGAGGGAGAAGAGAACAATTTGTAAAAAAAAAAAAAAAAAAAAAAAAAAAAAAAACCATTTAGTACTCTTTGCCTGATTTGGAAGGCAAAGAGATTTACTAAATGAAATGAGTGCAGAACCGCTTTAAAGCCTCATACACACGGTACGATTGTGATTGCAGGGGATTGTCTAATCTTACCGTTAGTACGCTCCTTTTGACAATTGTTGTCCAACTTAGTAAATTTTCAGTGGACATCGGTTTGACGTCAGATTTTCATCTGGTCAGTACACAAATCCGTCACACAAAAGTACAAACACGCATGCTCGCAATCAATGCTCACCAAACACAAAATTAACAGAAAGGGCCCAAAGGGTGGCGCTCAAGAGCTGAAATTCCTCATAGTACGTCACTACGTTCGCGTTTGTGGCACGTCAATTGTGTACCGTTAGTATGCAAGACAAGATCCTGGCACACGCCGTTTTGACAAAAATCTGACGCTCGGTTGACCAACAATTATACCATGTGTACGAGGCTTTAGTGTGTATAGAAATAAAGTGACCCTGTCACCACTGAGCCACTTGTTAAGAAAGCTGTAAAAATAGAGGATATATAACGGTAGTTACCTTTCCGGTGGTCTGTGTATTAAAACCACAGGCGGCACACTCTCTGATCGGCAAGTCCTTCGAAATCAGCTGATCACAAATCAAGGTAAAGGGCACATCACAGCGGTCTTTTACTACGTGAGCAAGCCAATTGTCATCTTTTCTTTCCTCACGCTGACAACGTGAAGAGAGAAGAAGAAAGACGATAACCAGCTCATGTTAAAGGGACATCGGCACTGATTGTGTCCTGATTATCAGGGCAGTGCCACCTATCAGTGCTGCCAATCAGTGCCACCTATCAGTGCTGCCTATCAGTGCCACCTATCAGTGCCCTTCCGTGCAGCCTCATCAGTGCCACCTATCAGTGCCCACCAGTGCAGCCTCATCTGCCCACAACAGCGAAGGAGAAAAATTACCTGTTTGCAAAATTTTATAATAAACTATGAAAAAATTTTTTTTTTTTTTGGTCTTTTTTCATTTGTTTATCAAAAAATAAAAAATAAAGTGTCAAAAGAAAGCTTTATTTGTGTGAAATAAAATTGATAAAAATGTCATATGGGTACAGTGTTGCATGACCGTGCAATTGTCATCCAAAGCTGAAAGCTAAAAATTGGCCTGGGCAGGGAGGGGTATAAGTGGCAAGTAGGCAAGTGATTAGAGTGTAACTTTCGTAAAATTAAGGCCCCTTTCACAGGGAATTTCCGATCAGGTACACCTGTCAGTTTTTCAGGCTAGTAATTTAGTGTTCTGTAGGTAGGTGTAGTGTTGTCAGGTAGGTGCAGTGCTGTGTAGGTAGGTGTAGTGTTGTGTAGGTAGTTGTAGTGTTCAGTAGGTAGGTGTAGTGCTGTATAGGTAGGTGTAGTGTTGTCAGGTAGGTGTAGTGCTGTGTAGGTAGGTGTAGTGTTGTGTAGGTAGTTGTAGTCTTGGGTAGGTAGGTGTAGTGCTGTGTAGGTAGGTGTAGTGTTGTCAGGTAGGTGTAGTGCTGTCTGTGTAGGTAGGTGTAGTGCTGTCTGTGTAGGTATAGTGCTGTGTAGGTAGGTGTAGTGTTGGGTAGGTAGTTGTAGTGTTGGGTAGGTAGGTGTAGTGCTGTGTAGGTAGGTGTAGTGTTGTCATGTAGGTGGAGTGTTGTCAGGTAGGTGTAGTGCTGTCTGTGTAGGTAGGTGTAGTGTTGTCAGGTAGGTGTAGTGCTGTCTGTGTGGGCAGGTGTAGTGTTGTCAGGTAGGTGTAGTGCTGTCTGTGTAGGTAGGTGTCGTGCTGTGTAGGTAGGTGTAGTGTTGCCAGGTAGGTGTAGTGTTGTGTAGGTAGGTGTAGTGTTGTCAGGTAGGTGTAATGCTGTGTAGGTAGGTGTAGTGTTGTGTAGGTAGGTGTAGTGTTGTGTAGGTAGGTGTAGTGCTGTCTGTGTGGGTAGGTGTAGTGTTGTCAGGTAGGTATAGTGCTGTCTGTGTAGGAAGGTGTAGTGCTGTGTAGGTAGGTGTAGTGTTGTGTAGGTAGGTGTACTGCTGTCTACCATTACGGCCTCATGCGCACACCTAGCACAGAGACCAAGCTGTCAAAGACAGCTCTAGTTCCCCACCAACAATCAGTAGCTGTCCTGATCATGTGACCACTGTGACATCCAATCACAGTGCAAAATGATTCTAGAGCACGCAAAAAGTTGTTAAAGCTGAACTCCAACAAACAGGATTTTTATTTCTGTATATTTATTCACTAAGTTTACACTAACCATTCTTAAGCAGCCCTGGCAGTTATAGTTGTGTCAGCCTCTATCACTGTTTCTAGATCATTTGGTCTGCGTATAAATAAAGCGAACGATATACTGGGATATACTGTATTTATGATGTATGCATGTGGGCACGTGCAGTTAGCTTGTCTGCCACTAGATGGCTCTGTTCCCATTATAGGTTGATAAAAGGAAGCCTTTATAGCATGATAAAAGGGAAACTATAAGCAGATGCTAGCCCCTATTTTAGAGAGGCCCCTACTATAGTGATGTCAGGGGTGTAGTGTGTGACCATATAAAGGCCAACTGTGGGAAGGGCCCAGGAGTTGGGGTATGGGAGCCAAATATTCCAAATCCATGCAGATGTTGTCAGCAACTGCCTAGGGTCCCTTAACAGGGCTGAAAACCCAAGTGTGGTAGTTTAACGCAAAAGCAGTAGTCGCCCTCACTCTTTTAGGATTGTTTGTGGGCCAAGAGCGGGATACAAAAGGCCATTAAGGCCAGGCCAGAGTCCCCTGATGTGAGTCGTAGTACCTCTGGGAGAGTAACATCTGGGAACATGCTTAGCTGAGCAGAGCTAGTACCTGGCATACTGGGAGAGTATGGAAGCTGAATCTGTGGACTTAACATGCACTTAGTGCTGGAGCATAAGGGATGACTATAAATGAAAAATGGGGCTACTGATTGTTATAATGAAGAAAATTCTGGGCATACTAGTGAGGGTACACTTTGTTCCTTTACTCAGTGATGGAGAGCTGAGGACGCATGCTGTGGACTTAGTGTACTTGAGGACAGTGAAGAAGCAATTTTCCATCTGGAGTGGAAGCAATTGTCCCGCAAGAAGTTCCACAAGTGGCGGCCCTCTTCAAGCAGGCGCGCAATATGTCGTCGCAGACGGAGGCGGAGTAGCAGTTGGCCGAGACGCAGCTTGGCTTTCAGGAAGTGATGGCGGCAATCGCCACCTGACAGGCCACCCTGACTAATAATATTGAGGCAGTTCAGCTCGATGTGGGTCTCATTAGGCAAGATCTGGACAAGGTCCATTTGCGGGTCTCGGAGGTGGAACAGAGAGTGGGCCATGCGGAGGACGCGGTACATGAACACACCGCCTCCCTTCGCACTCTGCGGACTAGGCTCCGGGCTCTGGAATATAAGGTGGACGACGCCGAGAACAGAAATAGAAGAAACAATATATGGATCGTCGGCCTTCCAGAGGGAGTGGAGGGGAAAAACCCTACAGTGTTCGTGGAAGAATTACTGAAATCCTTGTTACCGGCGGCGCAGTTTTCCCCCTACTACACAGTGGAACGCGCTCATCGCATCCCTCCGGTCCCTGGACCGCCTGGCTCTCGCCCACGCACCCTGATCTTTAGGATGTTAAACTTCCGGGACCGAGATGAGATCCTTAGATCGGCCCGCAAAGCAGGGAATTGAAGTACCACAACGGCAACCTGCTCTTCTTCCCAGATTACTCCATGGAGACCCAGAATCTCCGAAGATCCTTCGATCATGTCAAGGTGGGGCTGCGAGCTAAGAACATTAAATACAGTGTTCTTTTCCCTGCCAAGCTGCGGGTTCAAGATGGGGAAACCGTGAAGTTTTTTACTGCACCTCGCGACGCCGCAGCCTGGCTGGAATCGCTGCCTCCCAACCGCTAATGTCGGTGTGATGTGTATCCTCTCTGCCGGATTATGTGGAACGAATTAGCTTTATCTACAGCTGAATATGTACAGTGACGGCCAAGGACACGGCAAGTAAATGTATTATGGGCATACCCCCCATGGGAGATGTTTCTACTGTTGTACCCCCTGCCTACTGCTTAGCCCTATCTGTAGGCCTCTAAATTTCTCCTTGCCCACGAGGGAGTTTGGGTAGAGCAGGAGTGTTGGCTGAGTAGCGGCCGGGACACGCCGCATGGACTAATGATTTCATTGACTCTTGGGATATGGAGATCTAATGGGTAGGGGCACCTCTTCACTGCTGAGCGAAGTTGTGTGTGGGGGGGGGGAGGGATGTCGGGGATCGTCCCCTTACGAGACGGGAAAGTTGTTTGATCCTAGGATGGGCTGTTCCTCCCTCCCCTTTGCCTCCCCCCGTACTGCACCAAACTGGCGGGTCCCTGCTAGTGACGGACTCGGGATGCAAGATGTGTCCCCTAAACATGAACAATGGTTGCCTTGCTGACATCAGAGATAAGCAGTTTACATTAAACCTTGCATTCCGGGGGGGGGGGGGGGGTTGTTCTCCGTTAAGTGCCTTGCTGCCGTCCACTGCAATAAGCTACCCTTGACTTTCATTCCCTCCGTTATGCATATTTGAAACCATTCCTTTTTATACCGGCCTCATATGCCTGTTGCATATTGCCTGCCTACGTGATCAACTAAGAAATGTGCCCCTGGACCTCTCCAGGAGACTATGTCGGTTCAGACCTTACCAGCATCTCTATTGGTCTCTATCGCTCTTTTTGAATTTTCTGTCAGTTGGGGTTTGGGATATGAAACACCACCAACGGTTGCTGGGGGTGTGGGGAGGGGGGGAACAGTTTCTGCCGTTGCAGACAGGGGGACTTGTTGTTCTCTATGTTTTTTTTTTTCTGCCACCAAGCGTTCACTGGTCTTTAAGTACTTACAGAAGTACAACCCCCATATTTGTATCTTCCAAGAGACACATCTGACCGGCAATAAGATCCTAGGCATCAGGAGGGCGTGGGTGGGTACTCACTACCATTCCACGTATTCCACCTATGCAAGGGGGGTGAGTGTGCTGTTCCGCAGGTCTCTCCCGCTCCAGGTACTAGAGGTTTGTACAGATCCGAGGGGCAGGTATGTAATCCTACATGTAATCCTCTATGAGAAAAGATTGGTTTTAGTGGGCTTGTACCCCCCCCCCCCCCCGGCTGATGTTAAAGTGTTATATGACATTATGCAAATTGTGATGGATTTTGGTACTCCAGAAATTTTCCTATTTGGGGACTATAACATGGTACCCTCACAGAGCCTGGACAGACTGCACCCGGGTGGCCGATCCACTTCAGCTCTACAGAGCTGGGCCGACACGCATGCTCTTACAGATGTGTGGCGCCAATTTCACCCTCAGGAAAGGCAATATACTTGCCACTCATCCTCCCATAGGTCCTTGTCCCGCATAGACCTAGCGTACGCCTCCTTTGGGGCATTGAAATGGACTAGAGGGGCTGAACATCTGCCCTGGGGAATATCGGATCACGCCCCACTGCACCTTACGATTTCCCTGGCTAAATCCCCAGGGGTGAAACTCTGGCGTCTGTCCAGGTTCTGGGCTCTAGACGAGAGGCTTCAGGAACCGATATTAGAAGCTATCTGTAACTACTGGACTACAGAATTATATACCCAATACATGGACACCCTTGCTCCTAAATTGAAGGCCCTCTTTTCTGGGCTTACCGGTGAAACTGTTCTGCCCGAGTCTATGGAAGAGGCTGTCATAGTTTTTATACCCAAGCCTGGCAAGGACCCGCAGGAATGTGCGTCATATCGACCTATTTCCCTGATTAATGTCGACGCCAAGATATTGGCAAAGATACTGGCTAACCGCTTGTCCACGTTAGTACATGTCGACCAGACTGGGTTCATGCCGGGCAAGGGTACGGACATTAATATTAGACGTCTCTTTCTAAACCTCTCCATGACTCACACTGGATCCCGGGTCATTGCCTCCCTAGATGCCGAGAAGGCATTTGATTCAGTAGAATGGGGTTACTTATGGGAAGTGCTACAGCACTCTGGCTTCGGCCCTAGATTTATACACAGGATCCAGTTGCTGTAACGTGCTCCGAAGGCATGGGTGCGCACCAACAGCTGGATTTCTGCCCCTTTTCCTCTGCATAGGGGAACAAGGCAGGGGTGTTCATTGTCTCCTGCTCTCTTCTCCCTGGCTCTGGAGCCCTTGGCGATTTTGATCAGGGAATCTCCGGTGGTTAAGGGGTTGCGGATCGGTGATATGGAGGAAAAGATTTCCCTCTATGCCGATGATACCCTGTTATACTTACGTGATGCTGGCCCATCCCTAGCAGCTGCTCTGAACCTGTTTGATAATTTTGGGGCCCTGTCGGGTGTTTGTATTAACTGGTCGAAATCTGTGATTTTTCCCCTGGATAACCAGAACCCACCCGCACCTAACCCGACTCCTTTACAATGGGTCACAGAGTTTAAGTATCTGGGAGTCAAGGTTGCTAGGGACTCTGCCAAATATTACTCACTCAATATACTCCCTCTGCTGCGCCTCCTGAGGGAGCGCTGCCAATCCTGGTCCGGCCTCCCACTGAATCTTATTGGTCGTATTAACCTTTTGAAAATGATTATTTTGCCCAGATTTAATTATTTCTTTAGAAACAGTCCGGTTTGGGTTCCGGCGGCGTTCTTTCGGGAGGTGGATAGCTGCTTACTCTCCTTCATGTGGATTGGCTCAGTCCCGCGCCTGGCTAAATCTAAATTGCAATGGCCTACCCGACTAGAGGGCTTGGCCCTCCCGAATTTTAAAGTATATTACTGGGCAGCAATGTTGGTCACAGTATACTCGTGGCTCAGTGCCGAGCGTTCTAATGCTGCAGTATGTATTGAGGCGGCGAGTTTGGGTTCCCTCACTGAACTGCAGAATATAGCTTACAGGGGGGTGGGGGCTTATGCTGATCTTCCCAACCCAACCAAGGTTACGCTCAAGGTATGGAAGGCGGCGAGGCGCGGGCTCCTTCAGCCTGGGCGCTGGTCTCTGGCCCAGCCCCTCTGGGGGAACCCTACCCTGCCACATTTTCGTTCCATACCAGATCCGCAGGTATGGGCCAGGTTCGGAATCAGGACTCTGAGGGATGTTATGCCGTCAGGAGTCTTGATGACGTTCCCCCAATTGAAACACACGTATAATCTACCCGGCTGGATGTATTTCCGCTATGCCCAACTTAGACATGCCGCCAGAGCTCAGTTTCCTGTACCACCACTTCTTGAACGTGATCCGGTGGAAGATCTCTTACTGACTGATAACTTGTCCAAACCCTTATCTGCTCTATATAGCACATTGCTCCCTAATTGACTCAGGCAAATTGGATAGGCTTTGGAATATGTGGCATGAGGACCTTCCATATCTAGATAGGGAGAATTGGGAGGAGTCCCTGGATAGGGGTGCCAGACTGGTTATTTCTCCTGGTGACAAGCTTGTGCAAACAACATTTTTGCATAGAGTCTACTTTACTCCGGTACGCCTGGCCAGAATGTACCCTGACAGAAACCCACAATGTCCAAGATTCTGGTCTGGCGTATTTGAACACTTAAACGTCCGCCTTGAACTATCTGTCCTTATGCTGCCTGAACTGGCTCTGCTGGGAGTTTTGGTCTTGTGTAGGTGGACCTCCTCGGCTCCCCCCTCCGTGTCCTCCTGGGAATCCAAAGTTAATGCTGCACTGCCGCTGTATAAGTTGACCTACATCAGTTGTGGTTGTCCATGGAAGTACGACACAATATGTTAATGTATGTGGGTTAGATCCTGCCATTTGATACGTTGGTCGGCCTCCCCCCCTCACTCCCTTCTCTCTCTTCCGTCCCGCTCTCTCCGCTATGTCTCCTCCCGTGTACCCTCTGTCTCTTATCGCCCCCCCTTTTTCCATCCCTCTTCTCTCTTTACCTACTTTCCCCCCCCTATCTAGTCTCCCCCCCCCCCTCTTTAACCCTCCTTCATCAGACACGTTTACAAGACCTATGGGATTGAGAATTATCTCATGTTACACCCTGTCACTCTTTGCTGTTGTACGAATACCTGGTTGTAATATGCTGCTGAATATGTCATTGAATGCTTAATCTGGATAATTCATGTTTGTACTGTTCTAATATTGCATGCAATGTGCATGGTGTTCTTCTGTATTATTGGCATTTTGTATTGTACCTTATTTTTTACAATAAAGCTTTCCTGATTGTTAAAAAAAAAAAAATATTAGGCCCTATGGCCAGGGATGTCATGAGTGGGCCTATGGCCAGGAGTTTGACACAATATGGTGAAGGAATTAATCTACCAGCAGGTGGGTAGCTGTCCTATCCAGGAAGAAATGTGGAGGGTACTCTGGCAATTTGGCGCCAACAACTAGTAAATCATAGTCCTCCTTACATATATATTGTATACAGTAATAACTCGGATTACGAGTAACGTTATTAACGAGCGTTTCGCAATACGAGCTATTATTTTTGTAAAAACCTGACTCAGTGTCACAAAATGAGCAGGATTCAAGCCTCTGTGGTGTGCAGTACCACATTTGGCCAGAGGTGCGAGGCGCCAATGACGCTCAGAGCCGCTGGGATGCACTCGGAAACACTCCGTTGCCGAGTGTTTCCAAGCCTCTCCGAGTGTTTCAGAGTGCATCCGAGTGTCTCCGAAAGGTTTCTGAGTGTTTCCAATGCCCCCCACCTCTGGCCACATGCGGTACTGCATGCAATAGAAGTCACCGTGGAAAGAATTATCTGAGTTTCCATTGACTTCTATTGGGGAAACGCGCTTTGACATACGAGTGCTTTGGATTGCAAGCATTCTTCTGGAACTAATTATGCTCGTAATCCAAGGTACCACTGTATATATATATATATATATATATATATATATATATATATATCTATGTAGCACTAACCCCCAAAGGAGCTGCTGGTTTTATTTGGGCTTACCGTTACCTCACCTGCTTGTTTCTCCGTCTTGGGGATCCCGTGGAAAGTGTCCCAAAGAATGTTGAAACTGACACTGAATCCTCTTTGGATTATTTATTTAGAAAAAAAGACAAAGTCTCTCAATAAAGGGTAGAGGGTTAGGGTGTGTTCAGGTACTTAAATTGCAGGGTGAAGATATTAACAGAATCCAGAGGATAAAACTGCTCCACAAACTGGATTCAACAACCCCCGGATAGACCTCTCTCACTAGGCCTAGCAGCCGGTGGGATGGTCGGTAAAGTCTCTGCCACAGACTTGTAAGTTACACTTGAGCGTTACTGAGGGATTTGGATGAATTTGAAGAACTGACATACGGTACAAGGTTCTCTCAGCCGATCCGGCGATACCGTATGAATGTTGATCCAGGTTGCGTCCTTCAACTAAGTCTCCAGGCTCCTTCAGAGAAACCAGCCTTGCGCACGGTCTTCTCCTGAATGAGTCCTCCCCTGGGGTTCTTCAGTTGCTGGGCCTCTCCCTTCAGGTGAGACGGTACCGGACCTTCCCTGGATCAGTAGGTTCTGAACTCCAGTCGGGCCTATCTCTTCAGTTGCGTTGACTCGGGCTAGCCAGCCCCGAGACGCAGGGTGCATGGTTCCGCACCCCAAGCCGGGAGGGCCATAGGGTTGGGTCAAGAGGACAACCAGAACCAAACAGACAGAAAATACTCCCCTTCCAACATGGCGTTGGTACCTTAAATACCACCCCCCAGAATTCACAGCAGGAGAACACTCCCACTGGGCTGGTTCCGAGAGATAAGTGGCATTCAATGCATCCAGCTAGACTGCGTTTCTACTCTTGCCGGCGGTGACAGCGACACCTGCGGTCAAGGAGAACCCAGTGCAACCCAGCTGGACTGGTACTGAGACCAGAAATTTAGAGAAATTATCCTGAAGCCCAACTGTAGCTTCAGGCAACTTAATTTTTGAAAAACAATAGCGCCTGCTCGTCAGGAGCCAGCGCTACATATATATATATATATATATATATATATATATATATAAATGACTAATATAAGCATCTGTCTTTGTTTAACCACTTCAACCCCGGAGCATTTGGCTGGCCAAAGACCAGAGCACTTTTTGCGATTCGGCGCACCGTCGATTTAACTGCCAATTGCGACGTGGCTGCCAAACAAAATTGACGTCCTTTTTTCCCCACAGATAGAGCTTTCTTCTGGTGGTATGGTAGGTGTAGTGTTGTGTAGGTGGGTGTAGTGTTGTGTAGGTGGGTGTAGTGTTGTGTAGGTGGGTGTAGTGTTGTGTAGGTGGGTGTAGTGTTGTGTAGGTGGGTGTAGTGCTGTGTAGGTAGTTGTAGTGTTGGGTAGGTAGGTGTAGTGTTGTCAGGTAGGTACAGTGCTGTCTATGTAGGTAGGTGTAGTGCTGTCTGTGTAAGTAGGTGTAGTGTTCTGTAGGTAGGTGTAGTGCTGTGTAGGTAGGTGTAGTGCTGTCTCTGTAGGTATAGTGCTGTGTAAGTAGGTGTAGTTCTGTCTGTGTAGGTAGGTGTATTGTTGTCAGGTAAGTGTAGTTCTGTCTGTGTAGGTAGGTGTAGTGCTGTCTGTGTAGGTAGGTGTAGTTCTGTCTGTGTAGGTAGTTATAGTGCTGTCTGTGTAGGTAGTTATAGTGCTGTCTGTGTAGGTAGGTGTAGTACTGTCTGTGTAGGTAGGTGTAGTACTGTCTGTGTAGGTAGGTGTAGTTCTGTCTGTGTAGGTAGGTGTAGTTCTCTCTGTGTAGGTAGGTGTAGTTCTCTCTGTGTAGGTAGGTGTAGTACTGTCTGTGTAGGTAGGTGTAGTTCTGTCTGTGTAGGTAGGTGTAGCGTTGTCAGGTAAGTGTAGTACTGTCTGTGTAGGTAGGTAGGTGTAGTTCTGTCTGTGTAGGTAGGTGTAGTTCTCTCTGTGTAGGTAGGTGTAGTTCTCTCTGTGTAGGTAGGTGTAGTGATGTCTGTGTAGGTAGTTATAGTGCTGTCTGTGTAGGTAGGTGTAGTACTGTCTGTGTAGGTAGGTGTATTGTTGTCAGGTAGGTGTAGTTCTGTCTGTGTAGGTAGTTATAGTTCTGTCTGTGTAGGTAGTTATAGTACTGTCTGTGTAGGTAGGTGTATTGTTGTCAGGTAGGTGTAGTTCTGTCTGTGTAGGTAGTTATAGTGCTGTCTGTGTAGGTAGGTGTAGTTCTCTCTGTGTAGGTAGGTGTAGTGCTGTCTCTGTAGGTGTAGTGCTGTGTAGGTAGGTGTAGTGCTGTCTGTGTAGGTAGGTGTAGTGCTGTCTGTGTAGGTAGGTGTAGTGCTGTCTGTGTAGGTAGGTGTAGCGTTGTCAGGTAAGTGTAGTACTGTCTGTGTAGGTAGGTGTAGTTCTCTCTGTGTAGGTAGGTGTAGTGCTGTCTCTGTAGGTAGGTGTAGTTCTCTCTGTGTAGGTAGGTGTAGTTCTCTCTGTGTAGGTAGGTTTAGTGCTGTCTGTGTAGGTAGGTGTAGTTCTCTCTGTGTAGGTAGGTGTAGTGCTGTCTGTGTAGGTAGGTGTAGCGTTGTCAGGTAAGTGTAGTACTGTCTGTGTAGGTAGGTAGGTGTAGTTCTCTCTGTGTAGGTAGGTGTAGTGCTGTCTCTGTAGGTAGGTGTAGTACTGTCTGTGTAGGTAGGTGTAGTGCTGTCTGTGTAGGTGTAGTGCTGTGTAGGTAGGTGTAGTGCTGTCTGTGTAGGTAGGTGTAGTTCTGTCTGTGTAGGTAGGTGTAGTTCTCTCTGTGTAGGTAGGTGTAGTTCTCTCTGTGTAGGTAGGTGTAGTGATGTCTGTGTAGGTAGTTATAGTGCTGTCTGTGTAGGTAGGTGTAGTACTGTCTGTGTAGGTAGGTGTATTGTTGTCAGGTAGGTGTAGTTCTGTCTGTGTAAGTAGTTATAGTGCTGTCTGTGTAGGTAGGTGTATTGTTGTCAGGTAGGTGTAGTTCTGTCTGTGTAGGTAGTTATAGTGCTGTCTGTGTAGGTAGGTGTAGTTCTGTGTAGGTAGGTGTAGTTCTGTCTCTGTAGGTGTAGTGCTGTCTGTGTAGGTAGGTGTAGTTCTCTCTGTGTAGGTAGGTGTAGTGCTGTCTCTGTAGGTGTAGTGCTGTGTAGGTAGGTGTAGTGCTGTCTGTGTAGGTAGGTGTAGTGCTGTGTAGGTAGGTGTAGTGCTGTCTGTGTAGGTAGGTGTAGTGCTGTCTCTGTAGGTAGGTGTAGTACTGTCTGTGTAGGTAGGTGTAGTTCTCTCTGTGTAGGTAGGTGTAGTTCTCTCTGTGTAGGTAGGTGTAGTTCTCTCTGTGTAGGTAGGTTTAGTTCTGTCTGTGTAGGTAGGTGTAGTTCTCTCTGTGTAGGTAGGTGTAGTGCTGTCTGTGTAGGTAGGTGTAGCGTTGTCAGGTAAGTGTAGTACTGTCTGTGTAGGTAGGTGTAGTTCTCTCTGTGTAGGTAGGTGTAGTTCTCTCTGTGTAGGTAGGTTTAGTTCTGTCTGTGTAGGTAGGTGTAGTTCTCTCTGTGTAGGTAGGTGTAGTGCTGTCTGTGTAGGTAGGTGTAGCGTTGTCAGGTAAGTGTAGTACTGTCTGTGTAGGTAGGTAGGTGTAGTTCTCTCTGTGTAGGTAGGTGTAGTGCTGTCTCTGTAGGTAGGTGTAGTACTGTCTGTGTAGGTAGGTGTAGTTCTGTCTGTGTAGGTAGGTGTAGCGTTGTCAGGTAAGTGTAGTACTGTCTGTGTAGTAGGTAGGTGTAGCGTTGTCAGGTAAGTGTAGTACTGTCTGTGTAGGTAGGTAGGTGTAGTTCTCTCTGTGTAGGTAGGTGTAGTGCTGTCTGTGTAGGTAGGTGTAGTACTGTCTGTGTAGGTAGGTGTAGCGTTGTCAGGTAAGTGTAGTACTGTCTGTGTAGGTAGGTAGGTATAGTGCTGTGTAGGTAGCCCCTCCCCCTCCTCCTCCTCTAGTCAGCCACCTCCACTCATCTCAGCTCATCAATCCCGCGACGTGAACGTAAGGGGGCGTGTCAATCAAGGCAGCTAATAGGAGATGAGACATGTTCCTGCGCATGTGCAGATTCCCCAGCTGTCACTGCCTTCTTAGCCCGTTGTACTGGTGGCTGTGGTCCGGGTAACTATGTCATGAAGTCGGGGTGACAGCTGATGGTGGCTCTTGTGCTGAAGTCGGGATGATCCAGGTGAGAGATGGATGGAGGGGTGCGTGCTGGGATTGTGCCCCCCCATGATATGGATCAGACCAGGAGGGGGATCAGTGTGTGCAGCTGGCAGACATCGGGGCATGCAGTGTGTGCAGATCTCCTAGTGATCAGTGTTCACTCTACACACCGACACTCATTTCCTCCATCCTAGTACAACCTGGACGTGTCCTGAGTGTTGTCTGATGGGAAGTGAAAGTGCACATCCCCCTCCATGGCAGGATCAAGGCTGCAAACTCATTTCTACACACTGTCAGATCAGATTGTGTGTGTGTGTGAGAGATGGCTAGAGATGGATTTCTATATATATATATATATATATATATATATATATATATATATATATATATATATATATATATATATATAAATATATATATATCTATTTATCACACACACTTTGTGTCTCTATTAGCATAGATAGAGCAGTGAAGGGTTAAATCCCCGGCCAGGTTTTTATTGCTGATGGGTCATTAGTGAATGTGGATCTATCCTTGGCCTCGCTCACTCTGGGTGTATTACAACATACGCCCCTGCAAGGGTTGTGATTACCCGCATCCCCATGCAGGTAGTTCCATTCATGTCCGCTGGGATGCAGCGGCTGCACAGACACATTGCTGGTTATTTGACATCCATGTGGGTCCCCAAAAGGGCTGTACACCTGGGTGGATGTCCCATAGAGAGCAGCGGATGTGTCCCAACTGACATCAATGGGGACTGCCTGTATTAGGATGCACAGATCACCTGTCTGTCCCGACACAGGTAAACCTGGCCCTCGTGTGGACATATGCTGTAGGGCGCCGTGTGTGTGTGTGTGTGTGTGTGTGTGTGTGTGTGGTGTGTGTGTGTGTGTTACTGTCTCATCTTAATATTAGATTAATACGGCGCCTCCATTCGCCCGCACACAGCCATAGTCCAGATGACTGTGTCGTTGGATGTACGGTCGGTTGTCATAGTTGTGACCATTACCTGCTCTTTCATCTCCTGATTTCATTGTTTGTTTCATATTCATATGGCTGTTTTGTATTAGGCTGGCCATAGATGGTCCACCCCCCCCCCCCCCCCGCCTTTTCTTTCTTCTTTTTTTTTTTTTTTTTTTTTTTATTTTTTTTTTTTTTAAATCAGCCAGGGAGTTAAACAAAAAAATAAAATAAAAATAATTGCCCCATGCACACAATTGAGGTGGATGGAGGAATGTTGCCCTCTGCTCTATTGTATTCTGACAGTGGGGACTTCTCCACTATCATAATACACTGATCAGCACTGCAGCCACCTGACTGCAGTGCTGATTAAATGAAAACGTACCCTCATTCCTGTTCAAGAGAAGCCGATCATTAGATCACTTCTCTCTAGTGCAGCAGTCCCCAAACCTTTTGGCACCAGGGACCGGTTTCAGGGAAGCCCATTTTCCCAGGGATCGGGGAGGAGGGGCTAATCACGGAGTCTGTCCTCAGTTCTCCTTCACATCACATTACTGTAAAGGGGACTGCACTGTGATGATTACAGTGCCCCTCGCAATCACAGCCGTCCCCCACCGCAGTGCCCTTGCAGTCTGCCCTCCCCCCTCCTCCAGCAGTGTAGCTGCTGACTTTTAATAAATGGGTACTCGCCGGTCCAGCGATGCGGCCACCCGAAGCCTCGCTCCTCTCGGCAGCGCCGGCATTGCAAGTGTGGGCATCCGGCTGGGTGCGCGAGTCGCCCTGCTCTCTCCTGTGGCCAGGCAATCTTCTGGGACCTGTGACATGTCCCAGAAGATTGCAGAGAGGAGGAGATGAGGCGATGAGAGCAGGAAGTGGGAGCCATGTACCTGTCAAAACTAGGTACTTGCTCCCCCCCCCCCCAAAAAAAAGTTACATGCCGAATGTGACATGTAAGGGGGGCGAGGAGTGCTTAAAGCGGAAGCTCCACTTTTGGGTGGAACTCAGCTTTAAGTGGTTAAACTGAATGGGTTGTTTTGCAAGGTGATCGTTTAAAATCACTTTAAGTCAGGGGGTAAAGAGGAGATATAATGCCTCCCTGCCGCCTGTGAAGTACCCTCTAAAAAATGATCCAAACATAAATTGTTCTTCAGAGGGCACCAAAAGTGTGAAAGAGCCCTTGGGGACCAGCTGTAGGGAAACCACAGGCAGTGACTAGTCCTTTGGCCTCTGTCCTTCTTATTTTGCAGAGCATCCAGAGTCCAGTAGTTCCTCTTTATACTAGAAATGGCAAAGTGCTCTGCTTGTGGAAAGGGGAGAATGTGGGGGAAATGTTGCTTCAGTAGTGTTTATTGAGCCATTCAGCACATCCACCCATCCAAGAGAACCAGTCACTATGGGCATTTAGAATAATCATTCCCGGCCACATTGTTTTATTTCTCTTTGGGTAGAGAAGCCAAGGTTTCCCTTGCTTTATATGGCTTCTTGTACCCTGATGGAGAGATTTCACCTTCTTGTCCTCTCTAATGAAGCTGTCAGTTTATTGATCTTGGACCTCACAATTGCGTACATTTTTGATTGCCTAAAGCAGTGATTCTCGGCCTCAATCCTCAAGTACCCCCAATCCATGTTTTGGGAATTTCTCTAGGTTAAAATAGCTGTCCATAATACCAAGCCATTGATGTCGATTTAAAGTACCTGTGCAAGATAAAGGAAAAACCTGCAAACATGGCCTGTTGTGGGTACTTGAGAACTGAGGTTGAGAACCAATGGCCTAAAATGTTGCTAGTTCTACTCTCTGTAGAACCTAAGGGGTTAATCCTCCGCATTGTGTAAAAAGGCTGATCCTGCCTTCTCTGATCTTGCACTGTCCCCAATCCATCTCCTGATAAGACAAAGCCTTTGGAGTCACTCTGCACATGCTCAGTTTGGTGTGTATTGCTAGAGGAGAGTTTATTATTATTATTATTATTATTATTATTATTATTAATATTTTTTTTCTTGTGAGGGTGCATATGATCAGCACCGGGCCAATCAGAGGTCCTGGACAGTCAGAGTAGACTGAAAACTCCTCCTACAAGCTTTAACCAGACACTGATAGAAGTCACAAGACTGCTATATACTGCTGATGAGAAAAGGTATTTAGTTTATATTTACTAAAATAATGGCATTTCCATGCTTCCATGTGTATGGTGGGAAACCAGATATAGTGAATGCAGGGTCCTGGGTTTAGTAACGCACTTTAAGTTATTGTAATTACTTGATGCAATTGATCTTATGTGCTATTCCCAGAGGATGGAAAGTGGCACTGGCGTGCCCCTATAGTGTGCAGTACATGGGTCTCTAGGGGGGGCACACTGTGCACTCACTGGGGATTTGACATAGGAAGCGCTCTTTGCTGTGATGCTGTCCGGTGAGCTGCAGCACAAAGTAGATCCATGTATAGTGGCACCGCTCCCACCTACTGAAGGGGCAATGCTGACAATACCCAGATCATGTACACATCTTTTACGTAGGCTTCTACTCGCCAGTTCCCACAAACCATTCCAAATAATAACAGGTATTTATAAACCAAGTAAAAGTATGGAGCCTGAAAGGGATGAGGGGCCCAGGTGTATTTTGAGTGCAAATCCGTGACCAGCACTTATTGCGTGTACCCGCTCCCACAAGTGGTTACATGTGATCAAGCCTGGGTAAGGATGGTTTACAGCCAGGGTTGTCACCTAGCTTATGATTTTGAACACGGGCTCATTACAATCAGAAAAGCTCTCGGAAAGATAAAATTGCTGACACTGTGCCACATGCCATTTGCCTGAGCGCAGTACCGATAATGCACACTTAAAGGATAACTCCACTTAGGCCCCTTTCACACTGGGGCGGGGAGCCGCCATATTTAGCGCTGCTTTACCGTCGTTTTCACCGCGGTTTTCGGCCGCTCGCAGTGCGGTTTTAACCCCCGCGAGCGTCCGAAAAGGGGTTAAACACCCCCCGCAGAGCGCCGCCGTAGCGGCGATTTGCGGCGGTATTCCCGCGGTTTCACCGCGGTGTCCCATTCTATTCAATGGGATGGAGCGGTATAGGAGCGGTGAACACACCGCTCCTATCCCGCTCCAAAGATGCTGCTAGCAGGACTTTTTTTGTCATCCTGCTAGCGCACCGCTCCAGTGTGAAAGCCCACCGGCTTTCACACTGGAGTTAAAGGGGCAGGATTTTTTCATGCGGTGAACAGGCGCTATTTTTAGTGCTGCACCGCATGAAAAACGCCCCGGTGTGAAAGGGGCCTTATGGAGAAAAAATAAATAAAAATGTAGCAAATAAAATGATAATAATAATATAGTGTATACAACTGCACCACAAGTCATTTTGTAATTTAAATGTTCTTGGAGCCGAGTTCCACCCGGTTTTTGTGTTTTATTAAAAGTCAGCAGCTACAAAAAGCCTAGCTGCTGACTTTTAATAAACACAGACTCACCTGTCCCACGGTGCAGCGATGTGGCCACCCGAAGTCTCGCTCCTCTCCGCAGCGCCCGCATCACTACTGTGTGCACCCGGCTGTGACAGCTTGCGGCTTCACAGCCGGGTGCACACTGCACATGCGTGTCCTGGATGGCCAGGCAATCTTCTGAGACCAGTGGCAGCTCAGAGCACAAGTGGGAGCCGGGTACCTGTGAAAACTAGGTACCCACTCCCCCCTCCCCCTGGGGAGAGGGTCTGCATTCCTTAAAGCGGCAGTTCCACTTTTGGGTGGAACTCTGCTTTTAAACATTAGCTTTCCCTTTTAACATGCAGCTCTGTCATTTTCTGTAAAATGCAATATGGAAACCTGGAGGTGTTCTGTACATAGTTGCTGTACAGAACACCCCTTGAAAATGTATTTTCCTGCTTGTGTGATTGGCTTACTGCCCCCCCCTTTCAGAAGTCCATTTTTCAGTTTTGCATAAACACACTACAGTCCATTTAACATGGTTTCCTATGGATGTAGTTCACATCTGTGCATTTTATGGAAAGGGCCAGGGACTTTTTTCAGTTTTTTTTGATTCCATAGACTTCAATGGATCAAAAAAATGTGTATTGAAAAACGCAATATGCACCTGGAATATGCAAACTGCCACCTGCATAGGTGTGAACCAGGCCTTAGGCTCGATTCACACTAACGCGTTTTTTGATGCATTTTGCAGAAATGCAGGGACATTTTTTAACATGGGTTCCTATGGAACATGTTCACATCAATGCATTTTTTGTGCCTCTGCGTTTTTGGAAAGGGTCGGGGACTTTTTTTCATGCAAAATGCAGCGTTTTGCATTTAATAGAAGTCAATGGACCCGCATCCAAAATGCAAGTACCGCGATTTTGCGTTTATTTTTTTTTTACACTGTATATAGCGGGTTGCTAAGCAACCACAGTGTAAAAAAAAAAAGGAAAAAATCAAATCGCGGTAAAAACGCATGTCCAAAAACGCGGCAAGCACCGCAAAAGGCACTGCAAAAACGCCCAAAAGCAAAATGCATAGATGTGACTCGAGCCTTATAGTCTCGCTTTCTTCTGCAGGGCTTGAAAACGCGGGCAGAACTTTTCTCAAAAGTCACACGGGAGCTGCCTGCACATTGGTATTCAGTGAACATGTGCTCAAGGCCAAAAGTCAGAGCTAATGCTTGTGTATATGGCTTTTATCTCCTGCTGGGTTGAAATTTTATGCGTACGTTCATGCTTGTACGCTTTTTAAAAGCGTGTAAAACATTTAAAATGCACATCGGTTTGGTCTAATCACATGCCTTTGGAATTAGAAATAACTTATTCTTCAGTGTATTTTTCAGATGATCACAAGGATGCATTTTTGATTTGTTGCCATAGAGCTCTCTTAGATGTGTTCACATGCTCTGACTGCGCAGGAATAGGTCCAGGCATCCTTACTATTATAAAATAATAAAAAATAAAAAGACATGATTGCTGAATGGGATGCACTAAGTGGGAGGGGATAGAGTGGCTGGTGATTTCCAGGTACGGTTTGCTGCTGAGCCAGAGATGTAGGGAAGTGCACAGATACATTGTTACTGAATAAGCAAACCTATATGAGAAAAACTGGTGTGCAGAAAGCACCGTACCACAATGTGGTGGATTAAATGCATACCGTGTCATTTAAAAAAAAGTATAGGCTCTTTTTAGTAATGTGTTCATATCTTAACCACTTTCAGACCGGACCAATTTGCAGCCAAAGGACCAGGCCCCTTTTTTGCGATTCGGCACTGCGTCGCTTTAACTGACAATTGCGCGGTCGTGCGACGTGGCTCCCAAACAAAATTTACATCCTTCTTTTTCCCACAAATGGAGCTTTCTTTTGGTGGTATTTGATCGCCCCTGCGGTTTTTATTGTTTGCGCTGTAAACAAAAAAGAGCGACAATTTTAAAAAAAAACGCATTCTTTTTTTTTTTTTGCTATAATAAATATCCCCCAAAAATATATAAAAAAACATTTTTTTTTCCTCAGTTTAGGCCGATACGTATTCTTCTACATATTTTTGGTACAAAAAAAAATCGCAATAAGCGATTATTGATTGGTTTGCGCAGAAGTTATAGCGTTTACAAGATGGGGGATAGTTTTATGGCATTTTTATTAATTTTTTTTTTTTTTTTATTTTTCTATTAGTAATGGCGGCGATCAGCGATTGTTGTGTTTTTTTTTTTTTTATTTTATTTTTTTTTATTTATTGTGACTGTGACATTATGGCGGACACATCGGACATTTTTGACACATTTTTGGGACCATTGTCATTTATACAGCAATCAATGCTATTTAAATGCATTGATTCCTGTATAAATGACACTGGCAGTGAAGGGGTTAACCACTAGGTGGCAGTGTAGGGGTTAAGTATGCCTAGGGGTGTGTTTCTTACTGTGGGGGGGGTGGCTGTCAGCTAGTGAATGCTGATCTCTGCTCCAATCACAGGGAGCAGAGATCGGCGTTGCTAGGCAGAACGGGGAGATGCTGTTTATTTCCGCATCTCCCCGTTCAGCCTTCCCGTGAGACGATCGCGGGTGTCCCCGCGGCTGGCCTCACGGGGGTCCCGACCGGCGCAGGCGCGCGCCGCTCCCGATGGCACGGACGGCATTAAAAAGGGACTTGTATATACGCCCTCCTGCCTGTCCGTGCCATTCTGCCGATGTACATCCTCGTGCGCCGGTCGGGAACCGGTTAAGGGAGTGCTGTGAGCATCTGGATCTCGCATTACGACTGTGCTCTGCCGGTGTACCAACCACTCTCCCAGTTGAGGGACCACCATGGGAAGCAATTACATGTGTTGGTGGTGGCCATAAATCAGCCAAGCACTATGTAGCACTCCACTACCCCCAAGGAGCCTTTACAGACCCCAGTGGCTGGGTGGGCTGATATTTCACCACAGGTTAGAGACTTTTATTAGGGTTGTGAACAGGTGGGGTGTCAGTCACTTTTAGTCAATTTAGAGTTTTTGTCACCATAAACTCAGAGGGAGAGAAGCACAGGACACCTATAGAACATTGCAGATCCCAGGAAAAATCCTGCTCCCAGCTTTCACAGGTAAAAAGAACCTTTAGGCTGGGTTCACATATACAATGGATAGAAAAAGTCTAAACACCCCAGTTAAAATGTCTGGTTTCTGTGATGTAAAAAAAAAAAGAGACCAAGATAAATCATTTCAGAACTTTTTCCACCTTAAGGCCCGGTTCAGACTGCTGCGGTGCGGGAGATCGCATATGATTCGCACCGCACTGCAGTTCAAATCATATGCGATCTCTGTGCGATGCAAATTCAGCCATACAGATAGTATGGCTAAATTCGCATCGCATTCGGCCCAAACTCGCACAGGACCCTTTTTTTCGGTCCGTTGCAGAATCGGATCGCATGGTGTTCTCACCATGCGATCCGATTCCTGTCCGAGTTTGCAGATCGCACTGCAATATGCGAGCTGATATGGGGGTGTCATTAACATTTCATTGACACTCCCAGCAGCTCGCATAGGGCAGTGTGAACTGCCTGCGAGAGACATGCGGTGCGGGAACCCGCAGTAGATTCGCAGCGTTCCCGCACCGCAGCAGTGTGAACCCAGCCTAAATGTGACCTATAAACTGTACAACTTGAAAAAGATATGCAACCACATTTATTTTAGTTTTTTAAGTGTGCACACCCTCTTTTAACTGGGGGTGTAGCTGTGTTCAGAATTAAGCAATCCCATCCAAACTCGTGTTAAATAGGCGTCAGTACACACCTGCCATAATTTTAACCACTACAATACTGGGCACTTTCGCCCCCTTCCTTCCCAGACCAATTTTCAGCTTTCAGCGCTCTCGTACTTTCAATGACAATTGCGCGGTCATGCTACGCTGTACCCAAATTACGTTTTTATCATTTTGTTTACACAAATAGAGCTTTCTATTGGTGGTATTTATTCACGACTCCGGTTTTTATTTTTTGCGATCTAAGCGGAAATTTGGAAAAAAAAACATTTTCTTCTTTCTATTTTAAAAGAAATTCAATAAAATCGAATTTTGTCATTCATTTAAGCCAAAATATATTCTGCTACATGTTTTTGGTAAAAAAAATTCTGTTAAGTGTATAATAATTGGTGTGTGTGATCACGGACATATGTACACAAATGATCATGTACAGATGTCCGCAGGTGATCACGGACATGTGATTTTAGTGGGACATATGTGGGGGACAGGTGTTTTTATTATTTGGGGACGTGTGTGTTTTACATTGTGTGGTGACACTAGGCTGGTGAACGGTGAGTAAAAAGCTGTAAAAAACAGCTCTTATTCACTGATCACCAGCCGGCTGCAGCGATCTCCTCTCCAACAACTTCTCCTCTCCAACAACACGATCCGTGGATCGAGTGCATACCACCTAGAGATGGCAGTGGGTGACGTCCATGCAACAAGCTCCTCCCCCCCGGGTTAAATGGTTCAATATCGGTGTTTACTTGTGATACAAATCTAAGCAGGGCAATAACTTCACAATATGATATAGCAAATCTAGAAGAAGACCTCAATAAAATGGCATCTATATGACAGATGAGGTTTAATATTGAAAAATGTAAAGTAATGTACTTGGGAGCTAAAAATAATTTACTTGCTGGGGGGAGAACCTCCCAGGGGAATCAAGGATGGATAAGGGTCTGGGGGTCCTATTAGATGACTGACTTGGCAATAGCATGCAAATCCAAGCTATAGCAAGTAGGGGTGCAACGGATCAAAAAACTCACGGATCGTTCCTCGGATCAGAGTCACGGATCGGATCATTTTTCGGATCAGCAAATAATAATTGAATTTGCAAAAACCTGTGAAAATTCCACCACCATATAGTCCCCACTGTAATATCCACGTCATCTCCCCCACTGTAATATTGTCCGAGTATGGATTGGCAGGGTAATGCCGAGTATTGATTGGCAGGGTAATGCAGAGTTTGCTTACAAGTGATTGCTCCGTCATCCGGGTGTACAAAGATGGCCGGAGCTAGGCCGACGACGCGGATCGTGGGGTGTGCCGATCTGAACAGGGTGACCCGTTCGGATCACGGATCGGCGACGATCCATTGCACCCCTAATAGCAAGTAAAGCCAGAAGACTATTAGCATGCGTGAAAAAGGGTTTTTACTCTAAATAAATCTATAATTCTACCAATGTACAAGACTCTGATTCTGCCACATATGGAGTATGCCATCCAGTTTTGGTCCCCAGCTGCCCTGGACCCTGTTGTTGTGGGGCCCAAAGCAGCTGTCACGTAAGCCCCCGCAGTTTTCCCGGAGTAGTGAGTGCAGCCGATTCCAGCTCTCCCAAATGGCCACATTGAGACAGGAGTGGCACAGCAGCGAGCTGCATGTGCTAGACCCCGCTCGTCCCACTTCTCCCTCTGTCAGGAGCTGCATGACTGCAGTGACAGGAAATGAAGCAGAGCGGCGCTCCACGTTTTTCCCGCTCCCACCCCGCCTGACAGACTTTGTGTAGCACACAGCCAAGTGAAGTGTTCTGGCTGTGTGCCACAGGTCTGATAGGTGGAGACTGCACTGTGTTGCACCGCCGTGAAGCTTCTGTCATCAGTTGAGACAGAAAAGGAGAGGGGGGATTCGCATGTGCAACATTAACCACTTCCCACCCGGCCAATGTAGATATACGGCCGGGTGGGAGCCGTCTACTTCTGATAGGACGTTCAGGAACGTCCTTCAGAAGTAGAGGGATCGCGCGCGCGCGTGCCCGCGCAGCGGCGCGATCCCGATGCGGCCGTGTCACCCGGACACGGCGCATCTCGAATCGGCAGGAGGGCACGGTGATCGGCCCTCCTGATCACATGACGGCCGTGACGAATCACGGCTGTCATGTGATGTAAACAAACAGCCGGTTGCTAGGCAATCGGCCCTCCTCTCCTCACACGGAAGTCGTCGGTGAGGAGAGGAGAGCGGATCGCTGCAGCCGGCTGGTGATCAGTGAGTATGAGATGTTTTTTTACTCACTGATCACCAGTCTAGGGTCCCCCATAGTAAGACACACATGTCCCCACAGTAAAACACACACCTGTCCCCAAAACACACATGTCCCCAAAACACACATGTCCCTAAATAATAAAAAATTCATTTGGTTACAGCATTGCATGACCGCGCAATTGTCACTGAAAGTGCGCGAGCGCTGAAAGCTGAAAATTGGTCTGGGCAGGAAGGGTGTTTAAGTGCACAGTAGGCAAGTGGTTAAACTACTTCTCCTTGGAGAATATGATCACAATATACAAATCTTGAAATGGTGACTAGTTTCGGGAGGAAACTATTTAACCTAAGGTCTCTAAAGACACAATGAAGTTGGATGGGAAACAGTTCAGTCGTAAACTGTCTAAAGGATTCTTTCCTGTTGGAGCGGTAAGGCTGTGGAAGTTCCCTTCTACAGTTGGTGTCAGCAGGGAGCTTGGATAAAAAATGTTTTTATGTGTTTCTTGGTCAACACAATGTACTGGGAAATGGTAGTGACATAAACAGTCACACGCGTGCACACACACTCGGGTTGAACTGGTCAGACCAGTGTCTTTATTCAACCTCACCAACTATGTAGTCTCTTTGTAGCCTCTTCCTATTTACATGCATGGCAGCCTGTTCTAGTAATCATCAGAAGCCTATGTTACAATGCAGGAACACAACTGGGAGTTTTTTTTTTTTTTTTTTTAAAGAACAGCTGAGAGAAGCGCGGCTGTGCAGTGAACAGGAGGAGGGGCTGGCTGAGGAAATGTGTAGCAGGGAGGGTCGGAGGAGCAAGTAACCATCATGCAGCAGACAGTGTAACCCCCCCCCCCCCCCAGCCCGCCACATTTAAATGTACACATGCTGGATCGGGGATGAATGGGGGGGGGGGGGGGGGGGCGTCGGGAGGGAGATACACAGTACCTGAAGGCTGAAGCCGAGGAGATAGAGGATGGTATGACCACAGCAAAACTAATCCTGCAGCACACAGAGCAATGTCATATGTAATGCTGGCTGGCCGGTGTCATCCAGAAATCTTTGCCTTTTCAGCAGTGTGCAGGTTACTGATCAGCCTCCTCTCCCTCTTGTCTGGCTCAGTACTCTTTCTTGTTTTTTAGCTTCCTAACCTGCTGATAAGATCTCTGGGAGAAGCTGCAGCCCGCCGGCATTATGTGTCCAGTGAGGGGGTCACACATGGCTGGCTGTTAACCATTTCAGCTCAGCTATTTAGCCAGAGCTCTGTGTGTGCTGCAGTTTGATGTTTTTTGGATGATTTATTGCTAATTCAGGCTAGAAGCTTCACAGACTCATTAACTGTTTAATGTTGTCCACTAATCCTGACCAGATCACTGTAAGACCATATTTGCATTTTGGAAATTGGATGTGTTGCTGTCTTCTGGCACTTGGTTGTACTTTAAAAGGAGGATTACTAACTTGATCTTGAAGAGCTGCTTTAAGTAGAGTGTCACAGCCCTACTATACACTTTTACACTGAGTTCAGCCATACATCCATTCTCTGCCCATCTCCTGTACTATGTCTGCAGTCTCTGCCCATCTCCTGTACCATGTCTGCAGTCTCTGACCCTCTCCTGTATCATGTCTGCAGTCTCTGACCCTCTCCTGTATCATGTCTGCAGTCTCTGACCCTCTTCTGTAGTATGTCTGCAGTCTCTGACCCTCTTCTGTAGTATGTCTGCAGTCTCTGACCCTCTCCTGTAGTATGTCTGCAGTCTCTGACCCTCTTCTGTAGTATGTCTGCAGTCTCTGACCCTCTCCTGTAGTATGTCTGCAGTCTCTGACCCTCTCCTGTAGTATGTCTGCAGTCTCTGACCCTCTCCTGTATCATGTCTGCAGTCTCTGACCCTCTCCTGTATCATGTCTGCAGTCTCTGACCCTCTCCTGTATCATGTCTGCAGTCTCTGACCCTCTCCTGTATCATGTCTGCAGTCTCTGACCCTCTCCTGTACCATGTCTGCAGTCTCTGACCCTCTCCTGTACCATGTCTGCAGTCTCTGACCCTCTCCTGTACCATGTCTGCAGTCTCTGACCCTCTCCTGTACCATGTCTGCAGTCTCTGACCCTCTCCTGTACCATGTCTGCAGTCTCTGACCCTCTCCTGTACCATGTCTGCAGTCTCTGACCCTCTCCTGTATCATGTCTGCAGTCTCTGACCCTCTCCTGTAGTATGTCTGCAGTCTCTGACCCTCTCCTGTACCATGTCTGCAGTCTCTGACCCTCTCCTGTAGTATGTCTGCAGTCTCTGACCCTCTCCTGTACCATGTCTGCAGTCTCTGACCCTCTCCTGTACCATGTCTGCAGTCTCTGACCCTCTCCTGTACCATGTCTGCAGTCTCTGACCCTCTTCTGTAGTATGTCTGCAGTCTCTGACCCTCTTCTGTAGTATGTCTGCAGTCTCTGACCCTCTCCTGTAGTATGTCTGCAGTCTCTGACCCTCTCCTGTACCATGTCTGCAGTCTCTGACCCTCTCCTGTACCATGTCTGCAGTCTCTGACCCTCTCCTGTACCATGTCTGCAGTCTCTGACCCTCTCCTGTACCATGTCTGCAGTCTCTGACCCTCTCCTGTACCATGTCTGCAGTCTCTGACCCTCTCCTGTACCATGTCTGCAGTCTCTGACCCTCTCCTGTACCATGTCTGTAGTCTCTGACCCTCTCCTGTATCATGTCTGCAGTCTCTGACCCTCTCCTGTACCATGTCTGCAGTCTCTGACCCTCTCCTGTACCATGTCTGCAGTCTCTGACCCTCTTCTGTAGTATGTCTGCAGTCTCTGACCCTCTTCTGTAGTATGTCTGCAGTCTCTGACCCTCTCCTGTAGTATGTCTGCAGTCTCTGACCCTCTTCTGTAGTATGTCTGCAGTCTCTGACCCTCTCCTGTACCATGTCTGCAGTCTCTGACCCTCTCCTGTACCATGTCTGCAGTCTCTGACCCTCTCCTGTACCATGTCTGCAGTCTCTGACCCTCTCCTGTACCATGTCTGCAGTCTCTGACCCTCTCCTGTACCATGTCTGCAGTCTCTGACCCTCTCCTGTACCATGTCTGCAGTCTCTGACCCTCTCCTGTACCATGTCTGCAGTCTCTGACCCTCTCCTGTACCATGTCTGCAGTCTCTGACCCTCTCCTGTACCATGTCTGTAGTCTCTGACCCTCTCCTGTATCATGTCTGCAGTCTCTGACCCTCTCCTGTACCATGTCTGCAGTCTCTGACCCTCTCCTGTACCATGTCTGCAGTCTCTGACCCTCTCCTGTACCATGTCTGCAGTCTCTGACCCTCTTCTGTAGTATGTCTGCAGTCTCTGACCCTCTTCTGTAGTATGTCTGCAGTCTCTGACCCTCTCCTGTACCATGTCTGCAGTCTCTGACCCTCTCCTGTAGTATGTCTGCAGTCTCTGACCCTCTCCTGTACCATGTCTGCAGTCTCTGACCCTCTTCTGTAGTATGTCTGCAGTCTCTGACCCTCTTCTGTAGTATGTCTGCAGTCTCTGACCCTCTTCTGTAGTATGTCTGCAGTCTCTGACCCTCTTCTGTAGTATGTCTGCAGTCTCTGACCCTCTCCTGTAGTATGTCTGCAGTCTCTGACCCTCTTCTGTAGTATGTCTGCAGTCTCTGACCCTCTTCTGTACCATGTCTGCAGTCTCTGACCCTCTCCTGTACCATGTCTGCAGTCTCTGACCCTCTCCTGTACCATGTCTGCAGTCTCTGACCCTCTCCTGTACCATGTCTGCAGTCTCTGACCCTCTCCTGTACCATGTCTGCAGTCTCTGGCCCTCTCCTGCACCATGTCTGCAGTCTCTGGCCCTCTCCTGCACCATGTCTGCAGTCTCTGACCCTCTCCTGCACCATGTCTGCAGTCTCTGACCCTCTCCTGCACCATGTCTGCAGTCTCTGACCCTCTCCTGCACCATGTCTGCAGTCTCTGACCCTCTCCTGCACCATGTCTGCAGTCTCTGACCCTCTCCTGCACCATGTCTGCAGTCTCTGACCCTCTCCTGTACCATGTCTGCAGTCTCTGACCCTCTCCTGTACCATGTCTGCAGTCTCTGACCCTCTCCTGTACCATGTCTGCAGTCTCTGACCCGCTCCTGTACCATGTCTGCAGTCTCTGACCCTCTCCTGTACCATGTCTGCAGTCTCTGACCCTCTCCTGTACCATGTCTGCAGTCTCTGACCCTCTCCTGTACCATGTCTGCAGTCTCTGACCCTCTCCTGTACCATGTCTGCAGTCTCTGACCCTCTCCTGTACCATGTCTGCAGTCTCTGACCCTCTCCTGTACCATGTCTGCAGTCTCTGACCCTCTCCTGTACCATGTCTGCAGTCTCTGACCCTCTCCTGTACCATGTCTGCAGTCTCTGACCCTCTCCTGTACCATGTCTGCAGTCTCTGACCATCTCCTGTAGTGTGTGTTACACATATACAAAAATTACATTTAAATCCTGCAAGGCTATTTAAAAACACCTAAATATATTAAAAAAATATGGGGATTTGGTGACACTATATGGCAGCCCACTTACTGCATCAAAGTACCCCTTAATTAGTGGGTCCTACACTGGTAAAAGAATGAAAGATCCTGTGTCTCAACCATTGGAGATCACTCCTTTATGGGAGAACTGAAGGGACTCCTCCTATAAACTTGTGGACACTAATAAGAGGTAATGGGGGGGGGGGGGGGGGGGGGGGGGAGTTCTCCCATAAAGAGGAGTGTATCTCCAATGGTTGAGACACAGGATCTTTCATTCTTTTACCAGTGTAGGACCCACTAATTAAGGGGTACTTTGATGCAGTAAGTGGGCTGCCATATAGTGTCACCAAATCCCCATATTGTATGTGTACGCTGTTTTGGTGTTATCAGCAGCATCTTGAATGTAAATGCATTTTTAGGGTGTGCCCCCGAGTATGATCTTGTTTTTTACACATATACAATGAGAGAGAGAGAGAGAGAGAGACCCCCTAAAATACTGTATGAGTGGAAGAGACTCAGGGAGCGCTAAATGTCAGCCGTTCAGGGGTACAAATTACTTGCCTTACCTTGGGTGCTGACAACCCACGATACGTCGCTGGGGCTGGTATGAAATTATTTCCAGGGCTGGTTTTTATTCCCAGTCCGGCCCTGCAATGCAGGAACACAACTGGGAGAAAGGGACAGAGCATTGCCACCATATAACTGGAACTGTCTGAAAAAAGGACCTTCATAGCAAGATCAGCCAGGGGCGGACTGACCATTCGGGCACTGCCCGAGGGCCCTGGGCCACTAGGGGGCCCCATCAGGGTTGCCAGCCTCAGTAAAATCTGTGTGTGTGTTTTTTTTTTTTTTTTTTTTTTTACATCTGTCTCTGAAATGTCCCTTACCGACATCCTTTTGGTCTAAAAACAGAGAGATTATAGCTGCCCCACCTCTCCATTACCTTCTCAGCCAATAGAAACATGTATTTGTATACTGTGTGTGTGTGTGTATTCTGTGTGGCCCCATAATCTGTGATTGCCTGGGGGCCCCATAATCTCCTATTGCCCGGGGGCCTCATGAGTTGTCAGTCCGTCCCTGTCATCAGCTATTATTTTAATGACTGCTGCAGATGTAAAACTATTGGAAATGACTTTTGAATGTTGTTTTCACTTTCAAATGAAAATGAATCATGCTTGTGCAAGGTCTCTGTCTTTTAAAAAAAAAAAAGAAAAAAAAAAAAAACTGTCAAGTCTCTCTTTGAGTCACGTTATTCTCCATATATAGTTTGTAGTGTGTTAACCACTCCATTTCCCATGTATGGTGGGAACAGGATCTGATTAATGCAAATCAATGCATCTGGTCAAAAAAAAGGTAAAAAAAAAAATGCATAAAATAGCTTTTTTTTTTTTTTTTTTTTTTTATACTATGAAGTGAGATTAAATGTGTTCTTTCATTGAAACAAATGAGATTTAAAAAAAATAAAATAAAATTGCAATGATTTGCTTGCTATGTACCTGGTTTGGAAAATGTGCTATTGATCCCTGGATCCTACTCCTACTCATGCTTCTATTGTCTGTTGGGTTGAATCGAGGTCAATTGGTCACTGGTAATGTAAAGCCTAGTACACACTAGGCTCAGGAAGAGCCATTGTACTAACTATCCAATGTTAGTACATCGATCTATTGTGGTCTGACAGGAGGACATGACCCCCCCCCCAGCGCCAGAGCACTCCGGTCACCGCTCTGGCCGATACCACCTGTGACGGACCTCGTACTCAATATGTCCGCCGTAAATGCTTCCTCTGTCCGGTACCACACAATCCAAGACCCATTAGCTCACCCAGTCACCAGACAACACCAGTGTAGGCTACATCAGGAATTAGTCTTTATTTGACATGTCACACATATATACAGCCAGATGACTCACACCTAACCTAATTAGCATGAGCTAATTATCTTAATCAACACTGGACTCCTTCATTCAATTGCAGGGTTAATTAGCACACACAACAATAGGTGAAACACTCCTACAAGCCAGACTATACTCAATTACATAACAGACAGGCTGTCTGGAGTTCATGACATTAGCATCTCTTGCTAATATGCCAAATACACATACAGATTCTATGTGTATTGGGGGGCCAGCATCGACCTGAATCCAAGTAACACCAGCTCAGGGGTCCCAGGCTTGCAGCTCAAAGAGCACCGTTCCCCCAAATGCCAGGGCCCATAATCGCAAGGTAATAGGCTCGCATTCAGTCCCCTCCAACAGCCTGTGTCCCGGCTAGGTCTGTCACACCACCCAACATTCGGCTCATGTGTCCTGCAGTAACACAACTAAGTCGCCCGTGTGCTCCCAATGTGTTCTCAACCATTCTCTAGCAGTGGGATATAGCTCTTTTAGGCAAGCACGGTTCATATCAAAGTGTTGAGATTTGCTGTTATCCTAAGAAAACGGTTTGATTTTAATTTGACGCGTTTTTGGTCACCACACCTTTTTTATGTGTATGATGTAAGGGGTTCTTAAGTTTGCAGTATCTCATTGTGTTCTTTGTGTTTCTCCAGGCAAGAAGTCACCCTGAAGTGAACATTCCAGGGATTTTTCTGTTCCAAGTATTGAAACATCGGTGCTTCCTTCACAAGTGGGTGCTCTCTATGTTCAGATTATGTTCTGAAGGTTTCAGCTTCCTTGTCAGGTGTATGCTATAATACACGGCACACTCATTTTAATGACTGAAGAACATTCTCCGTTTATAATGGATGACTATACCACCAGGACCTATGGAACAGGTGGCCAGGACAACAGACCTTTGTTTGGGGAGACCTCTGCCAGGGTAGGTACTCTGTGCCATTTTTGGTTATATTCTAGATTAGCTCAAAGTGAATCTTTTAGTAGCTCTATGTATGAATACATTTTTTTTTTTTTTTATGTCATAATGTGACTTTACCTAGACACAGATGATGTCATCAGTCCGCTGCAGACAGGCGGTGACATTTCTCACTCGGTGATCAGACTGCAGCAATTCACAGGGTGAGAGGCGGCAGCAGGGGGCTGTTCTGTGTCTGACATTCATGACCATGGCTAAGAACTTCAGTCAACTAGGGAGTTACATTTGGCCAACTCTGGGCAAGCATTTCACTCAAGAAAGTAAATGCTGACCTTGAGTGATGCCTGAACAAAGATGGCTTCGTCCTTCAGATGAAGGCATTGTCAGAAGGGTGTTTTATGATCTTTGTAAAAGATTTATAAATGCCTGTCGGTGCACCGCATACTAGCACATTATATTAAACGTATCTTAAAACAAAGCACGCTGTCACTGCTGCAGGCGCTTCCATCTTCACCCTGTCTTCCTGGTTCGCAGACTCCGGCTGCGTGACTGGCTGGAGCTGCGATGACATCACTACCGCAAATGCGCGTGGGAGCCACCGTTTACAGCACAGGACCCTGAAGGAACAGCCCAGATGGCCGTTCCTTTAGAGCTCATGTACCGATAATATCACCGGCTGCTTGTACAGTAAATATCTCCTAAACTGCGCACGTTTTAGGAGATATTTACATTACATATAGGTAAGCCTTATTATAAGCTTACCTATAGGTAAAAGTCAGAGATGGGAGTTTACTCCCACTTTAGGTTTTGGCTTGAGATTTACTTTACTTTAAAGCGGTTGTAAACCACGGTACTTGGCTCCTCCCCTCTGTAGGAAACACCTGCGCCAGCTGCTATAAATTTCCTCCTCCCCTGCTGCTCCTCAGTTATTTGTGTTTCCTCCAGGAGGGGAGACACCTTTTTGGAACCAGCCAGAAAGAGTCAGGATTACCAGGGGGTATGGGCTCAGGCAAAAGATACATGTCCACAAACGAAGCAGCAGCGGCTCCTTCTGGACAAACAGACCAGGTAACTAACCTGGGGAGACTGCCGCCCCTGCATCCCTGAGTGCAAGCGGAGGTCAGGGGGGTTTCCTTCTCAGCTCCGAGTGCGGAGCACAGGTACAGGTCCTGCCGTTCCATACCTCCAGCGGCGTGTGGCGCTCTCAGCGCGGAACACGCTGGGTATAGGAGACCGGCGTTGTCAGTGACGGGCGACGTCACATCCGACAAAAGGGGCGTGTACTTCCGGGTTCGCGGTTTCCGGTTCCGGCCGCGAATCATGAAAAGGAGGCCAGGCATGGGCTAGGAGAGGAGCTACACATGCTGTAGTGTCAGCTAAAGCTCCGGTGGTGACACAAGCATGTCGGACGCAGAAGGTAGAGACCAGACTGCTACGACAGAGACCAGCTCCAGCCATGTAAAGGTAAGGGGAACCTGGGGAGGACCTCCCCTGGCCTATATCAACCACCCATCCCCCTCCCCCTCAAGGGTCCAGCAAGGGGGGGGTGGGTAGGTCCCTCCTGTGTCAGAGGGTTATTTTTCATTGGGCCCCTAGTGTGGTAAGCCCATATGAAAGACGCTGTGCACCTGCATGCTGCAGGAAGCTTATGTCAGTATTAATATGTGTGGGGTTTCTCTTTATGTCTTTTCAGAAACCTGACAAGTCCAAGCCCTCTCATAACTCAAAAAGGAGGTGCCCTTCTTGTAAAAACACACTAAAAGATTCCTGGGGGAAAGCATTATGTAAGGAATGTATTCACAAGTTGGTGCAAGAACATTCCACAGAGCAGGGCAGTGATTTAGCGGCATCTGTCAAGGAGCTATCAAGTACCTTTGTAGCCTTTAAAACCCTTTTTGAAGGGTTCCAGATCCCTCAACTGCAAACTGCCCCCCCACCAGTACTACCGGTACTAGGAAAAGCACAGGCACTACCCTCCACTAGTGCCGGTCCTTCAGTTACTCCTAGAGAGGAGGCAGAGGACGAGCCTGACAGCACAGCGTCCGGCTCCCAAGAATCTGAGGGTGAAACACTGGAAGGGGATTCCAGAAAACCCTCCAGATACAAACTCTCATTAGAAGAGGTAGACCAGCTGTTGGGAGCCATTCATACCACGCTGGGTATACAGACGGAAAAGAAACCTTTATCCCTGCATGATCAGATGTATGAGGGTTTAGGAGAACAAGAAAAGAAAAATTTTCCTGTTCATGACGTCTTAGTAGAGGCAATTAAGAAAGAATGGCAGGAACCTGAAAGGAAACCATTCTTCTCTAAAGCCTTAAAGAGACGGTTCCCATTTTCAGATGATGAGTCATCAGTATGGAACAAAATCCCAAAACTAGACGCTGCCTTCTCACAAGTCTCCAGGCACACCGATCTAGCTTTTGAGGATATGGGGGTCCTTTCTGAAGCAATGGACAAAAGAATGGATACCCTATTAAAGAGGTCATGGGACTCCACAGTGGGAAGCCTAAAGCCAGCCATGGCGGTCACGGTGGTAGCCAGAAATGTAGAGTTTTGGCTGAACCGTATACAGGCACATATTGAGGAAGGTACTGCGAAGGAGCAGATTTTGTCCTCCTTTCCCACTCTTCTCAAAGGCATTGCATACATAGCAGATGCATCAGCAGAGCTGGTACGCATGGCAGCCAGATCCTCGGCTCTAGCCAATTCTACCAGAAGGGCCCTATGGCTAAAGACTTGGCAAGGGGATGCTGCATCCAAAGCCAAGTTATGCGGGATCCCGTTTACGGGAGACCTGTTATTTGGGCCAGGCTTAGAGAAAGTGTTAGACCGTACAGCGGACAAAAAGAAGGCTTTTCCGCTGAAACGGAAAGCACCCTGGGCCCAGCCTCCACAAAATAGAAAGAGGCAAAAGAGGGACACCAAGTCCCGGTTTTCAGTACCCAAGGCAACTAATCAAAAGAAACCTTGGGGTCAGCGAGGGAATAGCAAAGGAGGAGCAATATTTCGCCCTCCTGAGCAGACCCGCAATAAGGACTGAAGTCCTCTCAGTGGGAGGAAGACTGGGGGCCTTCATCTCACAATGGGAAAAAATATCCTCCAGTCAATACATCTTAAGGACGATAAGAGACGGGTATTCCCTAGAATTCTCAAAATTCCCCCCAAACAGACTGTACATCACCAAGCTAGCAATAGAAACAGGAAAAGAAACTGTACATCTTCAGTTTCAGGCTCTGCCCTTTGGCCTATCATCTTCGCCAAGAATCTTTACCAAGGTTCTGGCAGAAGCTTTGGCACCACTACGACTAAAAGGCATATCCATTATTGTCTATTTAGACGACCTTCTTCTGTTTGCAAGGACACCCGAAAGGTTATTAGAAAACCTCGAGTACACTCGGGTATTCCTAGAGAGTCTAGGTTGGTTGGTGAATGTGGAAAAATCAAGTCTACAACCCACGCAACAGTTAAAATACCTGGGTTATGTAATAGACTCGGTTCAGCAAAGAGTTTTTCTACCCGAGGAAAAGATAACAAAGATTCAAAGAAAAATAAAGGCAATACAGACCAGTATACCCTGTTCTATAAGAAAAATAATGTCAACACTAGGGTTGCTAACATCTGCAATCCCAGCAGTTCAGTGGGCAAACCTGCATTTCCGACCACTGCAAATGTTCCTATTAAAGATATGGGATCACAGGCAGGAGTCTCTGGATTTGCAGGTATCAATACCAGCAAAGGTAAAAAAGTCCTTATGGTGGTGGAGAAAGACAGAAAATTTTAGACATAGGACGGCTATGGATCCTACCTATCTCCCGAATCCTAACCACAGACGCAAGCGGTGTAGGGTGGGGAGCACACCTGGACTCCCAGTTAGCACAAGGTGCTTTGGGGGAGGGAAGAACGGACAAGATCGTCCAACTGGAAGGAACTGAAAGCGGTATGGTTCGCACTCCAGTCCTTCCAGAAGGAATTAAAAGGACATCATGTACAGATCAGATCAGACAACTCGTCAGTAATAGCTTACATAAGCAAGCAAGGGGAACCAGAAGCGGAGTTCTGTGGGCCCTAGCAGAAGAGATCCTGAGATGGGGAGAGAAAAACATACTCTCCTTTTCAGCAGTACACCTAAAAGGAGACTTAAACAGAGTGGCAGACTTTCTCAGCAGGAAGAAAGTAAGAGAAGGAGAATGGGTGCTAAAACAAGAGGTATTCAACCAGATTGCCAAAAAATGGGGAATACCTCAGGTGGACTTATTTGCTTCCAGAGAAAGCAGGAAAGTCCAAGCCTTCTTCTCCCTAAAAAGGGAGGAGGGAGCACTCGGGGTAGACGCATTGGCGCAGAAGTGGGCGTTCAGCAGATGTTATGCTTTTCCCCCACCAGTACTACTACCCGCAGTAATAAGGAAATTTCGTACAGAAGACACGTCATTAATCCTTATAGCACCTCACTGGCCCAGGAGACCGTGGTTCTCTATGCTCAAAGAACTAGCCATAGAGCCGCCTTGGTTTCTACCAATCCAAGAGGATCTGCTAACCCAGGGCCCAGTGCACTGTCCACAGGTGGGAAAGTGGAAACTAGCCGCCTGGTATCTGAGGAACAGCTATTAAGAGCCAAAGGGTTCTCAAACCGTCTGATAGACACACTGCTGAAAAGCAGGAAGGTTGAGACACGTAACATCTACCAGAAGGTATGGAAATGTTTTAATCGTTGGTGTACAGAGAACAACTTTAAAACACAAAGCTCAGTAGCAGTCCTAGAGTTTCTACAGAGTGGTGTAGACAAAGGACTAAGCCTCAGCACGTTAAAGAGTCAAGTGTCAGCACTGTCAGTTTACCAGGAGAGGAGTTTAGCCTCAAACCCCTGGATAATCAGACTCTTTAGATCCGTGAGCAGACAAAGGCCGCCACAAAACACAGCCTTTCCCAAGTGGGACCTGTCATTGGTGTTACAAACTCTGACAGCAGATCCCTTTGAACCATTAAAGGATTGCAGCCTGAAGATGCTGACACTTAAAGCAATCTTCTTGGTAGCAATTACTACAGCAAAAAGGGTCTGTGAGATGGAAGCCCTATCTATCAGACCCCCATTTTGCCAGATCTTTCCGGATCGTATAGTCTTCAAAATGGATCCGGGGTTTCTACCTAAAGTGGCCTCAAAATTTCACAGGGGTCAAGAAATTGTATTACCATCATTCTGTCCGAATCCTTCTCAGGAGAAGGAAGTGAAATTTCATAGTTTAGATGTCAGGAGATGCATCCTGCATTATTTAGAGGCAACAAAGTCAATCAGAAAGACGGAGTCTTTATTTATTTTATACACTGGAGCCAGGCAAGGGCACAAGGCTTCAAGGAGTACAATAGCCAGATGGTTAAGGGAAGCCATAGAGCAGGCTTACAAAATAGGGGGTATGCAGATCCCAGAAGGAATCAGGGCACACTCCACAAGGGCAATGGCAGCGTCACAGGCAGAGAGAGCTGGAGCGACGCCGGAACAGATTTGTAAAGCGGCAACATGGTCCAGCTTTGCCACTTTTGTAAGACACTATAGAGTGGACTTATGGTCAGCTAAAGATCAGACCTTTGGACGTAAGGTCTTACAAGCTGTGGTCCCGCCCTAGGGGTAAGTGCTCGGTTATCCTCTCAGGTGGCTGTCCTGAAAGACGATAGGGGAAAAACGAAGTTACTTACGGTAACGTTCTTTCCGGGAGTCTTTCAGGACAGCCGGGTACCCACCCAAATGTATATCAAGTATGAGGTTTCCTTACAGGAAATGTGATATAAATTATTATATGTGTATCATATGTTTCTTGTGTCTCCCCAGCAAACTGGAGGTGCTCTTCAAAGAACTGAGGAGCAGCAGGGGAGGAGGAAATTTATAGCAAGCTGGCGCAGGTGTTTCCTACAGAGGGGAGGAGCCAAGGTTTTTTTTTTTCTCTCTTACCTGCAAGGCAAAGGCATATTGTACTAGCACATTATGTGAAACTTACCTGAAAACACAGCCTTCCAGCGATGTGATGTCATCGCTGGAGATGGATTCTATCGTCACCTGTCTTGCTTCCAGGTTTGCGGACCCCGCCTCTGTGACTGGCCGGAGCCCCGATGACATCACTCCCACACATGCGTGCTGAACGAGTGCTAAGAGTGCCCTGCCAAATGCAACTAGGGGCTCATTTACAAGTGCAGCAAGCATTACTGCTCCTCTAAAAAGCGATCTAATGCCCCGTACACACGGTCGGAAACTCCGACCACAAAATCCGTCTGATTTTTTCCGACGGATTTTGTCCGACACTGGTGTTGCATACACACGGTCGGACAAAGTTGTCGGAAAATCCGATCATCCTGAACGGTGACGTTCGTATCGTACGACGGAACTACGTAGAGACTAGTAGCCAATAGCTTTGGTCTTCTAATGTGATCTGAGCATCCGTGGCATTTTGTCCGTCGGAATTCGCTACACACGATCGGAAAAAGTCAGATCGGACTTTGTGTTTGTCGTCGGAAAATTTGAGAGCAGGATCTCAAATTTTTACCGTCGGAATTTCCGACGGAAAAAGTCAGATGGAGCCCACACACAGTCGGATTTTCCGACAACATGGTCCGATAGGACATTTTCCGTCGGAAATTCCGACCGTGTGTATGGGGCATAAGTGACAGGTGGTGAGGAGGAGATATGTTGCCTTCTCACCACTTGATTTAGACACGCAATAGTACGGCAATTGGAGGTTTAAATCAGGTGTGAGGAGGCAACACTGTGCCTGGTGATCTTTGACTCCTCCCATGTTGTTCAGGTAGAGCTCCACCTCTTTAAGTTTACATACCCCACTCCTAGAGGTTTCTAGGGGTTCCTTGAGCAATTTCTGCCTCTCAGATAAGTTCCCACTGACACCCTTGATCTTTTTAGCTATCTGTATGGGGGTAATTCTTCCCAAAGACCACAGATGTAAGGAGCATTCTTCCCACTGACTATCGCACTAAGGCCCCTTTCACACTGGGTGGAATCTGTCCAAGCGGATCTGCCTGCTGTGCGGGGGATCTGCCCACTGATCCGTGCTGAGCAGGCGGATGACAGGACAGGCGGACCTGAACGGTCCGCTGGTGTGAAAGGGGCCTAATGTATCATGCGTTGATATATGTAGATATAGTAATCCTTAGCAGGGGTTCCCTGAGAACAGAAAGTTATTTCAAGGGTTCCTCCATGTTGAAAAGGTTGAATAAAGCTGCTTTTTAAAAAAAAAAAAAAAAAACCCTTTTGTCTGATGCCAGCTTCAACTGTACTTAATACTTCAGTTCTGAAATGGTAAGTTGGATTACTTGTTGGTTTCGCTTCTGTTATGGTGACCCCTGTGACGGGATTTCTGTGTGGCTGTTTGGCTCTTATATTTCCCATAAAGGTCTAATAATTTAGGTCTATTAGAATTATGCATTCAATATGTACAGAGTGAAATGAGATAATGGAGACATTTTGGTTTTAGTTGTGGGTTGGTGAACTCCGCACATTGATGTATTATTTATTTTTTTGCTTGTTGTGTTTTTTTACTATTTTTGTCTTTGAACATGCTGGATTTAGGCATGTTTCATAACACTTTGAGTCATAGTTACATAGTAGGGGAGGTTGAAAAAAGACTCAAGTCCAACCTATGTGTGTGTGTGATTATATGTCAGTATTATATTGTATATCCCTGTATGTTGCGGTTGTTCAGGTGCTTATCTAATAGTTTTTTTAAACTATCGATGCTCCCCGCTGAGACCACTGCCTGTGGAAGGGAATTCCACATCCTTGCCGTTTTTACAGTAAATTACCTACATAGTTTAAGGTTAAACCTCCTTTTCTTCTAATTTTAATGAGTGGTCACGTGTCTTGTTAAACTCCCTTCCGCAAAAAAGTTTTATCCCTATTGTGGGGTCACCAGTACGGTATTTATAAATTGAAATCATATCCCCCCTCAAGCGTCTCTTCTCCAGAGAGAATAAGTTCAGTGCTCACAACCTTTCTTCATATCTAATATCCTCCAGACCCTTTATTAGCTTTGTTGCCCTTCTTTGTACTCACTCCATTTCCAGTACATCCTTCCTGAGGACTGGTGCCCAGAACTGGACAGCATACTCTAGGTGCGGCTGGACCAGAGTCTTGTAGAGTGGGAGAATTATTATTCTGTTTTCTTTGTTAGCATTGCTGAGCCTATCATCTACTAGGACCCCCAGGTCCTTTTTCCATCCTAGATCCCCCCCCCTTGTATATATTGCGTTCATATTTTTGCCACCCAAATGCATTTGCCATGTAGTTGTCCACCCCCAGGGCTGGATTAACATAGGGGCTATTGGAGCTACAGCTGCAGGCCCCTTTCTCAAGATAGGCTCATTTGCCCAAAAAATAAATAAAAAGATCAACTTCGAGGGTTGTAGCTTTGCGATCAGGAGTCACAGAGACCTACCCCAGCACTGGTTAAAATATGGGGCTGCTTTCATCTATGGTTCCGGAGATACAGGGCTGCTTGCGCAGTCGGGCAGAAGCTACATACAGAGCAGCCCGTTTAAATACAAGCTGGCACACTCTGCAGCAGACTGAGAGGATGAACTCGCAGTGCTTATAATAATTTGTATATTACTAATGATAATTAACCCCTTGCTACCCAGGCCAATTCTGACTATATATATATATATATATATATATATATATATATATATATATATATATATATATTGTTTTAGCAGACACCCTATGGAATCAAATGGTGGTCTTTGCAACTTTTTATGTTGTATATTTTTTTTTTTTTTTTTTTTTTTTTACACGATTTTTTTTTTTTATTTTTTTTTTTTTTTTGTGTACAATATTTAAAATATATTTTTTTTTTTTTTTTTTTACAGGTTTAGAGTTACAGAGGAGGTCTAAGGCTATAATTATTGCTCTTGCTCTAACGATCGCGGCGTATGTAACCTGTGTGTATCTGGCTCTGATATCACTCTCTTCTCTTATTCTCTTATACATAGTGCCCACTGTCATACCCTCTGCACTCCTCTCCTGTACATAGTGCCCACTATCATACCCTCCACACTCCTCTCCTGTACATACTGGCATACCCTCCACACTCCTCTGCTGTACATATAGCCTACTGTCATACCTTCCACTCTTCTTTCCTATACATAGTGCCCACTGTCATACCCTCACACTCCTCTCCTGTAATTACTGCTAAGGCCCTAGCGGCGCTTTGCAGCGGTATTACCGCGGTATACCATTGAAATCAATGGGTAGGAGCGGTGAATATACCGCTCCAAAGATGCTGCTAGCAGGACTTTTTTTTTACCGTCCTGCTAGCGCACCGCTCCAGTGTGAAAGCCCGCCGGCTTTCACACTGGAGTGCATGGGGCCTATTTTTTTCAGGCGGTGTACAGGCGCTATTTTTAGCGCTGTACCGCCTGAAAACCGCCCCAGTGTGAAAGGGGCCTTACTGCCCTACTCTCCACACTTCTCTCTTATCCATACTGCCCACTGTCATACCCTTCACACTCCTCTGCTGTACATGGTGCCTTCTGCCATACCCTCCACACTCCTCGTGTACATAGTGCCCACTGTTAGACCCTCCACATTCCTCTCCCTCACCTGCACATACTTCCCACTTTTATACCATCCATACTTCTCCCCTATGCCTCTTACCCACAAACAGTTCTTTAAAATTTATACTGAATATCCTCAATGTTACCAGCTCTAGAATGGGCACACTTTTGTTTAGTTCAACTAAAGGAAATCTCAGTCCTCATATTTGTTCTGCCCCATTATTAGTACTTATTTAATTTTGTTACTATTGTGATGTATAGAGGAACATAGGTAATGTCAGCTACTCTAAATATAGCACTTGTAAAAAAAAAAAAAAAAAAGTGTCCCTGAAAATATTTTTGAAATGTTGGCAACTAGGCACTGCTCAAGGGTCAGTAGGGGGCCCCATGAGAGGCTCCTGTGATGTTAAAGCGGTAGTAAACCTTTCTAACATTACTACTTTTTAGAGACCCTGAGGTAGGTTATGCCATAATGTACAAGTATGCGGGTCCTGGGCGCTTCCATCTTCAGCTGATCTTCCTTGCGCTCTATCTATCTATCTATCTATCTATCTATCTATCTATCTATTTATCTAATTATTCTTATTATAGGCAAATTTACCACCCTAACTCCTCCCACAGCTTTTACGCTACATATACCGAAACGTGCGGATTGTTCCCGAATAGTGTGCTATTACTTTGTGGAACGTTTCGCCGAATGGTCCAGGAAATATTGTCGTTTTTGCAGCGAAATTTGTCCCATAGGAATGAATGGAGAAATGTTCAAAACTAGAGTGGGAGGTGACAAAAGCTCTGAGGAGAATTATAGGTAGTCCCACACAGCTCTGAGGGGAATTATAGCTAGTCCCATACAGCTCTGAGGGGAATTATAGCTAGTCCCATACAGCTGAGGGGAATTGTAGCTAGTCCCATACAGCTCTGAGGGGAATATAGCTAGTCCCACACAGCTCTGATGAGAATTATAGCTAGTCCCACACAGCTCTGAGGGGAATTGTAGCTAGTCCCATACAGCTCTGAGGGGAATTATAGCTAGTCCCACACATCTGAGGGGAATTATAGCTAGTCCCACACAGCTCTGAGGGGAATTATAGCTAGTCCCACACAGCTCTGAGGGGATTATAGCTAGTCCCACACAGCTCTGAGGGGAATTGTAGCTAGTCCCATACAGCTCTGAGGGGAATTGTAGCTAGTCCCATACAGCTCTGAGGGGAATTGTAGCTAGTCCCATACAGCTCTGAGGGGAATTGTAGCTAGTCCCATACAGCTCTGAGGGGAATTGTAGCTAGTCCCATACAGCTCTGAGGGGAATTGTAGCTAGTCCCATACAGCTCTGAGGGGAATTGTAGCTAGTCCCATACAGCTCTGAGGGGAATTGTAGCTAGTCCCATACAGCTCTGAGGGGAATTGTAGCTAGTCCCATACAGCTCTGAGGGGAATTGTAGCTAGTCCCATACAGCTCTGAGGGGAATTGTAGCTAGTCCCATACAGCTCTGAGGGGAATTATAGCTAGTCCCATACAGCTCTGAGGGGAATTATAGCTAGTCCCATACAGCTCTGAGGGGAATTATAGCTAGTCCCATACAGCTCTGAGGGGAATTATAGCTAGTCCCATACAGCTCTGAGGGGAATTGTAGCTAGTCCCACAAAGATCTGAGGTGAATTATAGCCAAAACATTATGACCATCATTTTTGAAAAAAATAAATAAAATGTTCAGCTCTTTCAGCTAATGATGGGACTTTTTTACTACTATTTATACTTTTTAAAATATTAAGCTTTTTTAACACTTTTCACAGTTACTCAAGCGACTCCACCCAGTTACTTTGCCCACTCCAGTAGGTGGAGGCAAGAACACGTCACACAATTTCCCCAGAAATTGTAGCTTTTCTAGTTTTAATTTGTTACAACAAAAAATTGTTTGCATATTTATTTATTGTTTATAAAAGGCCCCACCAAAATCCTCAGCACCAGGCCCATGATGTTCTTAATCTGGCCCTGTCCACCCCATTAATTTGTTCATATCTTTTTTGCAAGGTTTTTCGAAATCCTGCGGAGAAGTTATTGCCCTGCTTAGCTTAGTATTGTCCGCAAATACAGAGGTTGAACTGTTTACCCTATCCTCCAGGTCATTTATGAACAAAATAAATAGGATTGGTCATGATTATTCATTTGCAGATTTATAATCAGGAACTGTTTTGCAATTGTGTTTTTTTTTTTTTTTTTTTTTTTACTGTAAAATCGGAAAAACCCTTCATCAAACTTTTCTAACCTCAGACATGGAAAGCTGCAATAAATCATTCATTCTTTTACGTGAGGAGTGAATTTATGACTCTCAAGATTATTGCACAAGATGTTCTGATTTTCGGTTGTTGTGTACAAAATGACCTAGTATTGCTCTCAAATGGCTTTGAAGAAGAGGTAATGAAGAATGCAAAGAATTGCAATGTTGACTTAATGCAAGATAACCTAAGTACCCTCAGAATAGAATAGCACTTTAAATGGGGTATGTCAGGATAGAAATATAGGAGCTGCCTTGCCAGTAAAGACTTTTTTACTTTTCTGATGCTCCTAAGTTGTTCCTTTTAGGCAGGCCATACATTATGCAGTTTTCTTTTGTTAACCATGTGTTGAAAGGGAAAAAAAAAAAAAAAAGCTTGATTCCCCCATCAAGACAGTTGGTGTTGAAAGGGGAATCTCTTCTGCAGTGCTATTGTGTTCTGCCGGTGGGGAGCCTTCCCACCACCAGCAGAATACAGTGATCGCTGCTGGCGGTTATAGCCGCTGGCATGATCCGGCAAAAAAAGACAGGCTGGTTGTGCTGAAGTCGATTGATAGAGTGACTTCAGTACAACCAGCCTGCCCATTAGAAGATCAAAATTTGTCCGGTTCCTACTGAACCATCCAAGTTTCGATGCATCCTATTTATTACAATTTTATTTGTATTTTTTTTTTCCATTTTAAAGGTTTTATTGAGTAAAGCCAAAAGAATAACAATACAGAAATCATCCAACAGGGACAATTACAAACACTATACTATTACACTGCAGAGTAGTCGATATGAGAAAGGTAATAAGTCCTAATCATCCTTTGGTTACAGTAAACAACTGTAAGAGAAACTAACCGTTAACTTCTAAGGTGGGCCCAACTGTAGGCAAGCAGGCATATTTGGTAGTAAGTGGAGAAACCAGATGTCAAAGGCGTGAAGATCATGCTTTGGTAGAAGGGAGGAATGGGATATAAAGGTCTGTGAAAATGATCGCTAATGGTCAATGCAGGGTCCTAGGGGAGGAAACAAAAGGGGGAGGGGAGGAGGGAGGGCTGCAGGAAAGGAACGTAGGGGGTGGGGACCTCCGGGGAACATTGGCCAGCTCTGTAAGTGGTCTTTGGGAACAGGATGGAGACTTGCAAGATCAATCTAAGGCCGAAGTCTAGGAAGGGCCTTTCAGGAGGGGCTGTGATGTTTATAGAGGGTGGAATCTTCTTCCTTCGCTTTTTCTAATTAAAAAAAAAAAAAAAAAATCTTCTTTTTTTTTTTATTTGAACGCATTTGAGCATGCATGTTCCATAAACACTAACAAAAGAATGCACACATATAGTGGAAGTTTTTTTTTTTTTAATTAACAAGTGGGTAATAGCCCGCTTGTTAACATAATGGGTTGGGCAGCTCTCGCTCTCTGTCCAGACCTGCAACACCTTCAGCCCTCTACAGGAGCAGGAGAACCGGAAGAGGAAACCCCAGGCTAATAAGTGCCTATACCCTGCCAAAGGTAGGGCTGTGCAGGGAGGCTTACATTGAAAGGGGCACTGTGATATTTAAAGGGGCAATCTAAAGGGTGATGTGATCAGAAGGGAAACTGAGGACACTGGGACTGCTGTAAAGGGAGGTGTGGACTGTGACGTAGGGGGGCTTGTAATGTGAAGGGAGCTGAGCACACTGATGTAAAGAGGGGACTGTGATGTGTTATAGTGCAAACCTTAGATTCAGACCTCTGCTGGAAGAAAATTTTACTCACTGGACCTCCTGTAAATTTTAACTTGGGACCCCTTCCCTAGACTAAGCTAGCAGCTTTTAGTTTTCTCGAGTTGGGCATTCAATATGAATGTACTTGTCTATTGACTCGCCAGATAATGCAGCAAGGAAAAGTATGAGGGGACCAGCACTTTCAGTATCAAGACAGCAGTACAGCAGTAGCAGCTCCTGTTTTCTACCCCGCCAGATTCAAAAAAAAGAGACTTTGTTATGAAAAAAAGAAAAGTTAATATCCACAATGATGTGCTGCATTGCTGTCCAGTAGGAATGTGAATGAGCCTGCAAGAGATGGGTAGACTTTGGTCCGGAAATGCAGTACCTTTTGCCTATTTGTAGTCAACTATAAGGCTCGATTCACATCTATGCATTTTGCTTTTGATCGTTTTTGCGGTGCTTGCTGCGTTTTTGGACATGCGATTTTGCCGCGTGTGTTTTTTTAATTTTTTTTTACACTGTGGTTGCAACCAGCTATAATACAGTGTAAAAAAAATAAAAATAAAAAACGCAAATCGCGGTAAAAACGCGGCACTTGCGTTTTGGATGCGGGTCTATTGACTTCTATTACATGAAAAACGCTGCATTTTGCATGGAAAAAAAGTCCCCGACCCTTTCCAAAAACGCAGAGGCACAAAAATGCATTGATGTGAACATGTTCCATAGGAACCCATGTTAAAAAAATTCCCTGCATTTCTGCAAAATGCATCAAAAATGCGCTAGTGTGAATGGAGCCTAAGGGTCCATGCACGCTAGGCTTCCAGAAAAAAATGCCAGAACTGCTGGCAGAAAAAAATGCACTGCATTTAGGTGCATCAAGCCTTTTATTTAGTTGTTGTTGTTGTTGTTGTTGTGTGTTGTTTGTTTTTTTTTTTTTTTTCCTGTTTGAAATTTGCCTTTTAAAAAAACGTGTGTGTTGGTTTTTTTTTTTTTGTAAATGCCCAAATGTGCATGGACACATAGAGTTGTTTCTACAAGCTGAAAGAAAAAAAAAATGCCAGACGCCTGTATAAGCAGCATTTTTTTTTATGCCCAGTGTGCATGAGGCCCCCGAAGCAAGCTGTTAGAGGCTGGTAATGGTATGTACAAGTCCATCCTAGGTGCCTGCTCTTCTTGCTTGCAGTTAATAAAAAAAAAAAAAAAAAAAAAAAGTACACACCAAAAGTGCATGGTAATTCTAGAAAAAAGTGTGTCAGAAAAAAGGGGGATTAGTTTAGTGTATTGGGGTGGTATTCTAGAAATACCATGCACTTCTGGTGTACACATAGTCCTTTGAGTCTTGACTGTGACCACTATGCTGGGCTCCGGGTGCTGCTCTCCACCCTTGGAGGGTTCCCCCGCTTCAACCCTGGGGGGAGACATCATGCCTTCAGCCCCCGCTTGCCTTGGTGGATACCGGACTGGGCCTAGGGACCATTAGTAAGTACTCCAATTTATTTTCACTACAGCGAGACATGAATTCCCAGCCCTCCCCTTATTCTCATTATTAACCCCTGCTCTCCTTTTCTCAGTTTACTACTTCATAACACTCCTGATGAATGGTTGAAATACCAGGAAACGCGTAGAGTGCCATTAGATGCCAACAGTTATCCTTCTTTATTATAATGATGTACTATAACATGTATATCTACCATGTCTATTTTTATCTGTATTGCATGTAATGTAGCAACATATGCATTGAAAGTCTGGTGACTACCCATGTACTTGATACAAAACATTCGACGTGTATTTTAGATTATAATAAACTATGTATTGTAAATTTAATTTTACTTCATATTGTTATTATTTTTTCTCTACATAGCGTACCCTCAATTAAAGTCCCACTAACTCACCTCTTTCTACCTTTGTGCTGTTATGTTTGACAGCAGGCTTATAATGACCTTTTTCCAACAAAAACAGTGTAAGCCGAGCAGCGCCTGTACATGAAGACGGCGCAGCATCCACTTATGGAATCTTCACTCTGCAGCTGAAAGGCCTTTATATCCAACACTCTGTGAATGTCAGATGCTTGTGTCCCCACCATGCTTTTTGGTTCATCTTGTGAGCCCATAAACACTAACACTATGTCCTGTAGTGATCTAAGGGGTCCAGGGAGTCAGAGGATGGAACCACAGCATGCAGTGGGGGGACATAGGCATCCGACACTCCCAGAAGTGTTGAAGTTTCTGGTGGAATGCATCGCTGGAACCGAGAGAGATGTGTATGACCGCTATTTTTTTTTTTAAGGTAGCTTGCATTTAGGATTATGGATCACTCGAGAGTTGAGTATAATGGCTTTTTTTTATTGTATGAGGCTGGCATTAGAATTTTTTTTTTTTTTTTTTTTACAGATTTGACGGGTTTGCTTTTAAAACGGTAGTAAACCTGAAAACAAAAAATGTAATCTCCTGCATCTTACTAATTAGATGTGGTGTTTGAATAAAGGTTGTTGGTTTGTGTGTGTGTGTGTGTGTGTGTGTGTGTGTGTGTGTTGTTTGTTTTTTTTTGACTTTTTTTTTTGTTTTTTGTTTTTATTTCTTATATCCCCTCTATTTTCACCTGGGTATTCAGCCAGTAAGTCTGTTATTTTAAAGATTCCTTTAACAGACCAAGCTGTCCAACAGGAGATGAGTGTTAGCTGAATTTCAGCTTTAATTTGTTAGTCCATCTAAATCTTCTAGCCCATCTAACATAGGGTTGCCACCTGTCTGGGATTCACCCGGACAGTCAGGGTTTGGAATTATTTGTCCAGGTTTCAGTCTGCCTGAAACCCGGACACATTTTTCAGGGTTTCAGTCTGCCTGAAACCCAGACACATTTTTCAGACTGTGCTGGGGCTCCCTAAGTAACTGAGATAGTCACACCGCTGTCTGTGGGTAGGTTTGGCATCAATGGCGCATTGGGGGGGGGGGGGGCAATGATGTCAGCAAGAGCAGTATGGCCACATCCACTGTTTGCCACAGCGGGCTGCATTACCACTCTCTTTGGGGCACCCAAAGGTGCCCCAGGTCTTTTAAAATCCTATAGTGTATACTATGATAAAAAAAAAAAAGTGCCCTGTGCCGCTAAAGTGTTCGGGTTTGGCCTGAAGAAAAGGTGGCAACCCTAATCTAACACTACCTTCTCCAAAGATTGACAATGCTGCTGCCCAAAGGTGGGGTTCTGTTTTCCTCCTCTATCCAGAGTGGAGACATCCTAAGACATGAAGTGTGGTCAGATCACCAGGCGAAAATGAAACTAATGCAGCCAGCACATTTTAAGGATTGGTAAACTGCAATATATAACATGTATTTTTTGTTTTTTTTTGGGGTTTAATGCTGCTTTACTCCTTCTTCGCCTCCTTTTTTATTTATTTTATTTTTGAAAATCCTTGCAGGAGACTATTTATAAACTGAGATTAAACAATGTTGTGTGTTCAGGATTCAGTTTCTTATATAAAATGCACTTTTTTTATTGCAAATTACAGTCCTTTTTTTTATTTATTTTTTCTCTTCTGCTTACAGGATAGAATCATCAACATTATTGTTGGTGTGTTAACATCCCTTCTGGTCCTGGTAAGTATTTTATTTTAATGCCATCCAGGCATTTTGTTTTTTCTAGTACTAGTGTAGTACCTGACAAACCAGTCCCAGTATTCCCTTGTTTTACGTGTTCATTAATGAGTTTCCTACATTTAAGATGCGCCTGTACACTCTCTGTCAGCCAATGAGGAGGGAGAGACCTGGGAAAGCCTCGGCTCTTGTGCACAACGCTGGATTAGGCTTTGGTAAGTATTTTGGGTGGGTGGGGCGGCTTAGGGGGTTGCTGCACACAAGGTTTTTTTTTACCTTCATGCATAGAATACATGAAGGTAAAAAAAATGTTCAGCCTTTAGAACCACTTTAAAAACTGCTTTCATATAGGTGTGTATTACTAAAGCGAATAGCTGTCACTCTCTCAAAATAACTTGGACCTATACTCTAGGACCTGGCTAGTCTGTGCATCATGCTGTGCCAAGGTATAAGCTGCCCCCACAAGCTATCAGAGGGAACTCCAGCCAAGATAGAAGATGGACTGTGCATTTTTTCTGCTTGGAAACTCCCCTCCATGTTGGCCAATGTGTCAATGCACGGTATGGCTTTTTCAGGAGTTTACAGACAGAACACCCCCACCAAACTCACGCTTTTAAGCGGAGCTTACGAGCAGAAAAGATGCCTAAGGCCCCTTTCACACATGCGGACCGTATGTCCGTTTTTCATCCATCCGTTTTCGGATGAATTACGGACATACATGCAAGTATATGGGATAGCGGGTGTCAGCGGATGAGCATCCGCTGACACCCGATATCGTCCGCCTCCGCTATGGTCCGATTCTGCAGACTGAGGAAAACCCTATTTTTTCTATCCGTCTGCAGAGCGGATCGGATGAACACGGACAGACGGTCCGTGTTCATCCGATCCCCCATAGAGAAGAGCGGAGATCTGACAGGGCGGTCCCTGCACAGTGTGCAGGGACCGCCCTGTCATCCGCCGGCTCAGCGGGGATCAGCTGAGCGATCCCCGCTGAGCAGCGGATGTTCACGGGGCGGATCAATACGGATCAGTCCCGTGTGAAAGGGGCCTAAGTGCCCAAAAAAACGCGTGCAAAAGCTCGAAGCTCTAACCTGCACAAAAAAAAGATAAAATTAGCTGAGGGGAGGTTTTGTGAAAAAAAATGCTTATGCCCAAAAAGGCTCAATAAAAACGTGCAAAAAAGCACAAGCTTCTTCAAGCTTTTAGGCAGAGAAATAAAAGCTCAAATGCTTGTAACAGTATCCTTTTTTTTAATTTTTTTATTTTTTTTGAGCTGCAGTGTGTGAGCCCGTGTTTTTTATTTTTTTTTTTTTTTCTTTTTTTTTTCTTTTTTTTTTTTTTTGTCCAAGACTCTCTAGTGGCTTCCAGATGCAACTTATGTGCAATTTATCCATGAACATTGAGCTGTCCAGCTGCTGTGCATCCCTCCCGGCATTTCAGTATACTCAGGGGGGACAGGTGCAGCATTTTATGCTTGTACGTGATTGGATAAGGAAAGTCTGCAAAGCTTCCTCTTCCCTAAGCTCTAGGTCAGTGGTCTCCAAACTGCGGCCCTGGGGCTGGATGTGGCCCTTTGCTTGCCTTTATTCGGCCCTTGAGGCATAATTCCTTCCACTGACACCCACGGTGGGGCACTATTCCTCCCCTCAAAAACCAGAGCAGGCATTGTTTACTCCCACTGGGCACAGTGTGGCCCCCCAAAAGGATAGTAAACTGACCCTTTTTTTTTAGTTTAGAAACCCTGACTCTAGGTTATATTCCCCTTTAACTTATTTTTGTTTTTGCTTCGCATGAAATTAAAGCACTTCTTAACCAGATTAGAATTCTGATATTTGTATTTTTATAGATGGATGGAGATTTATTTATTATATATATATATATAGATAGATATCTATTTGATTTTTTGGGGGGATATTCATACTTGCCTAGGTCGATGCTGCATCTGTCTCAAGGCGTCTCTGCACTGAGAACCGAGCCACCATCTCTCCTGCTCTGCTCCTCCACACTCATTGGAGCGCTGAGCTGTGGAGGGGCGGAGAACGGCCATCTCAGCGGCTCGCTGAGACTGCCATCAGTCAAGGCAACTGGCGGATCCAGACTTCCTAAGTCGGGATGACGCAGTGCCTTGATTAATTGCAGTGACCTCAGCGGAGAGCGGACTTCAGACCGCTCTCTGCTGAAGACAAGTCACTGGAGTGCAAAATAAATTGCACTCCTGTGACCCTTAGGAGAAGACCCAGCCTAAAAAGCTCAGGCTGGACTTCTCCTTTTTTAATGTCTACCAGCGCATATTTATAGAGGCTTTTAGCTATAGTAGTGAATAAGTTCAAAAAAAGTGAGCTGCTCCTCATCCATGATCTTCTTCTGATCTGATTTTTCTTATAATAGACTCCTACATACCTCTAAACTTTTTGAGATGGGAACACCTATTAGCAAAAGTGTGTAGCATGTGGCACACACGCTCTGTCACGCCCCTTTGAAGGAGAATTGTACAACAAATGATTGGTCAATCAAAGTGCTTTTTTATTTATTTTTAACCAATACTATTCCTTTTTTATACTGGTTTTTGGAATTTATAAATACAGCAATTTAGGAAGTGGATGGCAAACACTTTTTGATACATAAGTAGTGCATATTATACACAACTACTGTTTTATAGATCAGACCAAGATGAGGGACTTTATTCTGAATGAGGGACAGTCCCTCGAAATCGGGGACAGTTGGGAACTATGGACACAGATGATAAAGTGCAGTAGATGGCTGAAAAACTTTTGCTGTCATGCTAAGAATCATTTTCATTAGTTTGAGGATTGTACAGTAGGTTCTTTGAAGGATGTGCTTTTTTATTTTTGTCAGGTTTTTTTTTTTTTTTTTTTTTTTATCTAATCCTTTTTAGGTTTAAAAACTGATATTTCAGATAGTTGGCATTTTTATTTCTAGGGTTTCAATACAGCAAAAGGCTGTGCGTTCTGCCCTAGGTCGGGTTGCATTTCAGAGTCATTCAGTTGACAGGTGTGGGTGTCTGTATAACCAGACCTGTATTTGCATGCAGTATTTTCTATATACGCGAGGGAGCTCATACAGATTTGATTATGTTTCCAGCTTTTTTTCTTTTTCTGTAATGCAAATGTTATTTCACTTCCTCAATTACTATGTAATTTCTTTTGTACAGGTAACAATTATCAGTGCTTTCGTATTTCCCCAACCACCTCCAAAACCAGTGAATGTTTTCTTTGCCTTCTGCATACTGCTGTGCTCAATAACTGGTCTCATACTGGTAAGTGTTTTACTGTACATGAGAAAAATGGTATGTAGCTCCAAAAATCTTCTGTATGTTTGAATTCAAGAATGAAGTACCGTATATAATCGAGTTTAAGCCGAGACACCTAATTTTACCACAAAAAAAATGTGAAAACGTATTGACTCCAGTATAAGCCTAGGGTGAGAAACTACTACTGTAAGTGGAAAAGAGGGTCAACAATGCCTATTTGCATGCCTCACTGTGCCCATTTGCAGCCATAGGTCCCCCAAGCGTCAAACTCGGTAGTTAAGGGTTCCTAGATGCCCCCTAGCTGCAGCCAAAATTTGGTGTCTCTGAACCCAAAGGGTCCCAAAATGACATTGCTGCAGATGGACACAGTTGACCGACTTTGGGGCCCCGTATCTCGGGGCCACTTGGTGCTAGGAACCCCAAATTTGGTGTGCAAACCCAAGTGGCCCCAAGATATGAGGCCCCAAAGTCGGTTCGGAAAATGTCAAGCACTTTTCTGCAGCAGAGAATTATTTTTTTCTGTACAGACTTTGGGCTCCCGTATCTCGGGGCCACTTGGTGCTAGGAACCCCAGCTGGATATGTTGTAGTGCTACTGGGTTTGCACACCAAATTTGGGGTTCCTAGCACCAAGTGGCCCCAAGATACGGGGGCCCAAAGTCGGTTCGGAAAATGTCATTCTCTGCTGCAGAAAAGTGCTTCACTCGAGTATAAGCCAAGAGGGACATTTTCAGCACAAAAAAATGTGCTGAAAAACTCGGCTTATACTAGAGTATATACGGTACTACAAAATTAGAGAGTAGTAATGCCCGTGTTCGTTTGTTTTTTATTCCCTGCTTGGCAGGGAAACAAGATCTGGCACATACCCTGCTGACAAGACAGAGCTCTTGTCTTCCTCCTCACTGATCAGCGGTGGCCAATCATTGTCTGGCACCCGTTGTTTGGCTTGTGCTGTGACTAAGCACAGAGCAGCACAGCCAGCGTGCCCCCCCCCCCCCCCCCCCTACTCGGAAGTGCCAGATCACGTACTAAATGCATGATCCGGCACAGGAGAGCCACTCTGCCGTCGTACTCCTCCATGAGGCGGTTGGGAAGTGGTTAAAGTAGGAGTGTGGTCAAAACCTAACTAAGCTTAAACCTACTCCAACCCCCATCCTGAGCCCTCTGCTAACTACTCTGTAAAAGAAAGATGTGTAATACTTGCCTAATATAAGGGTGATTGGCACCTAGCGCCAGCTTCAGGGAAGAGGAGAGGCAGACTACAACAGATGTCCCATGGTAGGCCTGTGGGTAATGTCACTATGTGGATGGTGTCAATGTGTTATTTTATTTTTTTGATTTAACCTTTTTAAATATTTATTACAATTCTTTCTTTTTCCTCATCCTCCTCAGACCCCTGACATCTTCCTTTTTTGAGACAGGGTAAGAGACTGAGGACCCAGATTTCCCAGTCCCTTTCTCTGCAGCCTCAGCTGCACTGAAGATGAATGGACAGACAGTGGCTTCTGTTTGTTCATAAACTGAAGCATCATAAACACAGTTTCCGATGCTCCGTTATGAATGGACAGTCAATGCATTCAGAAAAGCAGGGAGCTGGTAAATGACATGTATACCGGCTCTCCATTCTGACAGATCTGGAACCAGGAGGGGACTGGAGGAGCACCCAGAGAGCCAGCGGAGGACACATGGGACAGTCAGGGTTGATCGGTGGGGCAGTTACAAGTACCAATCTCCCTGTATAGCTTTCAATAAAGCAGCTGACAGCCGCAGGAGGGAGAGGAGTAGAAGCGGCTTTCAGCTGGTTTATTGAAAGCTATACAGGAAGATTGGTACTTGTAACTGGCTGCACCGATCATCTGTGAGGCTGCCCAGCCATCCCTGCTACGCTGAGGACCTGGACCCGGTACAACAGGTAGCGGATTAAGCATCGGAGCATTTACACGCGTACAAGTACTCGTACAAATGCTCCGTATCGGTACCGATACAAGTAGGGTTGCACCGATACTTGTATCTATGTACACTGGATATCTGACCCTGCAAGTAACTTTGATGTTGCCGCATTGCCATCTTTGGAAACCTACTGAAAGCAGCCATTTGTCAGTAAAGGAGGAGATGTAAGCTATACTTGCCCACAAAAAACTGATTGATTGTCCAGCAGCCGGACACCTCTAACTGCTGTACAAGTATTCAGGGCCAGTTCACACAACATGCAGTCCTGTGTGTGTGTGTGTGTTTGTTTTCTTTCTGCATTGAAAACACATGGAAAGTAGGTTTATATGGCTTTCCATGGCACAGTTCACCCCAGTGTAGTCAGTTGCAGGGCAGTGCAACTCCAGAAAAAAAAGTAGAACGTGCTGCATTTTTCCTGGACTGTACTGGAACGCGGTAAAACTCACTGTAACACAAAAAACACTCCAGACCATTACGGTGGAAAAAATGCTCCTGGAAATGCTTTAAAAATGTGCATGCAGAAACGCATACGGAACGGATCTGCTGTGCTTTGTTTTTTTTTTTTTTGTGGTGTGAACTTTAATGTTTTTGCCCTTGGAAAGAAGAGGGAAGAGCACTGCAGGCACTTGATAAAAAATTATAATCGTGCTGGGCAGTTGCTGCATTTTTTGCCTTACAATGAAGCTGAATTCTATGTAAACAAGCTTTGAACTATTTTTTTTTTTTTTTCCATTAGCTTGTATGTATATCCATACAATTCCAGGAAGCGTTGTTCTAAAGAAATCATTACCATTACTGATCTGGTGGTGTTTCTGAAAACCTTTTATCACAGGACAAATCTAAGTATGACAGTTGCAGACAAGCATTCTGCAAGGCTTGGTTTGGCACATCATAGCTGATAAGAAGACCTTTGACTTTTTCAGCTATATGTTTCTTGCTAACGCTTTATCTATTTTTCTCTAACCTCATCTGATAAAAAGTTCTCCCTGAAGGTTGACCTACAGATAGCGATTTGTGATCGTTCTGAATACGAACAATCACAAAAGATTCATCATTGATTTAAAATACTAAAAGAAGTCATGTATTCAACACTTTTCAATCAATTGAAAATGGCAATTGAGATTATGATCTCTTCATTTATCAATATAAACAGTCGTCCTATTTAATCAATCTGTATTACAATTCGTTCTCTGGCACACACCGTTATTTGCACATTTAAAGTGCAAGTAAACCCCCCTATTGTTTTCAGCCAAGGAAGCTGCCATCTTTGCCTCTGTTTAATCTTCAACTGTCACGGTGCTGCACATGTGATCTGTTATGACACCAGCCATTGGATGGTTTGACTGTTTGGTTGAGAGCACAGCCAATGTGCAGTTAGCATTCCCGGCATGCCTTTTTTTTTTTAAACTGTTAAATCGATGGGTTTACTTCCGCTTTAAGCAAAAGGAATCGGCATAATTCCACTGATGCGATTGACGCAGCCACGTTGAAATCGGTTAAGATCTGTCTAATTCGATTTGAACTGAGGATCTCTGGTTTGTGACATTTATTCAATTCAGTCAGATTAGTCCATTGAGGATCATAATTCTTGTGGCCCAGGACCCTTTTAGTCAGTCCTACAACACCGCTCCAGCCACAAATGTAGCTAAATAATGTGTAAGCTGATGGGGAAACAAAAGTGTTGCACAGGAGTCTAATGCCCCGTACACACGATCGGCCATTGATTGGACATTCCGACAAATCCATGGATTTTTTCAGACGGATGTTGGCTCAAACTTGCCTAGCATACACACGGTCACACAAAGTTGGTCAGAAATTGCGAATTTTAAGAACGCGGTGACGTACAACATGTACGATAAGCCAAGAAAAATGAAGTTCAATAGCCAGTGCGGCTCTTCTGCTTGATTCCGCGCATGCGTGGAACTTTGTGCGTCAGAATTGTGTACACACGATCGGAATTTCCGACAACGGATTTTGTTGTCGGAAAATCCATATCTCAAATTTTGTGTGACGGAAATTCCAATGGAAAGTGGCAGTGGAGGAGGGGAGGGTGCGAACAAGCGGAGTTCACCCCTTTTGGGTGGAGCTCCACTTTAAGTGAACTTAATCCATGTTTATATACATGGCTATTCAGAACTGGGATCCTCTGCATTAAAGATACCGATGCAAAGGTCCCAATACTGAAAACTAATGACCACACCAGAAAGCACAAGGTTAAGACTTGTTGCTTTCATGATTCATGTGTTATTTAAAATAAGATCTTTTAAAAAAAATAAAATAAAATTAAATAAGAAAAATAGAATATATAAACAAGCCAGCAACATACAAATTGAGATCATTACCATGTGCAGAGGAGTGGCATTGTCTCTATAGATAGATGTATTTATCAGGTATATAATATTTTGTGAACTTTGTATACAAAAACATTTGCAGGATATGGGGGGATTCTTTTGGCTGAGATCCTTTTTCAGTTGTTGTTTTCCCAGATGGTAATCTATGGATCTTATACAGGCTGAAAGGGTATAAGAGGACAACAATTTGATGGTATTCTTTATACAAAGATAAACATGTAGGATAGGTGTTCAGAATAGAGGCCCAACACCATTTGTTAGGACGTTCAGGATTCATAAAACAAAAAAAAAATTATTTAAAAAAAATATTTATGTAATTATACTCCCCCTGCTGGCTCGAATGCCTAGTATACAAGGGCCGAATGTCGGGAGACATTGGGCGGTTCAATAATAAAAAAAAATCCGACATTCACCAGTGTTTGTCACCTGGTCCGACAGAAGCCAGCCGCTTTTGTCAGACGACCGGCTCCCAATCAGTGCTCTCAGCTAATGGCAGAGAGCACTGACCGGAGTGTTCTGGCGGGGGTCAGAACACAACTGCTCAGTGGGGGAAATCGCTGTACTAACATCGGATCATAAGTACAGTGGCTCCGACCAGAGCTATCAGGGTTTTTTTTTTTTTTTTTTGGTGTGTAATAAACTTGGGACCGAGAACTGAGCAATCAAACACCGCTGATAGCTCAGCTCTGTCTTCAGGCTGCAGAAAGTAGATTTTATAAAACCTTCAGAGGATGTCAGTAAAAAATGTGTGTTCTTGGGATTAATAATAATTTTTGATTCTCCAAGATACATTAATATGTCTGATTTATTCGCTAGGGCTGGACACTTTTTTCAACTGCCCCTGAACTCATGCAATGTTATCCTATGTGTCCATGTACACAGTCCTAGTTTTTTCCCGTTTTTTATGCAGTTGCGTTTAACCTCGTTTTTCCAGAAGCAAAAAAATGGGTTCAGACACTTTGCTTTTTTTCAGACGCAAAACCTGCGTTTAGCTGCATTTGCGTTTTTAAAAGGAACCCAATTTTTTGGACCAGAAAACTCAGAAATATGATGGTAAACCATAAAAAAATACTAAAAAATTGGTTTAAAATGTAATTACTTTAGATAGTTCATAGAGCATATGTACTCCCTGATGCAATGCCAAAAAAACTTTTTTTTTTTAGGTGGCTTAGGCCCCTTTCACACTGGGGCGATTTTCAGGTGCTATTGCGCTAATAATAGCGCCTGCAAACCGACCCGAAACAGCTGTTGCTGTGTCTTCAGTGTGAAAGCCCGAGGGCTTTCACACTGAAGCGGTGCGCTTGCAGGACGCTGGAAAATGTCCTGCAAGCCGCATCTTTGGCTCGCTATAGGAGCGGTGTATTTACCGCTCCTATAGCGCCCGTTCCCATTGGAAACAATGGGGCAATGGAGCTGCAGCGACGGTTTGCGGGCGGTATTGACCCTTTTTCGGCCGCTCGCGGGGGGTAAAACCACCCCGCGAGCGGCCGCAATGCGCCGCTAAAACGCCGGTAAAACGGCGCTAAATATAGCGCCGCTTTACCGCCAGCGCCCCCCACCGCTCCAGTGTGAAAGTAGCCTTAGACAATGAGGAATTCCTCCACTTCTTTGCCCCAACCCTTCATCCAATTTCTAATCTAATCAGCGACTCCACCTAGTCTGACCAAAGCATAGCAATGTCTTTTTTTTTTTTCCCACAAAGAAAAACCTGCCTACCAATGTCTGGTCAGCCCCAACCCCCCACCATGTTTTGTGAAATATCCAACGGACATTCACTGTGCCATCAACGGATGGGTCCAATATCGACGAGCTCTGACTCTGGACCTCTCACGCAATTTGCGACGACGTTGCTGCCTCATCAAGAGCAACATCAGGAGCATTTCCTGACACATTCAATATGGGATCCATTTCCAAAAAAAAAAAACCCCACAGAAAGCGAGACAAATGCAAGTGTACAACTGCTCTCTGCTGCTGTTGCTCACTCTGATCAAATTGGCAGAAATAGTTAATAATACATGCTTTCTGAGCTTGGGGAGGGTCTATATGATGTTATCTTTACAAACGCTTATAGACGCCAACGCGGTTAAATGCGGCATGAAACGCGCATTTTTTTTAAACGCAGGTTTCTGCTTTTTAAAGAATGCGTTCAGCAGAGTTTGCATCTGCGTCTCGTGTGCATGGGGGCCTAACATTCACAAGATCTGAACAATTTTCTGTCACCTTTTGTAACATATTTTTATTTTATCAAACACTAACCTGAATAACAAGCTTTGGTAGCTGGCCCATGGCATATACCTTGTGTTATTTTTTTTTTTTTTTTTTTTTTTTTTTATAGGGGTTACTTTACTAAAGGTAAAAAGACTTTGCAAGAAAATTATCCCCAGAGCTCAGGTGAAGCTTATTCGTTTATGTGCAAGCAAAAATGCTGTTGCATGTAATTTTGGGTATTCTATGCAAACTGAAATTTCAGCACATTCACTAGGCTCTTGTAAAAATTCCCTTGCAAAGTGACCCTCCTATTTGCCTTTTTAGTAAATCAACCCCATATAGTGCTAGATGGACAAGAACCCAGGAAAAGTGTCTGGAGCAAAATTGGTGCATCTCATTTAGTTCACCGATACTACATTGGGTAAATCTGTAAGGAGAAAACCTGATGGGGTTGGGTGCTACTGGCAACTTTTGGACGAACAGGCCCTATATTGTTACTATCTATTCTACTGTTAAATGATTTTCTCTTAAATACTTGTATTTATTTTGCAGATTTTTTGGTACCGACAAGGAGACTTGGAGCCCAAGTTTAGGAATCTCATATATTACATTTTATTCTCACTTGTCATGTTATGTATATGTGCCAACCTATATTTTCACGATGTGGGGAAATGAATTGTGGGAAGAAAACATTGAACTGCAGTGAGAAGCATATTTTATGGCAATGCCAGAGAATGAAGACACTGGGTGGAAACAGCACTGATATATTTTCCCTTATCCATTTTAGGAAGGGAGGAGTTACTGCCATAAAGGACTTTTTCACCTTTTAAACCATTGTTGCACTTAAATTTTTGCTAAGAGCCACGGACTGGCACTTTTTTTCTTTTTTTTTTTTTTTTTCTTTTTTTTATTTGAAGGACTAACTCTAATGAATACGAAGAAAAGAAACAAAGGAGTACACAAAATGTTAAAATTAATCTTTATTTTGTTTAAATATAATACCATTTTCTTTTTACTATGCAACAGATGCCAGTAAGTACTATATTTCACATGACCAAAATTATATTAGGCTGTGAAAAACATTTTGAACATGAGGGTTTCAATAAATAAAATAATTTACTTATCTGTTTCTTCACATTTTAAAAGGTTAAGCACTAAAAAGAACTTGCTACTAAACTGGTCTCTACTGTATCTAGCACATTGTAGACGACGTGTCCTTTTTAGTACAAATCGATAAAACCTGTGCTTATTCACCTAAATGGAGGGTTATTTCTGAGTTGTAGGGCTGCATCTAATGCCCATAACCAGCAAGCTGAACTGAGAGTGCCTTATTGGGGATCTTAATATGGTGATTAGAGATACTGCTGGATAGGAGTTTAGTAATTTTGATTACAAGTGGATGTAAACCTTATTCATGAAATTTGACCTGGGCACATATCTGTAGTGTTTTCTTATCTCTCTCCAAAGCACCAAGTCCTGTGTCTTTATGCTGCTCCGTTCTTCTGTTATCGGCATGATAACTTCTGACAAGTTCTCCAACAACCGGTGGGGGTGCTATAAATAGATTAGCAGAGAGCTGGTCTATTCACAGCACAACTCTGCACATTTCTTCCTTCCTCTGCCTACGTGGAGGGGGGTGTGTGTGTGCGCCTTTTCGCCAATCAGCTGTCTCACAGTGTATGGCAAGACTTCACTCCCAGTGCTTTACAGGAAAAAACATTTTTTTTAACATGATGTGCACTTTATAAAGAATATAGCAAGCTGAAGACCGCAAATATACTGTAGGGAGATTTGTTTCATCTCTGTGTATCATCTGAAGCTGTTCACCTCACTGGGTATATGTGAGGGTTTACATCCACTTTAAAACCAAAAGAAAGTAGAATCCAGTGCTTGCTTCTCATTTTCAATCACAGCAATGGCATAAGGAATTTGATTGGTTGTGTGCAGGGCAGATGGGTTTACCACCCTCTATTTAATGAGAAAACACAAAAGGAATGTGCATGTACAAAAATGACTAGGCCTTGTCCAGTGAAGTCAACAATTCATCTAATTGGGATGATTAGGAGGCTTATGGAAGAGCATAAGCAGTCATGCTTTTAAACTAAAGGTAATCCCTTCAAATGACTGTATTTGAAGCCCAACTCTAGAAAGTAGTGTTTAGATCTAAACTGTTTCTATCCTACATCTTACTGCAGTTATATAGAAAAGCAACACTTTCTGAGTGACTATTACTGTTTTTTAGGGGTCCACATGACTCTAACAGTCCCTGAGATTCAAAAATAAGTTTCTGCGTGGCTCCCCCTGCTCCTGTGCATGACACTGCAGGTGGCTCTGGGAAATACAACCTGTCATCCCTTGTATGGAGAGAAGAGAGACAGGATACCTGTCTTTGATAGGTATCCTGTTTTAACTTCCGGGAGCCATGGTTACGGCTATTGACGTCACCGCTCGGCTCCCTCCTCCCTGTTGCCGGGCCAGCAGTAGGAGAGAGAGGAGCCCTGCACAGTAGGGTTCCCGGTGTGAAGCGGTAAGGCTACACTATCAGGTTCCCTTACCCGCAATGGCGGCGGCAGCACCCAACTGCTGATAGAAACATCAGCTGTGGTGCTGACATCGCTGGACTCCAGAACAGGCAAGTGTCCTATTATTAAAAGCCAGCAGCTGCAGTATGGGTAGCTGCTGGCTTTAAATTTTTTGCAGCGGTGGGTGAACCTTCGCTTTTAAGGTTTAAAAAAAAATAAATAAATAAACTTTTACCTTTACAACCACTTTAACCTCAATCACTAGCCTAAGGGAAAAATTCCCTTTTAAGATGACTAGTCTATTTGTCTTCAATAAATCAATGCCAATGTGTTACAAGTTTGTATGAACTGGTATGTAAAAGGATTATCCATATATTAAAAGCACTGGTCCTAGAGGTGAAGAAACAAAACTGAAACTGTTTAAAATTAGACACAACCTCTCTATTCCTGTATGCATAATCAGAGCACTTAGACTTTTTATTTGACTAGTGTGTTAAAGGTAAATTAAAAAGAACTAAAAGTGAAGACTTTCTTTTTTGGATGGAGTAAGGGATGGTTATAACCCCTGTCAGTTTTTCTTTACTTCCTATCCCATAGCCAAAATAGGAAGTGGGAGGGAATCCCCGGTTGTCACCAGAATTAGTGTCCTAATTGGAAGCCCTTGTTATGCTGACAATTAAATATTTTGGATTTTATTTCACTTTCATTATCAATGGTAATGATAAACAGGCAGCAATAGAAACCTGACAGTTGTTCTCTTCCATCTCGGCTTGATGAAAAAATAAATTGGCCTTTAGTTATTTGGCGTTTAATCTCAGACAAATCTTTTTAAGTAACATCACAAAGCACTTAAAGTAGACCCAAGCTCAAAAAGTGAAGATTTGCTATGTTATTGGAAAAATATTAACTGTGCCTAAGCAGTATCCTGATAGATATTCCTGCTTGATCATCATAGATGCAGTGTGGGATCTAAGGCACTGTGCCTCTGACTGCTAGTTTACATGAGCTGTGGTGATGTCACTAATGTGCTCCTTACTGGAGAAAAAGCTGTATCTAAGGACCTGCAATGCAAGGATAAACCTGCTTCTGGTTCATCCATTTTTTTTGTAACTGTGCTTTCAGTACCTTCTTGAATATCCCTCCACAAGTCGTATGCAATCAGCTCTGACATGTGAAAGTAAAGCCAAGATGGCCACCTCCAAAGAGAGGAGCACAGCTTCCACAATTCAGGTTCTCTAATATTTGAATTGCTGATATTTCTTTGGCTAGGTTTGCTTAGTTTTTTCTTATCCATAGAAAAATATTCATGTTGGCAAAATTGTATTTAAAGTAGAACTATAGGCAAAACTGCGCCTTCTGAATGGCTGGGCAATCTTCTGGGACCTGTGTGTCGGGGAGGGAGAGGAGAACTTCTGCTCGGTGCCAGGAGCGGAAGTGGACCTGTCAAAACTAAGTACCGCTTCCACCCCCCCTCCCTCCAAAATAAATTAGATGGCAAATGTGGCGGGTCAGGAGTGCTTAAAGCGGAAGTTCTACTTTTGGGTGGAACTCCACTTTAAGGGAATTCCTTGGGGCCTCACAGGTCATCAGAACTAGTGTCCCCCTTGGAAGATTTACCCTCTATTACTTTTCTGGGGACAACCCAAGTTGTTCTAATCCATCTCCACTCTGTCCAAAACTAAAAAAAAAAGTTTTGATTTCAGTTATACTTTAGGCTTTCTTGGTCAAGGTTGTGTATGTCCCAAATTGTATGTGGCCTATGGAATTGAGCTTACTACTACATAGGAATGTGTGTAAACATATAATCATAAGCCTTGCAGCTAAAATTCACAGTGGACGTAACTTGGAATAATTTCAGCTGCAGCCATCAGATATTTAGAAGTTGCTCAACAGAAGGGGATAAAAGATTATTATTTTTTTCAGCATAAACCTGGATTCCATCTTGTCACGCCACACTTTAGGTCCAAATATAAATCTTAAACCTATAAATAGCAAATACATATATTGGCACCTTTTTGACAGGATTGTTTTAACTTTTAGTATGTAAAATTACAAACTTTATATTACCTTCATCTAGTAATCAACTGTAGTGCTCTATATGGGAAACAATATACAGTAGTAGCATGTTAGAATTTGCTTCAAAAACCCAGTCAGCCATTAAAAGAATGATATTGTATAACAAGCTTATACAATACACGTGTGGCATTTGTAAACTAAAAGCAAAGCAACCTCTGTAAATAAAGCATTGCCCAAGACCCGGTAACTGACCTGTAGGGTTGATTTACTAAAGGCAAATGGGTGGTTCACTTTGCAAGGAAATATTCCCTTAGCTTAATATAGACCCTTGCAAGGTGAACTGCTCATTTTCCTTTGGTGAATAACCCCCTATATGTCTCTTTTATAGCACAGGTTAGTCTCATCAGGACCTCTGCTCTGCAAGATTAGGGTGAAAATAAGGTTTTTAGTTTAAAAAAGGTATATTAAAATCAAAATTCAATCTCAGTTTTCATATAAACCACCTTTCTTCATTGGCTGTAAGTCACATGACAACAACATGTTTGCATTTTTTTTTAACAGCAACACCTACTTAGTGGGGACTTGTGACAGCACCAGCACTTAGGGTGGTGATGATGTCACAAGACATGTGACACACTCAGGGCTGGTGCAGGGATTTTTGACACCCTAGGTGAAACCTCATTTTGTCCCCCCCCCCCTGGCTCCACCCCCTTTGCACTGCCTATGTATACCCCACCTTTTTAATGAAGCGCCCATCAATGCAGCCTCACCAGCGCCCATCAATGCAGCCTCACCAGCGCCCATCAATGCAGCCTCACCAGCGCCCATCAATCAATGTTTGCTTGCTTCCATTCATTCATTTGGAAGTCGGGACACTATGCATGAACGGAGCGGAGGCTGCCTGCTGATGCCGAGACTTAGTTGCTTGCTGCAGACAGAAGAGAGTAGGAACACCAGTGGCCGAGCGCCCTAGGAAGCAGTGCCTAGTTTGCCTAGTGGACACACTACAATCTGATTGTACAATGTAGTGAGGCCAAACCTATGCAATCAAATCAATTTCTATCCAATTGCACAGGAGCTTACATCACACACCTGTTGGTAAATCTAAAAGGTGATTGTACAATCAGTTTGTAGCTTAATGATCCGCTTTATTCAAGCTAGTTAAGGCTCATATTTACATGCTAGGGCTGATTTCATCCAAATTTTGAGACTAGTGCTAGTTCCAGGGCAGTAATAATGTGTCACAGTGGTTTGTCTGCCCCAAGACTAGTATTAATGGGTGGCAATGAAGGAAGTCTTTCGTGCATATTCACAGCTCTGCATTTTGGAGTGATTGGTTGAATTTATACCCGGCTGCGTCACATGTAAATGTGCCTTTTATAGTGATGAATGGTAACACACCTCTCTTGCTGAGGCATGAATGCAGCCAAATGAAACTTTGGCTGACAAAGTGACTATGATAAAGAATTCAATTAAGGAGCATAGCTGGTTAATGACGCTGAAAATACCTGACTGTAACAATATAAGCTGGTGATAACATAATAGTGCATAATTTTGTAGTGTAATAGTAACTGGTCTGGTGCCAAAACAGTTTTTTTTGTAGCAGCTAAGTGAGGGTGAAAGGTAGAATGCGTGCAGCAAGTCTAGGAATGGTTAGGAAGCAGTTCTATAAATCCTCCACATCTTTTAAGTCATCAGAGTCTGGGCCATCAACCAACGAGACAAGACTGTGGGATTTATTCCTGTGATGCTGCAATATTGGATCTAGAAAATAAATAAATAAATAAAAGATGATCAGTTTTGTACATTGCAGAACATAATGGGTAAAATCAACCATGCAAAGGCCAGCAGAAGATGCTATTTAATGATATAAATATAAAAATATTGGGGGGGAAAAATATCTAAAAATATAAAATATGTAGAGATACACCTATCTAAATTTACAGCTGAACTCTGGGCACAAAAACTTTAAATACATTTCTTATAAGCCACAAATCTACTTTGTGTGCTCTGTCTTTACAAATCTAGTTATTACCTTGTAAAAGTAGCAGTGACATCATTACTGTGCTGCACACGGCCTGTGTAGAGAGCAGAGCTATGGGAGGAACCCAGCATCTCCACCCGCTACAAGAAAGGGGCCGATACAAGATCATTCACCTTGCACAAAGAGAGCAGCAGTGACTGGTCTTGATTAAAAGACAGCTTCTGTACAGAAAAAAAAATGTTTCACATTGGATTACTGCAGAGGAAAAATACACAAAGCTCAAAGTGATTCTAAACTTAATTATTTTTTTTTATACCAAACAGGTTATACTTACCTGCTGTGTGTAATAGTATTGCACAGAGCAGCCCCAATCATCCTCCTCCTGCTTCTCTCAAGTACCCCGCCGGCACATCCCCCCCCCTACCCATAAGTGCCCCAATAACAAGCTGCTTTCTATGGGGACACATGTGTTTCACTCTGGAGCCTCACTGTCTGTCTATTGACACAGGCAGCGGGACTCAGCCCTGCCCCCTGTTCCCTTGTCGCTGGCTCCAATTGAAAGCAGCAGAGGCGCTGTCTCTGAGCCAATGAGGTGGGAGAGCACAGACAGAGCCTCTTCTCTCGTGCACACAGCTGGATCGAGATCAAAAACTCAGGTAAGTGAAGGGGAGGGAGGGGGGCAGGGAACTGCATGCAAAAGGTTTTTTTTTTTTTTTTTTTTTTTTTAAATTAAAGGGGTAGTAGAGCACCAGAAAAAAAAATTGTGCCCTCCTGCAGGTTTTTTTTTTTTTACAAGAAACCCCTTGCAAGTTTAAGTCATAATACACTAGCACATTATGACAGACTTACCTGGACACAGAGACCCCAGCACAGTGCTGTCACAGCTCCCCGCCGCTTCTATCTTTAACCTTCTGGGTTCATGGACTCTGATGTCATATGCACGGGAACTCCGGCTCAAAGCTCTGAATGTACAGCACGGGTAAGCCGTCCCCTCAGAGCACATGTGCTGGCTCACTAGGGGTGCAACGGATCAAAAAACTCACGGATCGGATCGTTCCTCGGATCGGATAATTTTTCGGATCAGCAAATGATAATTGAATTTGCAAAAACCTGTGAAAATTATACCATATAGTCCCCACTGTAATATCCACGCCATCTCACCCACTGTAATATCCACGCCATCTCACCCACTGTAATATCCACGCCATCTCACCCACTGTAATATCCACGCCATCTCACCCACTGTAATATCCACGTCATTTCCCCCCACTGTAATATCCACGTCATTTCCCCCCACTGTAATATCCACGTCATTTCCCCCCACTGTAATATTGGCAGGGTATGGCAGAGTATTGGCAGGGTATGGGTAATGCAGAGTATTGGCAGGGTATGGGTAATGCAGAGTATTGGCAGGGTATGGCAGAGTATTGGCAGGGTATGGGTAATGCAGAGTATTGGCAGGGTATGGGTAATGCAGGGTATGGGTAATGCAGAGTATTGGCAGGGTATGGGTAATGCAGGGTATTGGCAGGGTATGGGTATTGCAGAGTATTGGCAGAGTATGGGTAATGCAGAGTATTGGCAGAGTATGGGTAATGCAGAGTTTGTTTACAACTGATCGCTCCATCATTTCACGGAGCGATCACATTGTAAACAGCGGCCCGGTGTACCAAGATGGCCGCCGCTCCGGAGCTAGGCCGAGGCCGCGGATCGCGGGGTGTGCCGATCCGAACTGGGTGACCCGTTTGGATCACGGATCGGCGACGATCCGTTGCACCCCTACGGGTCACTGGCTGCATGCTATTTGAACATCTCCTAAATAGTGCAAGTTTAGATGATATTCACTGTACCTACAGGTAAGCCTTATTATAGGCTTACTCGTAGGTACAAAGTGGACTTTATTTCCACTTTAATGCATAGAATGGATTAAGGTAAAAAAAAAAAAAAAAAACTTCTACCTTTAGAACCACTTTAAGTAAGTATGTACATTACCCTCTTGTTTTTACAAAATATTTGCTTATCCCAGAGTTCAGCTTTATAAAAGCAAACACATCAAAGGCATATCCACCTAAAAATAAAATAATAAATGCACATATTTTTGCAGGAAAAATGACAGCTGTGTTCTGGACTTTATTTAGGCAATCTCTGGCCTCATATAAATAAATTGTTTGCTATCGCACAGTTTTTTTTCTTTTCTTAAAGCAAAAACATTATTTTGCCCATAGAGGGAAAAATAAAATCACTTAAAGCGGAGGGCCACCCTAAAAAAAAAAAATTGCATTAAACTGTTCCTAAAAATGTGTACCAGAAATGGCTGTTGCTAGGCAGATCATCCTAATCTGCCACTTCCTACACCGCGGTGATCTTCAGTCTTCTCCTTGCGTTGTCTTCTGGGAACTGTGTGTGTGTCCCAGAAGACAGCTGGCCATTCACAAAGCGGCGCGCGACTCGCGCATGCGCAGTAGGAAACTGGCAATGAAGCCGCAAGGCTCCACTGCCTGTTTCCCCTTACTTCGAATGGCGGCGCCGGGACACGATCCGATGGACGAATCGGCCTTGGGCAGCCGACATCGCGGGCACCCTGGACAGGCAAGTGTGCTTATTAAAAGTCAGCAGCTACAGTGTAAAACTTTTTTTTAACCGGACCTCCTCTTTAACTCCCTTCTCCTGCTCTACCAGCAGCATACCTTTCCTTACCTCCCCTGACAAAGTGCACTACATGGCACTTCCAGGTATGAGTGAGCATGTGACTCATTCACTTCCCCCATGTGACACTAGAGACTCACAATTGGTCCATCACTGTCACATGGAGGTAGAGAAATAGTCTGCAGCACCATGTAAGCTCCAACAAGAGACAGTTTGAAGCTATACAAACTGAACTTTTAGCTTCTTATGTGACCTTTCCTTCTCACAAAGCACAGCTGGGCGGAAACACAAAATCTCAGTTCATATAATGTGATGAAAGCTTTTCCTGTCCTGCAGGAAATGTCAGCATTATACAGAGGTGGGGGAATAGAAAGGAAACTTGTTGGAATTTGAAGAGCGGCAGTAAGTAAAATTTAGGGATTTGAAAAACAAAAAACTACTAATTTAAAGAACATCCTGCTTTTTAAAGAGAATTTGTCAATAACATAAAAAACTGCTAAAAATTTAAAGTTCAGTAACTTTGAGAGAGCTCCAGTTCTAACAGGCAAAGCTTTGACACTTCTGGTTATGTTGTACCCACCCCTCATACATTCCTATTGGCCCAACACTATGACAGGCAGCCTTACTGGCTAATAGCCCTGAAAGGAGGTGGAAGGCTTTGCGCATCAGATTGGCTCAGTTCAGCATTTGGTAGGTATATGCAGCTATTTCTAGATGCCGGCACTTTATACCTGTAGAAGTTTTTTTTTTATTTTAATGACAAATTCTCATAATTGTACTTGGTTCTCCTTTACAAATATGTCATATTTTCCTAATACCCATTCACAACTGTAAAAGAACCAACACAATAGGGTAGACACTGGCATATGACAACTATAAATCAGATACAAACATAACACAATAAAGCCTGCTACCTGCAAGTGTGGTAAGAGGAAGCACAGATTCTCCATCAATATCATAACTATGACATGATGGGACGATAAGCACCGTTTCTTCTACTGGAGGCTTGCTGGCATGTTCTTCTAGAGCAGAAGGTCCAATATTCTGTACAAAATAAAAAAGGTATATAAACTATTCATATGCAGTTCATTATAAATGACAATGTTGGTAAACGATGTTAAAATTTAATATATTGATGCAAGAAAAAAAAATAAAAAACTGTGTCCCCTACCTGATTCCCTTATTGCAAATTAAAAGTTTAATGCAGCCTGTCTCAACCTTTCAACACAGAGGAACCCTTGAATTAACTTTACGGGCTCAGGGAACCCCTGCTAAAAATGACTATATCTACAACTCATGATACATTAGTGTGATGGTCAGTGGGGAGAATGCTCCTTACACTTGTGGTCATTGTGAAGAATTACTCCCATAAGGCCCGTGTATGGGAGTAACACAATCTGACTTTTTGACAACAAACATGCTAATTAGCTGTTTTAAGGCAACATCCGACCGTGTGTACGCTCCATCGGACAAACTTTTTCGGTTGTCATCAGACTTTTGTTGGCTGAGCGAAACGGACAAACTTTCCGACAACAAAAGTGCGATGGAGCAAAGTCCGATCATGCAAACACGCATGCTCAGAACCAACGCAAAAGATTAGACAACAATACAGAAGTTGACCAAAGGTGGCGGTAAAGAGCAGAAAAACCGTGATTTGGTGAAAGTTGGCTGAAAAAGTCCTGCCGTGTGTATGCAATACAAGTTCACGGCAGACGCCCTTTGGACAAAAATCCACGGGAAAGTTTGTACAAAGTCCAATCGTGTGTATGAGGCTTTACAGAGAGCTAAAAAGATTAGTGGTGTCAATGGGAACTTATCTGAGCGGCAGAAATTGCTCATTGCTCAAGGAACTCCTAGCAACCTCTGGAGGAACCCTATGGGTCCATGGAACCCTGGTTTAATGTAAGCAGCAAACCTAGTCTCTGCTACTGCCTTCAATTGTCCAGTTTGTGGGCCCCTGTGTGCAGAGGATTTCCCTCGCCATACTGATGCCACCCCTCAGCAATCCATAGCCAGGGATCGTGGCAACCAAGCTTGAGCATTTTGCCCACACTCCTGCCAAGGAATCTGTGAGCAAAGACATCAATACTTGTTCTTCTGTGCCCCCTGAAAACCCTGATCATATACTTGAGAACTAGGAGGCCACGTTATTGGGAAGTTAGGAGCAGAATGTGGGGGAGGAAAGGCTTAATTCAGGAGACCCCGTGTGCTCCACAAATATCAGTGCACAGCCTGACATACCATCCTGAACCCACTCTGGAAGGAATCCTGCAGGCAATAAAAATTCTTCAATCTCTACACAAATTTAGAGCCTTAAAGAGAACACTGCTCTACTCAGGCATCACATGCAGAAAATAAGAGAATATATCTGGAAGGCAGGTTGGGAGATTGCGAGGATCAAGCTACACCAGGGATATGCAATTAGCGGACCTCCAGCTGTTGCAAAACTACAAGTCCCATCATGCCTGACGAAGGGGTCCTGCGCGGCTCCGAAACGTTGCACCTTATATTTTTGTGATGTAATTTTTTTTTCATTAAAAACCTTTTTTGGACGAAGTTTCCTCGATCCATGGTGTGCTGGCGAATATGTACGTTTGTTTGATGTTTCCAGGACCCGACTGGTAATCGCTACAGCACCCGCCATTTTGTTACGAGCCACATATACCAGGAATGAGTGCGATAGGAATATCAATCTGACCATCATGCCTCTGCCTCTGGGTGTCATGCTTGTGGCTGTCAGAGTCTTGCTATGCCTCATGGTAATTGTAGTTATGCAATTAGCGGACCTCCAGCTGTTGCAGATCCCTGAGCTACACCCTTGAAACAAGACATGGCCTTGCTACACTCCAGGTCAAATGCACAAGAAATGAGTTGAACATCTAGTGACAGGGTTAAAAGCCTCATACACACGATCAGATTGTTGGCCAACAAAACTGTGGAATTTTGTCCGAAGGGCGTTGGCCCAAACTTGTCTTGCATACACACGGCCACACAATTGTTGGCCAACAATTACGAACATAGTGATGTACTATGTTGTTTTTCAGATCTTTAGCACCACCTTTTGGGCTCCTGCTAATTTCGTGTTAGTAGAAGTTTGGTAAGTGTTGATTCGCACTTTTCAGTTAGTTTCTGAACGGCCGTTCGTCAACCAGCCATGTTGCGGAATCGGAGGAGATAACGTGTTATTTATTATTGGCCTTGGAGTTATTGCTTTGACATTATTTTTTTTGGTTGAATAATGATTTGATTTTGTATATTTTCTATATTTTTAGATGCATAGAATGCACATTTTGGTTAAGTTCTATTGGCAGATAGCATGTCTAATTTTATTTGTTTTCCTTTTTTTAATGCACAATAAAAAAATTGTGGAGAATAATACTTGGCTATGTGTTTTACTTCAAATTACATTTTGGGAGTAGGCAGTTACCTTTTACAAAATACAATGTAAAATTAACAAGGGACACCAACATAGTTGTATCTTTGATCTTAAAAAACTACGGGATAATGGTGTTGTGGTAACTTGCCCAAATAAAAAACTAAAAAGCATAATAATATTATTCTTGATATCACTAGAAAAAAAAAGCCTTTGAAAATGTGTTTGCAATAAATCCATCAGTATCACCAGCAAAGCAGCTTCATTATTATCCCATTAAAGAAGAAGAGAATTATGCGCTGCATTTTGAGATTTCATAATTTGCTGCGTCACGAATGTTAATTCTCCATTACGAACACTAGTTTACAAGACTGACCGCTTCTGGCTCGTCCTTGCTTCCGAGCATGCGTGTTTGTACTTTGGACTTTTGTCCGACGGACTTGTGTACACACGCTCTGAAAATCCGACAACAGACATTTGTCCGCGGAAATTTATAAACCAGCCATCCAACATTTGTCCACGGAAAGTTGGCCAACAATTATCCGATGGAGCATACACACGGTCGGATTTTCCGCCAACAGCCTGCCATCACACATTTCCCCTCGGAAAATCTGATCGTGTGTATGAGGCTTTAGATGTAACAATCTCAGACTTATTGGAATCCTTGAGCATACAGAAGGAAGACGCTCTGTATAATTCATAAAGACACAGGCAACACTTTATTGCCGGCAACCATTTTTCTGTGCAATTTTCTGTAGAGGGGGCCCACAGAGTACCATGTCCACCACTAGAAATCCTTCCAGACCTTTTCTAATCAAGTTACTACGCTACTGGGATACAGAGATCATCCTGCACATAGCTAGAGAGGACCCAGGCATAACTGTTTCTGGCTGCAGAGTGGAGCTCCACGTTTGACAGGAAACAAGTGGCCTCCACTACACCTTTTTTTTTTAATGAACTTTAATGTCACAAACATTCAACAGACACAACTCGTGGAAGTGGAGGCCACATGTTTCCTATCACATCTGAATTTCCCTGAGGGTATCTGGCTGCAGACTGGAGCTCCACTCTCCACAGGAATCATGTGGCCTCCACAGGGTTTTTTATTTTATTTATTTTTATTAACTTTAACCCCTTTGCTTTTGCTGCCAGAGCTGTTTTTGCAGACATGTTTAAAAAAAATAATTTTTGGCCTGAAGATAACATAAACCCCCCAAACATGATATATTTTCTGAAAGCAGGCACCCTAGAGCAGAGGTAGGCAGCCATCTCCAGCTGTTTTGAAACTACAAGTCCCATGAGACATTGCAAGACCCTGACAATCACAGGCATGACTCCTAGAGCCAGAGGCATGATGGGATTTGTAATTTAACCACAGCTGGAGTGCCAAGGTTGTGTACCCCTGCCCTGGAGAATAAAATAATAGGATTTTTATAACAGCTTACGTGTAAAATCCTTTTCTTGGAGTACATTATGGGACACAGAGCCTTAAGTAACTCCCTATATAACCCCCCCTCCTTCCAGGAGTACATAATAAAGTGGTTGTAAACCCTGTGACAGAACCCACTGTCACTGTGTGTGATGGACACTGGTTATACCCAATCCTGGAAGTTCACTCCCTATATAACCCCCCCTCCTTCCAGGAGCACATGAACTTTTGTAGGAAAGCAATAAACTTAAATCCCAAAGGATTTTACACGTAAGCTGTTATAAAAATACTATTTTCTTTATCGTACATCATGGGACACAGAGCCTTAAAGTGGTTGTAAACCCTTACAGACCACTTTGATCTACAGGTAAGCCTAGATTAAGGCTCACCTGTAGGTCCAAGAAATATCTCCTAAACCTACACGGTTTAGAAGATATTTGCAAAAACACAGGCACCGCACAACGGCGCACAGGCTCACTGAGCACGCCTCTGCTAACGGCGATATGCCGCTATTGGCGGCACCCGTGCGCATGTGTGGGTGTGACGTCATCGCGGCTCCGGCCAATCACAGCACCGGAGCCGCAATACCTGAAAGAAGATGGACACTCCGTGGAAGAGGGGACAGCGGTGACATCGCTGGCTCCTGTGTCAGGTAAGTGACACATAATGGGCTAATATGTGATGCATAGTAGCCCATTATGCTTTACCTTTGCAGGGAAACAAAGAGGAAGTAAACCCATCAGGGTTTACTTCCTCTTTAAGTAATTACTTAATGGGATGCCCCATAACAATTGGCATTGGCAAGTCTAAAGCTTGAATTGTTTTGTTCCAAGCAGACAGGATACTGTTTTGCAACAGTCTTGAATGAAACTGGGCATAGGGAACTGCTGCGAATGAAGCCACCATGGTTCCAAGCAACCTCATGCAAAGGCAAATAGAGGGATCGCCATTTGACCTGACCATCCGCACCAGCTCTCTTATGGAGTTGATCTTTGCCTGAGGCAAGAACACCTTTTCCTGGGCTGTGTCTATGATCAGACCCAAGTACTCTCCAAACGAGCCACCGACTGATCTATTAGTAATAGTAGGTACGCTACGACTGTTATGCCCTGTGCCCTAGAGGTGGGGCCAGCACTTTTGTGAACACCTGAGGTGCTGTGGCTAGCCTGAAGGGCAGGGCTACAAACTGAAAATGCTGCTGTTCTAACTCGAACCGCAAAAACTTTTGGTGAGCGGGAAATTGATACCAGAAGTTCTCCTCCTAGAAGGATAGAAACTACTGACCTGATCGTCTCCATGCGAAAGGAGCGGATCTTCAGAAACTGATTTAGATTTTTTAGATCTAGTATGGGTCTGACATCTCCATTTGGTTTCGGTACCATAAAAAGGTTTGAATAAAACCCCAAACCTTGCTCTTTTGTGGGGATCTGTATTGATCACCCCTTGATATATTAATTGGTCTAGTGCCTGAAACAGAGATTGTCTTTTCTCTGGATCTTTGGGAACGCTTGACCTCAGGAAGTGAGACGGTGGAAATTCCTGAAAATTCCAGCTTGTACCCCAGCGTTACCGTGGAGATGACCCATCTGTCCTGAATTTCCTCTTTCCAGACTTCTGAAAACTGCAGAAGTCTTCCCCTCACCTTGGTGAGGGGGGTTGCCTCTTCATGATGAGGCTTTCGAATTCTGCTTTGCAGGTTTCCGGCCCCAAGACTTCTTTTGAGCCTGGGTCTGACCCTGAGGTTTTCCTCTAGAGTCTGACGGTGGAGGCTGTCGCCACAGCCTAGAGGCGGAAGCCCCTGGCGCAGGGGAAAGAGCCCATTTAAATGAAGGGTGTTTATACTTTCTTTTGACTGGCAAAAGAGTACTTTTCCCACTAGAAATTGTTTGAATATATTTGTCCAAGTCTTCTCCTAATAGTCGCTCCTCATGAAAAGGGAACCCAGTTAGGAGGTTTTTACATGGTACTTCAGCTGACCAATTTTTTAACCACAGGATTCTACACATATGCACAAGCATAAGCGTAAGGCGGGACACCTGGTGAATAGAATCTTTAATGGAATCTATGACAAAGCATAATGCTTTAGGTAGTTCAGCCAAATCCCAAGCTTGTTGTGTAGGAAGCTCTCTAGAGCCTGTTTAAATTGGTCCTTTAGGGATTGACAGATGCTTATTGCAGAGACTGCAGGCTGAGTAACGGCACCTGCCATGGAAAAAGTAGATTTTAACAGGGATTCCAACTTTTTATCTGTTAGATCCTTAACCATTTGTGCATTGTCTACAGGACAAGTTAGGCCTTTATTCACATTGGAAATCGCAGCATCAACTGCTGGTACTTTCCATCTTTTGGAGAATTTCTCCTCTAGGGGATAGAGAATTGAAAATCTCTTAGGAGGAAGAAAATGCTTATCCGGGTGATCCTATTCAGCTAAAATAAGGTGTTCTAGTAATGCATGTGCAGGAAATGCATGCAAAGGTTGAGAAGGTTTTAAGGAACCCAAGGAAAAAGCCAAGCTTTTAGGAGACTGTTAGGGGTAGCATGAAAGTGGAGTGAACCATCTCCGTAAGAGATTGTATCAGCAATTTCTCAGATTGAGAGGCTGAAAAAGGTTCATCTACCGTTGTTTCCTCCGCAGAGGAATCATCGGTTGTTTTTTCCTCCTGATCCTGAGCCATTTGTTCCAATGGCTCACCCTGGGCTGCCATAACTGGTAATTAAGTCGAGGATGACGGTGTGGAAATGCGACTCGAGATCCTAACGCCTGGGGGTGAAACTTTTACTTTCTTGGTTTTTGTGGTGTCTTTTTTGGTAGGCATTGTCCAAAGTATAAAAACAGAGGCACTATACAAATTGTACTTAATCGCTGAATATAGTCATGACATTTAAAGCCGCTATAAATATTCAGCCTAGTGCTGGGAAAAAGGTGTCGTTCCTGTATCAGGAATGCCAGTTTGCAACCCTCACATGTTCCACAGCTCTTGTGTCCTTGTGTTGCAGGCTGCTTGTTTTCTCCTCGTCAGCCGAGGAGAGACTGTCACAGCTGTAGTTTTATCTGTTTATGCCTGCCGTGTGTCCTTGTGCACCGCGCTTAGGCCCTGCCCCCTCCGAGAAAAAATGATGCCCCTTTTTACATTTAAAATGTTCCCGCGCTTGTGCGCAGCGTTTTCGGGTCTGCTCGAAATCGAGCACTAATCTGCATGCTTACCCCTAACCGTAATTTCCCCCTCCTCCCAATAAAAACCTGCCTCCTACTGAAATCCCCTAGCACAGATATTTGCCCCCCTACACCAACCCCCCCCCCCAGCTCAAATCCTCTCATTCCCCATATGCCCCCAGCACAAATCCACTCCCCCACCCCCAGCACAAATTCTCCCAAATTCCCCATCCTAGCACAAATCTCCCCCAAATTTCCCCTTCTAGCACAAATGCCCCCCCCCCCAACCTCCTTGTGGTGCCCCCCCCCCCACCTCACATGCCACAGTGCCCAGGGCAGCCGCCCCTCCTGCCCACCCCTTGTCCCGGCCCTGGACTCAACACCAGGAAGGGGGGAGGCAGAGACGGGGGGATGTAAGGGGGGTACACCACTGATGTCCCCCTAACCCCTGGTCCCTGGTCCCTTCAGGGGAGAGAAAAGAAAACATTTGGCATATTTCTTTTACCTGAGCGGAATCTCCCTGCACGTGCTGCTGCGGCCACACACAGAGCTTTACAGTGAAGACAACAGAGTAAGGTATGTGCATAGACTCCCTCTAGTGGAGAATTAAGGCATGACAGCATTTTTTCCCTAATGGAAGAATACATACCGTATATACTCGAGTATAAGCCGAGATTTTCAGCTCTTTTTTTAGGGCTGAAAGTCCCCTTCTCGGCTTATACTCGAGTCAGTGCGGTCTGCCTACATGAACAGCTTGTCATGTAGACAGACGGCACTGTTCAAAAGCCGCGCCGCCTCCTCCCGCCCATCCGTGATAGGCGGACACTAATTTTCCCAGCAGTACAGTGTTCCGCCTATCACGGTTGTTCTGTCATTCTCATCTCATGGACGAGGATGAGAGAATATCCGTGATAGGCGAAACACTGCACATGACTGCTGGGAAAACCGAGTGTTCCTCCTATCACGGACGAGGAGGAGGAGGAGGTTCAAACCTGCAATGGCGCCTGGCGCCTCAGCGTGTACGCTGAGGCGCCTGGCGCCTCAGCGTGTACGCTGATCGGCAGGACAACCGGACAGCGGCCCCCGAGAGGCAACGCACACCGGACAGCGGCCCCCGAGGGACACCGCACACCGGCCCCCGAGGGACACCGCACACCGGACAGCGGCCCCCGAGGGACACCGGACAGCGGCCCCCGAGGGACACCGGACAGCGGCCCCCGAGGGACACGGGACAGCGGGACACCGGATCGATCGGCACAGGTAGGCTGCACTGGGGACACGGGGGGTTGTATAGGACACAGGGGACATGTAGATGGGCATTTGCTGACACTCTTTTCCACTTACAGTAGCTGCTCCATTTCCCCCCCCTCGGCTAATACACGGGTCATTAACTTTTCCCAGTTTTTTTTGTGGTAAATCAGGGGCCTCGGCTTATATTCGGGACGGCCTATACTCGAGTATATACGGTATGTGTTTTTAATACCTAAGTTTCTTCCCTTACCCTATTCCCGCCGCAGGATTTGCTGAATTAACAGACAATCCAACCTTCACCCATCATGGCTGGCTGCATTTAGCAAACCTTCAAGGACCGGGTCCCTAAAACGGGGTTCCAACTCCCTTGGACGTATAAAAGCACTCCATCAGGAAAGCTTTAGGTAATGTAGCAAGGACTAATGCCCTGGGTTCTTGGGGTCCAGCCCTACAAAGAGAGGCGTTACAGGCAAAACCTTGTGCTTTGGATACGAGGCCCCAGGTACTATCCTTTTAGGCCTTAGTGGCACTTTGGATGGATCTGGTCTTTATGGAGGCTATTTAAATCCAGCATGGATCCCTCCATCTTCACTCCTGACCAACACCTTAGACACTGGCGAAAAAACTGATGTGCTCCTGGAAGGAGGAGGGGTTATATAGGGAGTGAACTTCCTGGATTGGGTATAACCAGTGTCCATCACCTGAAGGTGGCCTATAACCCATTAAGTAAATACTTAAGGCTCTGTATCCCATGATGTACAATAAAGAAAGTGGTAGTTCCAATTTTTTATGCCACACAATATTACTGTAAATTCAGTAAAAAAACACACTAAAGTGAATTTAAAGGGGAAACAAATGCAATAAATGGCCCACATTTTTGGCAACATATAAAAGACGAGGTTGCACCGAGTAAATATATACCTTAAATTTGCATGCGCCCGTAAAAATGGCGACAAACTTCTGTACCCTATATTTTCTATAGGCGAAGCTTCACAGGCCCTCTATAGGTATCAGTTCAGTGTTATGACGGAGGTCTGGTGCTAGAAATATCTCACGCGGGTGTGTGCAGCGATATGTAACATGTGTATCGCAATCAATGTTTTCAAGCGTAGGCGCCCCTTACGTTCAAACGTGCATATATGTGGGAATGGGGGGGCCTCTAGACAAAAACTTTGTACATGGAACACTACTATATATTACAGATAAAGGGGGAACCTCCCAACTGCGAAGAGCGCTATTTAAAAAAAAAAAAAGTAAGATTCTAGAAAGCACACATGGGAGAGCAAGCATACAAAAGTGTGAGTAAAGCCGGTCATAGAATGAGCGTTTTTCTTTCTTGTAACCATGGGCTGCAGAAAAGAAAAATCGCTCGATTCCCCCACCAACACAATCAGTGTTGATGGGGGAATCCCTCCCATGGAGCCATTGGGTTCTCCCAGTGGGGGAAGCTGTCCCCGCCGGAAGAACACAGTGATTATTGCTAGTGGCTTTAACAGCCACTAGAAATAATCGCATGTAAAATCCAACAGGCTGGTTGTACCTCCATCAACTTGGGTACATTCAGCCTGCCCATACTTGGTTCCAATCTTGGCCAGTTCCGGCCGAACCGACTGAGATTAGAACCGTTTATGGTCAGCTTTAGTGGGTCTGCGTATGTTGCAGGATTACAAGGTGGCAAGTTGACCAACAAGGGAACTTGCAATGTTACATTATAGCATTCATGTTTTCTATTCTTACCTTTTTCACAAGGTTTGCTTCCAAGTCAATGCAAGTTTCACTAGGTTTTACCCCCACAACAGTTATGTCCTCTGTTACATCAGGATGCGGTAACAGCTTCATAGTACTCCCCACCCTCATCTTTGAGGACTGCTCAGTGCGATACAAAGAGTCATGGCTACTGTTAATGTCATTGTGGTGGCTCTCCTGGGAAAGATGATCAGCTTCATGACAACTCTGAGGACTGTTCAAATCTTCTTGATGTAAGGCAGAGTCTATAGAGAGCTCAGTCTGAGTGAAGGGTGAAGAGATGTCATCCGAAGCAAGTGTTCGAATTATAATTCCAGGCGTGTGGCAGTGGAGAGTGACATTGTCATTTGTACTTAGGAGGTGTTCTGGCTGTAAATATGAGAGAACATGATCAGAGGGATCCACATACACTGTGCACTAACATACTCACAAATGCACCCGTTCTTATTAAAGAAAAATAATTCTTCTCTTACTCAAATTATTTTTTCTTTTTCAATGGAAAAGTTGGACACTTACCATAATTGGTTATATCTTCTCAACCCAATGACATGGTATATACCTTACAGCAGTGGTCATCAACCCTGTCCTCAGGGCCCACTAACAGGCCAGGTTTGCAAGATAACTGAAATACATCACAGGTGATATAATTTGCTGCTCAGTGATTGCAGTATTCTAGTCTGCATCTCCCCAAGGTAATACATAAAACCTGGCCTGTTAGTGGGCCCTAAGCACAGGGTTGATGACCACTGCCTTACAGGAAACATGCGCCTTTTGTGTGGGGTTTCCTTTAGTACAGGAAGTTTGGTTGCAGTATTGTATAAGCACCATCCACACAAGCCTGAACTGTAGAAATGTTACAACCCCTTGTTTTCCGATGTCAAGTACTCCATAAGCACCACAATTCCAAAAGGAATTACATTACATAATGGCCTGCTACAAGAACGTCAGTTATTTTTTACTAGTCATGAAGATTTCTTTTAGTTGCTTAGTTTGGCCCATATTACCTACACCAGGGGTGTCAAACCTGCGGCCCAGGAGAGTTAAGCATGCAGCCTGGCAAGCCACGGTGGCCGGCACGTATGGAGGGATGCAGTAAATGTATATGCATAGAGGCTGTGGCGGCACAGAAAATGCAGGAACATGCACAGCCAATGGGATGCCAGGGGTGTATTTTTGTAAAAGCACCAGCAATGGCAGGTAGCACCAGGCAAGTAAATTCAAGGACAGTTTGTAAAAGCCATGATTTTTACATCTGTCCATGAATGTCCGTTACAGACATGCAATTACATGTCCGTACAAGATATTCACAGATAGATGTAAAACTCATGGATTTTACAAACGGTCTGTGAATTTAGGCTCACACTACTGCAGGTGCAGGAATCACAACTGTTCCCGCACCCGCAGCCAAAATGCGATACTCTTTACAGATGTGAGAGGCTGAAAGTCATTCCTAATGACACCCCCACGCATCTAAAAATGCATTGCATTTTCAGGTGTGGGAACCATTGGAAAATCGCATGGTGCTAACGCATTATGTAAATTCCCGGCCGCTGCGTTTCAAAAATGATGCAGCAACCTTTTTCCTGCATGAAACACAGGCACAGCCACCCATTCCAATGAATTGGCTGCTGTGCCTGAGCACATGCAGCCCAGGACAATTCCTCTTCTTCCAATGTGGCCCAGGAAGAGTATACAAAGTTAGAGGAGCTTTAGGGGAAAAAAAAGGATTCTGTACTATATAATTCTGCTATAAACATGGTATTGGTATCTCATCAATGGTATAGTTATAGGTGCAGGTCTCACACCATTTTTGCATTATTGCACATCTTGCATTGGGCTGCTCAGGGAATTTCTCACAATTAGCTGTTTTAGACTGGGTATAAAGATATTTCAAAAGGATGTTCCCAGCTAAGTGTGTCATGACTTTATCATAGATTCTCTAATAAATCTCCAGAGTCTTCATTAATTTCTGTATATCATAACATTTTAAAACAGCTAAATAAATCATGTGTTATTACGGTAACATTTACTTGTGTATATACAGTATATGTTGTTTTCTACCCGTCTTGTCTACCGATGAAAACAAAAGACCAAATCTTCTTTCTTTTGAACTAACCAATAAACTAGATCACTTTAACGCCAAGCCAGCTGCTGAAGTACACAAAGCATAAACAATATTTTTAAAAAGTATTTTTGACACTGCAAGTAAGGGCATGGGACAATTTTGATCCAACAGCGGTTATATTACACATGCATCCAGTACAGGGGCTTCCTACTTACGGATAAGGCATGCACAATAATTTGCTCTGGTGAGACTGGGGAAGTGCTGGATGTCAAGGTTACAGATGGACTGGATGCCAGGGATAGTGGAAGACTTTGGGAAGATCCTGTTTGCAGAATGAAGGTGCCTGTCGTACCGGCTGGCTGTAAATAGAATGACTGGGACAGAAAAATAAACAAGTCACTAAAAAATCTTCTAAAGAGATAGGATTGTTGTACTCACCAGAACATCCTTTTCTTGGAGCCCATTGCTGCACACAGAAATGTAAATAAATACTGTCTGGTTATACTGCTGCCTACAGAAGGATTGGGACACTGGCAAACAAACATCTGAAGGGCAGCCCAAGAGAACCAATCCTCCACCCAGCAGGTCTCAGTTCGTAGCAAGTGGCACCAAGAGCAGGATTATAAACACAAAGGGGTGGGACTTCATTGGACTTCAAAATAGGATTTTAAGGTGAGTACAAAAGTCTTATTATCCCTGTCATCTATTTAGTGACACAGTAATTTATATACTGTCAGAATGTCCAAAAGCAGTCCAACTGAGGTATGAGCAACAAACTAACAGACCCAACAAAACAGAACTGGGGACTGCCTGCAGAGCCGAAGCTACCATAAGGCGGCTTAAGCATCCAGGATGAGGGGGGGGGGGGGTGGTTAAGTCTGAATCCCCAGACACTTTTTATTGATATTTCTTTTAGGAAGATTTCCCTTTAGGAAGATTCACTCTCTCTGCTTGTCCAAGTAACGCTCTCCCTGAAAGTGAGGGAAAATCCAATACTTGAGTTGGTTTCAGAACAGGAATAGAGGGGAAATGTGTCTAGATGCATGGGTATCCCCATTCAGAGCCACCAGAGTGGACACCCATGCATCTAGACAGGCTAAGATTTATACTCAGGGTCACATTGGCACCTTTATAGGAGGGATCCTTTGTAGGATACGTTTTATATTCTGATTGACAGCAAGCACACAGTATAACCTGTTATAGCTGTCCCACTGGTTCCCCTTGTGTACTTCTTTGGGGTGAGTGTGTTCCCCATGTGCCGATCAGCCAAGACACAATTACCCTTGAATACCCCACTTCTGAGGAAGCGATAAGCGAAACAAGTTGAGAAGAGCTTGATCCATAGCCAACACCTCTTCATGTGCATAGTGTACACCTCCAGTATGTTGGTTTGCAATTGATTACTTTGAGAGATAATACACATTTAAAGTCTCACAAATATACCCTTTGTCCATAGGAACATACTGTACATATTAGTTTTGAGCAACTCAACTATGTTTTCCTCATTTCCCAAAAGGCTTGGATACAAAGAATCCAACAACAAAAACATGATCTGCTGAATGGATGGCACATTATTGGTACATTAATTATATTCTACTACACTTCATCTGTTTTACCCCTGGTGATAATGGAAAGGTTGTTGCACCTTTGTAAAATTATTATAAACAAAGTTTAAAAAACAATAGCTGATAAGCCAAAACACTTACTGGTAGGATCTCAAATGTCTGTAGTGTACCAGCATCTGGGTCGGAACTGGGAGAGGTGGGGTCTGGGGCTATAATAAAAAAAAAAAAAAAATTATATTGTTATTATTAAAAAATATAGCCATAACAACTAATCAGGCATCCAATTGAGGATTTCAGAATGTGGCTAGTGTTGTCAGCCCAACAAAGGAAGCTCTATAAAGGCAAAAATACTGGTAGATTGACCAGGTATATATTTTAATTTTCAAAACAGAATACAGACAGTACCTGAGTTACATACATCCAACTTACATAAGACTCCTACTTACAAACGGAGGGAGACAACAGGGAGTGGGAAGAAATCTACCCCTAGGAAGGGAAATTCACTCCTGTAAGAGTTATCATAGGAAAAAGGTGTCTCCACTGAAGCTTTATCACCAATCCTTGTTTCCACAACAACCCAAAATTTTAAAAATCCAGTTGTCATAGGGAGAGAAAGTGAGGTGAAATCTTCTGAATAGGGGCACAGACAGCAAAACAAATGTTACAGGGGTGTTAACCCTTCACTATGCTATTAAAAAAGCTTAACATTTTTTTTTTGGCTGGAGTTACACTTAAAAAATGTACCTGTTACAAGTTACATACAAGTTCAGCTTAAGAACAAACCTACAGAACCTTATTTGTAACCCGTTGACTGCCTTTACAGATAATCTAAGTCTTATCTATAGAAGTTAACCTTTGATCCTAACACCCTAAGCCAAACCCTAACATCATTGAAACTGTTACAGCTTTGGATCTCCAGGCCAGAATTATCTTGGATGGAAAAGTAGGGCTACACTTTCCAACCTTCCTTGACAACTGATACTGGGATCAGCCAGAAAGGCACAGTGCTACAACCAGGCTCACTGCAGGCCGAGGAAGCCCTCCTTGTGGTAGTGTTGCTGAGGCTGTAGGTTGGTAGAGCTTGGAGAGTGATCCACCACCTCAAATTGGTTTAATGGGAATGCTACTTCTTCAAGAGGGATGGAAGGTTATAAGTCCTAGGAATGGATTCCTAGACAGGCAGCTAAGACTCTGTTATTGTTATGTACCCCTTGCCCAGCCTACTGTTGAGCTTCCTTTCTGCTATGCCATGCATACACCAGCTCCAGCCATAGGGTACGGTGGACCATAACCTAGTGACAGGATGTTATAGTCTATGGCCCACACATGCACTATATGGCAGCAGGGAAGTACAGTGGCAAGCTGGAAACAGAGGCTGACTCGTGTGCAGGAAGTTATAAAGAGATCCACACAGGACATCAGAGGTCGATGAATATATATATATATATATAATAGTGTTTTGATGACCACAAATATTGTATTGCCATTTATTTGAAAGTGCTACTCACAGCTTGTTGAAAACGTATATATATATTTTATATTTTCTGTACATGAATCCCTTTACACGAGAGATTAGAAATGAAAGCCTAGGCCCAAGATGTTTTCCTTCCAAAACAAAGATGCAACAGGCACATAAAGCCACTAGCACAGCATATACTCCACCCACTGCAGTAATGTAGTTATCTTACCTAAATGAGTAATCTGTACAGGGATCTGCAGTGATGCCACCGAACTCTGAGGAAGAACTGGGCTATCCTCTAAATGGGCTAATCTTATCTGAACGTGCTGCACACTGGAGTTTGCACTCTGAGACTGGATGTCCACCTTGTTCTCCAAATCTTGAGCACCCAGGAGAGTAGTTTGGTTTTCGTGCAATTGACGCAGGCCTTTAATTAATACTACAAACAAAAACATTTGTAAATGAATAAGTCTTGATGTAAATACCATGTTCAGAATAATGATGCACTATTTTGTGCTTACTTAAGAGAAACTTGCCATAAAATGCTCATTGGTGGGTGTGTTGGAGCAAATTATTACTCCTAGTTAATAAGACAATAGCAATGCTGTAGTTACTCATAACAAACACATTCACAATCATATTTTTAATTGTTCTGTTTGATGAAACTTAAATGTTATGAAAGCATATCATTAGCTTTACAATATCACAGCATACAAGCCTGTTAACTATGGGTGTAGGGTTTGGAAATATTCTAACCACAGCAAAGGGAACAAGATGTAAACCTAAAACAAAACTTGTACTCATGTGATGCTAAAAAATATATTGCATTGGTATATTAAAGGAAAAAAAAGCATTTTGAAGACAGTCAAGTTCATTTTAGTGAACTATAAAAATGCATCAATATATATTTCATAAAGCACCAAACAACCTAGCAAGTGTAATGAATAAGCCAACTAACCTTGAATAAGCACTTACAGAGTAAAATAGACAGAGTAGGTATATACAACCATAGTTTACTGACCAATTTGAAGGCCTAAAGCAAATTATAATTTTTGTGTTTCAGTTAGCATAGTCATTTTATGAAATATGAAGACACATCACATAAGCAAAAGGAGAGTTTTCTGACACTGGCAACAACAAATCTACATTACCAGGAAAGGACACATCCTTGTGGTTCGCGATCTGTCTTTTTACTGTCCACCATTTACTTCTGAGCCATTGTGGAGAACGAACACTGCTCCAGCCCTCTGCCAATAAATCCCAGTTGATGTCATTCTCATCCAAGACAGCAAACTCTGCTATTCTAGCATTAACAGAAATGGAATATTAGAAGACAGTAGGCATTTTCATAAACATATTTTTTCATAGACAAAACCCTACATGCACACCAGCATAAGATGAGCTTGTAAAATATGCTTAATAAAAAGTAACAAAAGAAGCTTTGAAAGGCTAGAAAAGCATGGATGCTTTCAATGAACGTAGGCCCTATTTTAATTGTCAAGTTTTACAACAAATGCTACGAAAAAATCCACTGGGGGGGGTCGGCAACCACACATTGGCTTCCTGGAATGGAGGACAGTTCCCCTGACCTGCTATAAAAAATGCTATAAAACTATCCCCTATCTTGTAAACGCTATAACTTCTGCGCAAACCAATCAATAATTGCTAATTGCGATTTTTTTTACCAAAAATATGTAGAAGAATACGTATCGGCCTAAACTGAGGAAAAAAACTTTTTTTTATATATTTTTTGGGGATATTTATTATAGCAAAAAATAAAAAAGAATGCGTTTTTTTTCAAAATTGTCTCTCTTTTTTGTTTATAGCTCAAAAAATAAAAAACGCAGGGGTGATCAAATACCACCAAAAGAAAGCTCTATTTGCGGGAAAAAAAAGGCGTCAATTTTGTTTGGGAGCCACGTCGCACGACCGCGCAATTGTCAGTTAAAGCAACGCAGTGCCGAATCGCAAAAAGGGGCCTGGTCCTTTGGCTGCAAATTGGTCCGGTCTGAAAGTGGTTAAAGAATAATTCTTGCCTAGATAAAGTGCACTTTAACAGCAATGGGATTGATTTACTAAAACTGAAGAGTGCAAAATATGGTGCAGCTCTGCATGGTTTCCAATCAGCATCTCACTTTAGCTCGTTCAATAGTTTTAATAAAATCAACCCCAATGTCTAATAAACAAGTTTAAAATGTAACTTATATAAGAAGGATAATTCAAACCTCATAACCAGATTGACTTCGTCTTCTTTGGTCCACTGCGTTCCACCGCTCTGCTTCCAGTTTAGATAGTTCAACCACTTGGAGCGACACTGCTTTTCAGAGCGTGTTCCCACTCGTTCTGCCACAGAAGCCCAAGACACTCCTTGTGTTACTATATCACCAGCCTCTGTGCCTGTCAGCTCATGAACAACGTCTGTTAGCCTTCTCTCTTCTTCATCTGTCCATTTTCCTGAAATAATACATATGTGATTTGAAACATCTTAGAAGATAAATATTTATCAAGCAGATGATAACAAATAGTACACTTTATAGGGCCACCTCTGCTCTCATGTATTATAGTGATGTTTTTAGTGACAGAAATGACTGAAGGGCTACAGGACACTTCATTAGGTCAGACAGGACACTTCATTAGGTCAGACAAGGTTGCAACGTTTGGTCTTGACACAGATTTTGGAAGATTGTTTGATTGTCTCAAGAATTGATTTTAGATTGATTGGTAGGTTTTCCTCTCGGCCTGATAATAATTTACATGTGTTTTTTTTTAAATGTAAAAATTAGCAATTACTGTAACTATATTGTAATAATATTTCAATGTTATCAATGATGTTAATATCATGTATTCTCTTTGCAGTATTAAACTTCATGCAGCACTATAAAACTCCTGAAGAAGCTCTTTCAGATCGAAACATGTTGAGTACAAGTGGCTGCAATGGTGTATGAAATTTACACAATTGATTATTGAATATATTTTTTGAACATATTGTTATTTCAATAAAATGTATATATTTTTAAATATATTGTTTAATCAATTGGCACCTTAAAAGTCCCATTTTCTGTATCCTTGAAATGGTCGACCAAAGAAGAGTGCACATGCTCAGCGTCATATCCAGAGCTTGTCTTTGGAAAATAGACATATGAGCGCTGCCAGCATTGCTGCAGAGTTTGAAGGGGTGGGGGGTCAGCCTGTCAGTGTTCAGACCATATGCCGCAAATTGCAAATCGGTCTGCATGGCTGTCATCCCAGAAGGAAGCCTCTTCTAAAGATGATGCACAAGAAAGCCTGCAAACAGTTTGCTGAACACAGCAACTAAGGACATGGATTACTGGAACATTGTCCTGTGGTCTGATGAGACCAAGATAAACGTATTTGGTTCAGATGGTGTCAAGCTTGTGTGGCAGCAACCAGGTGAGGAGTACAAAGACAAGTGTGTCTTGCCTACAGTTAAACATGGCGGTGGGACTGTCATGGTCTGGGGCTGCATTAATGTGCTGCTGGCACTGGGGAGCTACATTTCATTGAGGGTATCATGAATGCCAACATGTACTGTGACATACTGAAGCAGAGCATGATCCCCTACCTTTGGAGACTGGACCAAAGGGCAGTATTCCAACATGATAATGACCCCAAACACACCTCCAAGATTACAACTGCCTTGCTAAAGTAGCTGAGGGTAAAGGTGATGGACTGGCCAAGCCTGTCTCCAGACCTAAACCCTATTGAGCATCTGTGGGGCATCCTCAAACAGAACATGGAGGAGCGCAAGGTCTCTAACATCCACCAGCTCCGTGATGTTGTCATGGAGGAGTGGAAGAGGACTCCAGTGGCAACCTGTGAAGCTCTGGTGAACTCCATGCCCAAGAGGGTTAAGGCAGTGCTAGAAAATAATGGTGGCCACACAAAATATTGACACTTCTGGCCCAATTTGGACATTTTCACTTAGGTGTGTACTCACTTTTGTTGCCAGAGATTTAGACAATAATGGCTGTGTGTTGAGTTATTTTGAAGGGACAGCAAATTTACACTGTTATACAAGCTGTACACTCACTACTTTACATTGTAGCAAAGTGTCATTTCTTCAGTGTTGTCACATGAAAAGATATAATAAAATATTTACAAAAATGTGAGGGGTGTACTCACTTTTGTGAAATACTGTACATTGCTATTGCCTAACTTGGACTCTGTTGGGTTGATTTCCTAACGCTGGAGAGGGCAAAATCTGGTGGAGCTCTGCAGAGAAACCAATCAGCATCCAGGTTTTTTTTTAGTCAAAACTAATTTTAACAAGCTAAAGTTAGAAGCCGATTGGCTACCATGCAGAGCTGCACCAGATTTTGCACTCTTCAGTTTTAGTAAATCAACTCCTGTGTGTTTACTGCCCGCCACACCACGCTGCACCCTGTGCACAAGCAGGACTTTTTTGCACAAGTGAGAGTGCTTAGGAACAATATATTTCCAGTTTCACAGCATTCTATCAGGAGTTTGACAGGCATACCTGCCCATACCTGCTACTGGACAACATCAACGGAGGACCAGTTCTAGGGACAAGAAAATCTGTTCTACAGAAGCACTATACAATGGATGAAAAAGCAGAGCAGGCCAAAGGGGCAGCTGCAGAGTTCTTGCTGTAAATGCTATATTAATTACAACTGACATGTCTCACACTTTTGGAAGGATATGATTGGCTAAGACTAGTTCTACTTTTCTGTGATGCCCTTCTTGTTGAAACATTGTGCTACCATGACACCCACATTAAAGAATTGGTGTTAGTACACACAATTGGAAAGGCGACTCATGCATAGCCACAGTGGTTACAATACTGCTACAAAATTTGTAAAATTATAAAGATTATGTCCAATTTATGATAAATACAGTGCAGTGTACACAAATGAACATAGGCACATCACAACACAAAACCATATGTACCTATACAACTACAGCTTTAATCTGAGCAGGATTTGCACCTGTTTTACATGTCTCTTTCATTAGTCGACAGCGATCTTTGACAGAAGAGGCACTTCTACCCAGAGCAGCTCCTATTGTGGCCCAGTCATTTCCATGCTTCAAACGTAACCTTGAACAATTGGGTAAAAAAATTAAAATATTTTGTGATTTTGTTAAGACCAATTGTATAACTACTGTATAATAAATGTATAGTTTGTGAACTTTAAAATAAAGTCAAGTCAGTAAAATAGTTCCATAGCCTTTGGTTTCAACCTTCTAAAATGGTAGCATAGGATTAGTCATACTGAAAAAACTATACAAAAAAAAACTAACAAACAAAAAAAAAAAAACACACACAAATTTGTTTTAACTGCTTCCAGATATCTTACACGACAGCACAGGAGATGGTTCCTTCCAAGCAAAATCATAGGGAACCTTTTTTTTTTTTTTCTTTTTTATAAAACTTGCATGTCTTAACAATATTTAGGAAAATAATTACGATGCCCATTGTGTTGAGCATGCACACTAAACACTTTCCCTAGTCATCTAAAAGGGACAGCACTACAGAGGATAACTTATTAGGGCTCTTTCACACGGACGGTCCGTATGTCCGTTTTTCATCCTTCCGTTTTCGGATAAAAAACAGACATACATGTATCCCTGTGGGATAGCGGGTGTCAGCGGATGAGCATCCGCTGACACCCGATCTCGTCCGTGTCCGCTATGCTCCGTTTCTGCAGACGGAGGAAAACCCTATTTTTTCATCCGTCTGCAGAGCGGATCGGATGACGATGGACTCTACGGTCCGTCGTCACCCGATCTCCCATAGGGGAGAGCGGCGCTCTGACAGGTCCGTCCCTGCACTGTGTGCAGAGACGGACCTGTCATCTTCCTGCTCGCGGATATCCAAGGGGCGGATCAGCACTGATCCGCCCCGTGTGAAAGAGCCCTTAGTGTGTGTGGCTGGACTGTGTTGCTGCCTTGCCAATATCATACTGTATGTGGAACCATCATTTTTCTCACAGGACAAAGACCTGGAAGCCCCTTAGCTAGAACAGGAACGTCTTATCCATGGCTGCCTTATAAGAGTCACAGCAAGTTGGAATTAAACAATAAAAATGATATTCAAGGAATTCAGATTAAACAATACACTCACAACAAAACACAATACACAAAACAATATATCACCTACAAAGAAGCTTATCTTTAAACTTGCCCTTGCATTGTGTAGTACTTACTCTCTTAGTTTTTCGATTTCAGCATGTGTGTACCTGCAAGAAACAATTGGAACACCAAAATTAAGCATAGCATAAAAATGACATTAAAAGGTGTACCGATAAAATAAAGCCAGCCATACATGGATCAAAATTTGGCCGGTTCAGCAGCTTGTTGAGATTTTCCCCAATGATCAGTGCTGCCAATTATAGCCAGCAACACTGATCTCTGTATTCTGACTGCGGGGGAAAGGCTCCTCGCTGTCAGAATACGATACCACAGCAAGAGAGATTCCTACATCCACATCCAATGTATGGATGAGGGAATAAAAGCATTTTCTTTTGTTCAACCCACTGATTGAATAATAAAAAAAAAAAAAAAAAGTATAATGCATGGGCTGCCTAAGGGTAGTTTTATAATGCAATAAAAGTGATGTTCACTAAACATTCACTGCAGGTGTATATGCCATGTGTTTTAAAGTGATATTACAGGCTCCGCTTTTTTTTTTGTTTTGTTTTTTTAAATTACCAATATGTTATACTTATCTGCTCTGTGCAGTGGTTTTGCACAGAGCAGCCCGGATCCTCCTCTTCCCGGGTCCCTTGCCAGCACTCCTGGCTCCTCCCTCCTGCCCCCAGAGCAAGAAGCTTCCTATGGGGGCACCCGAGCCGGCTCGCACCCAAGCTGCTCTGTTCACACACACACACACACACACACACACACACACACACACACACACACACACACATGATCGCCTTCTCGGTCCCACCCCCTCGCTCCTCATTGGCTCACTGGGTGTGATTGACAGCAGCGGGAGCAAATGGCACCCGCTGCTATCTCAGCCAATGAGGACGGAGAGTCCCTGAGGCTCTCGTGCACATCGTTCGATCCCAATGGGGCTCAGGTAAGTATTAAGGGCTGCTGCACCCTTTGTCCCTCCGGGCCGCCGTCATACGACGTCTTTTACTTTTTGAGCCTCTAGGGGGCGCGTGCCGCGTCACTAGGCACCTGATGCGCATGCCTGGTAGGCCACGATGTCCGCCGGGCACCCGCAATTGCCCGTGAACACAGCAGGACTTTGGATCTGTGTGTGTAAACACACAGATACACGTCCTGTCAAAGTAGAGGAGACCAATGGTGTGTTCCCAGTACAGAGGAACACTGATCGGTCTCCTCCCCTTGTAAGTCCCCTCCCCCTACAGTTAGAATCACTCCCTAGGATACACATTTAACCCCCTTCCTTGCCCCCTAGTGTTAACCCCTTCCCTGACAGTCCCATTTAAACAGTAAATCAGTGCATTTGTATAGCTCTGATTGCTGTATAAATGTGAATGGTCCCAAATTAGTGTCAAAAGTGTCCGCCGCAATATTGCAGTCATGATAAAAAAAATTGCAGATCGCCGCCATTACTAGTAATAAAAAAAAAAAAAATAACAATAAAAATGCCATAAATGTATCCCCTATTGTGTAGACCCTATAACTTTTGCAAAAACCAATCAAGATATGCTTATTGCGATTTTTTTTTTTACCAAAAATATGTAAATATGTATTTTTTTAATGGGATATTTATTATAGCTAATGGTTAATGGCTGCTATCAATCTATCCAATGAGGACAGAGACAGCGACTGGAGCCCCTGGGCTTGTGCTCATCGCTGGAACAGATGGGTTCAGGTAAAAAAACAAGGGGGGGGGGGGGTTGGCTCTGGGGGCATCTGCAGCAAAGAAGGTTTTTCACCTTAGAATGCATAGATTGCACAGAATGCATTAAGGTGAAAAACCATGAGACTTTACAATCACTTTGCGACACCAGCGACTTACGTAAAGCATGAGTATATGCTTTATTTACCTCAGCATGAGGCAAAATCCATGGAAATGAATCAGAGAAGAGGGAGGGCTTCTGATGGACCATGCATGTCCCCAAAGGACCACTTTGATGTCCCAACAGTCTGAAGCCCAACTCAGTAGCTTTTTGGATTCCGAGTTCAAGCTTTAGCATACTTGTGAGGGGATATTAGGTCCCCTCACCAGCTCTTCCTAAAATCCTGACCTGGTCTGTAAAAATGTGTGACCCTTGCACGCTTTGAACTTTGTTCTCTAGACTTTTCTCTTCTGGCCTAGCCAGTGCTGGTCCTGAGGTATGACCTCAACTTGCCAGCTGTGGCCTGTGTTATGGTGCTATCAAGCTTGCCAAAAGATGAAGCGCCCTAAAAGTGAATGCTACACTATGCCGTAACTGACGAGAGCATAACTCGTGCCACTATGCAGCTGATGTCATTTGGAGCCATATCATGGAAACCGACACCTGCATTGAAACTGCACTACAGAGTTTGTGAAAACGCTCCTGAATACCGCATCCACATTCTTCATCCACATTTCCATCCTTTTCGATATGGCCACAAGAGCCCAGGCCGACTTTCGGGCTATTCACTGCATCTTTCAAGGAAGAGTGACATGCTTACTTGCCTCATCATTTAGAAAGGCAGCCTTTAGAGGCTTCACATCCTTATCTCTGAATGGATAAAGCTTGGCCAACTTGCTCAGAAGGGAGGGATGTCTCGTGACCTTGCTCCACTTATTCAAAATGATGTCACCTAGTTCTGTATGAGAATTTAGAACACTCTCTACGGCTATGTCTCCAGGTCGTGCGATTCAGAGTGCAACCCTGATCTGACTCTGAGTGCAGCCCCGATCTATCTTCAGAGTCTCTGGATCAAAGTTGCATCAAAAGTCGCATTAAAATCGCTGCATAGATTGGAACGGGTGCCATCGAACTTAATGGACTGTGACCCGCCATGCAACCCGTGTGTCCAAAGTCGCATGACAAGTCGCACTAGTGGAAACGGAGCCCAAAGGTGCTTACAGAACTTCCTCTTGCTTTGCAAGAGACTCTACCTTGGTTGGGACAGTTCCAGTTCTTCCTGGTCATCCTAGTGGGAGAACATGCCGCAATGGCTGTTGGACTTCATGTGTGGCTTGTATCCCACTCTTTAAGCGATTCTTGCACCGCGTGGGATTCCATTTGCTGGAAACCACCGCCTGGGCTTAGCATGGCTCACACAGAGACTTGCCCTCTGGGACCGGAACCCCAGCAGGCTCCCTCCTTGGAGCAGCTGACATAGCGGTGGGTGCGTAGAGGAGGATTCAGCGCTTCTGCTATGAAGGCTGGACCTTGACAGTGACCTATGACAAATCCATCTGAAGAAAAATGTTGTGACCTAATGATGTCTTTATCATTTTGTGCCGTGTATTGTCAACCTGACCTAGAAAGACTCACAAAAGCAAAATAGGATAGAAAGGAAATGGTAAAAGAACTCAAAAAGAGTACCCGGGTCAGCAAGGAAAGGAAAGGGTTAAACCCACCCTCTCATAGGCAGCATACCAGGGTGTTACTGCAGAGTAAGGATGAGCTCAGGTGTATTCGCAACCCGCATGTGCAGAGCCCGCCAGGAATTCTGCACTGCACAGCGTTAATCGCAGGCAGTGAGACATTTTCCCGATCCACGGCTGCAGAGATCGATAAATGCCTCACTGCCTGCGATTAGCGCTCCGCAGTGCCGACTTCCTGGCAGGCTCTGCATGTTGCGGGTTGTGAACACGCCTGAGCTCATCCTTACTGCAGAGCATACCTTGTAAAGATTACACAGCATTTTGGGAAACTGCTGCAAGCTGCCTATAGAGAAATCCCTACATCGACAGTACTGACCGCTGATTGAATTTCTCCACTGAAATTATGCCACCACGGCCCACAGTGCCCATGCACAGGGCCCCCTGGGCAGGAGCAACCCAGGGATGCCTGGCTGGAAGACAAAGCAGTGGCTTGGAACGCAAATGTGCTCCAGCTGCCATAGACTGGAAGACACTAGAACCAGAGAAGAAATAGGCAAACAGAAACACACAAACTGCTGCCATGGAATATGTAATATAAAAGTATACATCACCGCACAGGGCAACTTCAATCCTGCTTCCACGATCAGACCGGGCCAGGTAAGTTGATCACACTGGGCTTGGGGCAGATAGGGCCATCCGCTAATAGCTGGGCTATCTGACCATTGCGCTGCTTGCCTGCCAATGGCTAAGCTTTGGCTCTTCCAGCGCCTCCTTCGCTTGCCCACTCCATACCCTGTTAACAGCCAAGGCTTATCGGAGTATCTTCTGTTTAGCTCGCTCCATTCCCTGCTAATAGCCAGGGCTTATCGGAGTATCGCAACCTGTCTTCCCAGTGCTTGCCGCCGGCCGGTCTTGATCGCCCAGAGAAAAACTTCAGGTAGACGAATAACCAAACTGGTCCTTAGGAGGAGGACAAAAAAGGAACACGGCTGCTGGCTTGGAGCAAAGATTTATGGAAGAGGGGTCCTATAGGGGAGGAGTGGAGGTGGAGTTAATCCACACGTATGCTGCCATGGAGTCTGTCAGGAAAAACCATGGGGTGCTTACAATGGTCAGTGTTTATTCATTCAGTTAAAATCTTAAGCCCAACAAAAAAAAAAAAAAACAACAACTGTTGCTGTAACTACTTAAAAAATGTAAGGCCTTACGCACACCATACGTGCGGAAAAAACTGATGCAGATTTTACTTGCAGAGACATAAGTTTACACAAGTTTTCATGTGAGTTTCAGTGAGTTTTATACATGTTGCAGATCCCTGCGCAGAAAAGATTTGCACATGATACCGTGTTGTGTTGTGGTGTGAACAGGGCCCATAGAGACCAATTGTTTTTTTGTGCCCTTGCAGAATGCATGCAGAAAAACTGACGTCTCTGGACATGGTGTAAACGAGGCCATAGATGGAGTATAAAATTCTAATGTATTAGTCATTTATGTAAAGTCCATCTAAATTTACTTGTCCATCTAACACTACCCACTCCACAGGTTGACAATGCTGCTGTCCAAAGGGTGGCTACATTGTTTCTCCATAGATAGGAGTGAAGGACTGAATGTAGCCACCCTAAGACAGGGAGTGTGCTACTGGCCAGATCACCAATTGAAAATACAGAAAAAAATATAAAAATAACGCAGCCACCACAATTAAGGATTAGTAAGCTGTATTATTAAATGACATTTTAGGTTTTGGTTTAGATACGCTTTAATATTTTCCGACTTTCTCTTACTTTCCAACGTGGTTCCTGTCGTCGTACATGCGAAGAACTCTTCGATACACAGCAAAAAGTGGACGGTTCAGTCCCCAAGCTATTGTCCTATAGAAATCTTTCCTTTCATCCTTTGACATCTCAAAAATTATTTCAGCGGCATCTTTAATGCCATGTTCCTAAAAAGCAAGAAAAATAGAAACAAAATAAGCAAAAAGCAAAAGCCAAACTCTAGCCAAAATATTTTGTTTTACTGTGGTTAGAGTGGGGAGGGTTTAGAGCCTCTGCCAGGGTTTTACTGTTTGTGTCCTATTGGAAAGATTTCCCTTCACTTATTTTCAGAGCAGAAAGTGACAGAAAATCTATTCAACAGTCACACAGAAAAAAAACAAAAATACAATTTTAGTAGATTGAAGAAGGGTTAGATGTCCCAACAATGTACTTGTTGCATTCTGTGCCTTCCTGTCCCAGTGAAGAAAGAATAAAATCTCACCAGTGGGGGTGACAGAAATTTTAACTCTTCCCCACTCTAAAAACAAATAAAAAAGTTTGGGCTGAAGTTAATCATTAAATCTAGACAAAAGACTGGTGGTGTTCCAGTAAAGACAATTCAAAAAATGCAGATCTGCACTTGTAAATGAATAAGACAACAGTTGTGCAGAAGATGGACCAATCTGAGAACAGGACCTGTGCAAAGATTTTTTTGTTTACACATCTTAAAAATCATTTTAGGCCTGAAGATTACTTAAAACCCCAAAAATATTATTAGCATTTTTTTGAAAGCAGACACCCTAGAGAACCAAATGTTGGTAATTCTAATTTTTTATGTTACATGACATTAGCGCAACTGTTTATGAAAGGCGATATTTCAATAAAAAATACATTAAAAAGGTAATTTCTGGACACATAAACCGTGTTCCATCAGCTGCTTCCCCCGACACGGGTTTTCGGTGAATGGCAGTTCCAGTCCAGGAAGTGACGTCATACACCACACTTCCTGGTCCTGCTGTTGGATCATGCTTATGTGGGTGGTGGTTGATTTTGGTTTGCTTTTCTGCCCTCAATGATGCTCATCACATGCCCTTGTCTGTATGAGTCTCAACGCTAATATGTGTTTTTCATAGATGTACACTGTACCTGTACCCTGAAGAAAGGACAAGATCCTGAAAAGTGTCGGGCTCAATTTCCAAACGCAGGAGACTATATCAGTGCCATTTTGTATTTCAATGTTTAATTATTGATATTGTTCTTAACCAGTCAAGTGTAATGCTGTACATGCACTGAATTCTTATCACAATAATATTAAATAAATTACGTTTATACATAATCTGTTTTTGTATTTACACTCAGTTGCCTTCAAAGTCCCAACCCTCTTTTGGAGGGACCTTTCTTTATATTTATATATATGGGATGGTGGTAATGCTCTGGTCTACTTTTGGTGAAACCTCTTTTTGAGTTCACTTCCTGGTCTGTGTACAGGAGGTCCAGCTGCCCTTCCCAGCGACAATCAGCCATGACAGCACAGGTGGGACAGTGGAGCTTGCTGAAAATGGCAAGGGGGGGGGGGGGGCGCCACATCGCGGCAGTGGTGGTAGAAGTGATAGGTGGCTTAACAGCTGCTTCTGTCACTTCCACATAAAAGCCAACAGTCGGCTTTACTACAGAACACACACTATAGCGGCCGGGAGTGTGTGAAAAAAAACAAACAAACGCGTCTGCAGCACTGTAAGAATCCAAATCCCCAGCAAGTGGCAGGGGATTTGGATTTTACCACACCCCCCTCCTGTCTGAGAACTACATTGAAAGCGAGAATCTCTTAAAATATACCAATCCAACAAATAAAACCTACCTTCAAGTATCTGTCTATGTTGCTCATTAAGATTGCTATCTCCTCTTTGGACCACATGCCTTGTTTCCATCTGTGACCTAAAATAAAGAACAAAAATAATGCTGCATACATGCATACTGCTGTACTTATAGGATGATGTGAGATTTCAATAAAGAAAACTATAGTCTATTTTTTTTTTATTTGTTATGTGTTTATAGTTTTTTGCTCACTCTTTAGAAAACCCATAATGCTCTGTAAACCTAGTGTTATAGGTCAATCCTGTATTAAAGTGGAAGAAAGGCCTAACTATACCTATCTTTAAACATGTTTTTTCCCTCCTCCCATCATTTCTACTATATATATATATATATATATATATATATATATATAAAAAAACAATAAAAAAAGAAGAAGATCTGTGTACCTAAAGAGGAGGTCCAGTTTGTAAAAAAAATAAATAAAAAATACTGTAACTGCTGACTTTTATTATAAGGACACTAACCTGTCCAGGGATCCTGCGATGTCGGCACCACTAGCCCATTTGTCATTTGGCTTTGGGTGCAGGTACCGGCATCTGTAGTAAGGGAAACAGGAAGTGAAGACTTGCGACTTCACAGCCTGTTTTCTACTGCGCATTCGTGAATCGCACTGCGCTTTCTGAATGGTCTCGCTGTCTTCTGGAACCTCTGTGTGTCCCAGAAGGCAGCGGGGGGAGGAGGAGGGGCCGAAAATGTCATAGATTGCCATGCAGCGATCTTACCTAGAAGTTGGAGTGGGTACCTGGTTTTGACAGCTCCACCCTCCCCAAAAAGTACCAAATGTGGCAGTGGAGGGGGGGGGGGGGGGGGTGCAAAAGCTTCCCCTTTTGGGTGGAGCTCTGCTTTAACTATTTTTATATCTGCTCAGGTTCAGTCACGTAATTCTGCAGCTGTGGCTCCCCTGTGTCAGCGAGTGGCTACTGCAGGGGAGAGGAGGTAACGTCAAAAGCGACTGGGCCATGGGAGCCTATGGGTTTGTCATGGCTTCTGAAATTAAAAAAATAGGTAAGTGCAAGATCTTTTTTTTATTCAGGTTAGGCAAGATAGGTAGGAGGAAGGGGAGGAAGGGGAGGGAGGAGGAAGCAGCTCTAGACACATCTTAGGACAGAAAGTGTGTTAGTTGCAAGACTACAGGTGAAAATAAAGGAAAAAAAAGGTTAAGAAAATGAATTCAACTACCACGTCTGCTAAGCTGAAATATCTTACATTTTTGTATTTGAGCTTAGATACAATTTAACACGTGTATGAATGAAACTACCCCAGACTGCTAGTCATTTTGATTTTTCTTCCCGTTTGAGCACATGTACCATTTACCCCTAATGATGCCACCAAATTTGTGGTGAAACATGCTAGGCTTTGGGAAGTACCCTTTTCTTTTTTTTTCTTTTTTTTACTGGGGATTTGCCAGGTTTTTTGAATGGAAACCGATACATGCATTTGTGGATGGTGGAGGAGGAAAGGTTTGCAGCCAATAAAGGGAAGTCAACAGGCTGGAAATTGGAGCAGTGGTGTGTCTGGCTTCAGGGAGGTCAGCCAAGCCCCTAAGTAGCCACTGACTTTGTGTAGAAATAGTCCAAACCTGTGAATAGTTCTAGGATGCCACAATCAGCCATCATCCTTTATACCCCTAGCGTATGAGCTGGGTTTGTCCTCCATTTAAAGGGGTATTTTCCTTCTCCTACTTCCATGTAATGACATTGTTATGATAACGATATAGAGTAATCTGAGTCATTTCTATTCTATAAAACGGTTTCCATGGGTACCCAGGCATATCTCTATGGGCAGGCCTCGACAAATCCCAGGCGTCAGGTGGCCACGGTGACCACAAACAGCGTCACAGCGCCCGGGCCCCTGCCAGCCCATCCAGGAGCGAGCAACTCCCACTGCCCGAGCGGATAGCTCCTGTTTTGATGCCCTCACACCTTCCGCCACCAGAGGGTACCAATCACACAACACATCCTTTCCCTGTACAGGCCGGAAACGTCTGCCACATGATAGAAGGTTTCCTCTGTGTGCGAGAGCGCTCCCGGCTATTTATCAGGATTACTGGAGAGTGCGTGCACAAGAGGCACGTCAAAGATATGTGGTATGGGAGATTATATCGGGGAGAGAAGGAGTGTCCTGTGGTGTCATGTTGGAACGCATACACTGTGGTGTCAGTAGGTGCAGAGGACTTCTTGTGTCACCAAGGGGGGTGTCCTGAGGTGTTAGGGGGGTGCAGAGCTGTATCCTATTCTGGGACTACCTTTGTTGGTGAGAGAATCTTTGTCTTCTTTGCTGGTAAACCATGCTCTGCTAACTGCTGACATGTCCTCATTGCCTGCAGGAGAAATGTCATCAAGCTGCTCATTTTGGAGGATCTTGATGAGGGAAGATAGATTAGAGAACATTTAATCAACAAGTTCTAAAAGTGTAAAAGCAACCAATACTCTAACTGAAGCTTAGTATATACTGTATATTAGTTACTATGCACACATTATGCATACATTATATTTACATGAAATAATAAAAAACAGGTTAAAGGATAAGTTCACCTTTACAAAAAAATTATAATAAATGCACATTTTTTGGGTGTAATGCCTCCGTCTTGCAGACTGTGTATCTGTTTGGCGCTAGAGCGCTCAACAGTAACATGTTACAAAAGGTGAACTTATCCTTTAAATTACGGTATGTCTGCTTTAGTTAGAAGTACATTAAATTGAGCTCATATATGTAAATATTCAGTCATGCATCTTACAGAGTAATTTGAGGCAACAAGTGAAACCAATCAATTATCTACTGTTATCCTGCAAACAAAGCAACTGTGCTAAAATCAGAAAGGCCACGTATTTTACCTTCTTCATAGTTCCAAAGCTGTGTAAATTCCCATTTCTCTCTGCTTCCTGCATCATCATTTACAATCAAACTTCTATGGCAGGCAAGAATTGCTTTGGAGGTTTAGAGTAGATTAATAGCACTGCCTGTTTTCTTTTATACAGTATATATTCTTTTTATATGTGAAAGACATCAAGATGCCTGCCCTTAGTGTGTTTGGGAATAGCTCTCCTACAGTACAAGGAGAAGTTCTTAGATTACGAGCTTACTAACAAACGGTAATAGGATGGACTCATTTTTTACAGCTACGCCTGGAAGAAACACTGACATACTAAGCAGGTAAGCTAAGCTTCTTGTATATATTTCATGGCGTCAGTTTCAGTTTTGACAACAGTGCACCTTTACCTGGACAGTGTGGTGTCATGCACTACTGCTGCCAATCAAGGGGCTTAATACAGGCCGGGGGCAAATACGAGACAATCTAATCTGCAATGGTCAAGTCAAACAAAACTGTCATATTTAACCACTTTATGACCGCCCTATTGTAGCTTTACTGCTACAAGGAGGCCGCTGTGCACAAGATCACGTATATATACACATGGTCTCACACTTCCGGGTCACGGGGGACGCATGCGTGCCGCCAGCCCGCTCCCGCTGTGATTACAGCGGACTTGATGTCTGCCGGCACCTACGATCCTTTGGTACACAGGCAGAATGGCAATCTGCCTATGTACACACGGCAGACTACCGTTCTGCCAGTAGGGAAGGCATGGATCCATGCATTCCCCTTGTAAAAGCACTGCCCCCACAGTACACAAACACTGGCTAGGAACACAGTTAAAGTGATACTAAAGTCTCTTATTTTTTTTATTATTTAAAAACAACAAACATGTCATACTTACCTGCTCTGTGCAGTGGTTTTGCACACAGCAGCCCAGATCCTCCTCTTCTCCTGGCCCCTCCCTCCTGCAGAGTGCCCCCACAGCAAGAAGCTTGCTATGGGAGCACCAGAGCTGAGACGCTGCTCTGTGTGTCTATTCAGACACGGAGCCATAGTTCGGCCCTGCCCCCTCTCTCTAGTCATTGGCTCACTTTTTTGACAGCAGCGGGAGCCAATGGCGCCCCGCTGCTCTCTCACTCAATGAGAAGGGAGAATCCCATGCAGCCGAGTCTCTCATGTAACATCACTCAATTGGGGCTGCTGCACACTGAAAGGTTTTTTATCTTATGCATAGAATGCATTAGGTTAAAAACCTTCTGACTTTGAAACCACTTTAACCCTTTTGATCGCCCCTGATATTAACCCCTTTCCAGCCAGTGTCCTTAGTACTGATCACTGTATTAGTGTCACTGGTTCCCCAAAAAGAGTGTCAAAAGTGTCAGTTAGTGTCTGATTTGTAAGCCACAATGTCGCAGTCCCGCTATAAGTCGTTAATCGCTACCATTAATAGTAAAAAAAAAAAAAAAAAAAAAAATTCCATAAATCTATCCCCTAGTTTGTAGGCGCTATAACTTAATTAATTAATAATGTAGGCGCAAACCAATCAATATATGCTTATTGGGATTTTTTTTAATCAAAAATATGTAGCAGAATACATATTGTCCTATACTGATGAAGAAATTAGATTTTTTTGATTTTGTTTTTGGATGTGTTTTTTAGCAGAAAGTAAAAAATAAAAAGAAAGCTCTATTTGTGGGGGGGAAAGGGACATACAATTTATTTGGGTACAGTGTCGCACGGCCGTGCAATTGTCAGTTAAAATAACGCAGTGACATATCGCAAAAAAACGGCCTGGTCATGAAATCTTCTGAAGCTGAAGTGATGAACCTGTCACTTTACTGTGAATTCACCACTCATCTACCTTTGTGTGCTCCCTACCACCCTTTTCACCCATCATAGCCTCAAGTAGAAAGCCTTTTGAAGGCTTGGTGCCAGTCTGTATTGCAGTTTGCAAAGGGAACTTTACTTCCACCCTTATGTGACAATGCTTGAGCCTATCTATCTGTTGGACACTCAGGAGCTGTGCAGTCACCATGAAAGGAAGCGTCACATGCTCCCAACACCTAGAAGTTCCTGGAAGGACACCTGGTGAACAGGGTGTAGAAGTGCACAGGCAAAGTAGTATTAGGACCAGAGGAGACGGGCTATAAAGAGAATCTATTTAAACCTGGATGGATAAAGTGACAGGTTTATTATAACTTTAGTCTATAATTTTATCCAAACCTATTTTGTAAATATTCCTCTGCTTCCACATTTTACCTGTATCTGAGTTATGGATTCTTCATTAATGTCGCCATCCACCACTTCTGTGGTGGCAGTCATGGTCACCTCAAAGCTCGGGTCATTTTCTGACATTAAAACATACAAAATAGTTAAAATTAATTCAAAGCAGCATAACCAATGACACATAAAAACCTCAAGTGAATGTGTTCTTTGGTGAAAGGAAATTAACTAATATCTTGCAATTACAGGAATTACAGATTGAGTGCACCAACCCAACTCAAGGTTGGCATTTAAAACACGCACCACCAACTTTCCACAATGTAAATGTCTCCCACTACCAAATTCTAATGATGTGTTTTTGAAAGAAATGTTTCAAACAAAAATACATTTTCTATAAAGTTTTGGGGTGTAGCTGGAAATGACTGTTAGAGAAACCAATAGCCACACTACCAATCAATCCGGCACTCCCTTTTGCCTCATCCACTTTCTAGGGTCACAGAACTATGCAAGTGGCTGCCAATGGATTGGTCACATTTGCTGCAGTTTACAATTAAAAAAGGAAGCGGCACATGGGTGCAACATAATATTATGTATTGTAGGCCTGCCTGTGTTTTTTTTCCCCCCCCATGTCTGGGGCTCTCCTTTAAATCCTTTTAACAAATCATGACATAATGGGGGTTATTTACTAAAGCTGGAGAGTGCAAAATCAGGCTCACTTCGGCATAGAAACCAATCATCTTCTAGGTTTTAGTGCCAAAGCCCAATTAAACAAGCTCAGGTTAGAAGCCGATTGGCTACCATGCACAGCTGCGCCAGGTTCTAAGTGCACCAGTTTTAGTAAATCTACCCCATTACTCGTGGGGACGATGTGAAACATCACCAGTGAAGCTGAATTATGTTATGGAAGCAATCATTTCATTTTCTGCTACTATTGTGTTTTGCATTAAAGATAAGGAATTCCTGGTACCATTTTGAGGACAATGCAGGATCAAATTCCCATCGAGGTCCTGTGTGAGCGTTAGGGAGCTTCTTGTGGTTTGAAGTTTCACTCTTCCAGACTCTTCTTCACCTGTGCTCATACTCAACCTGCAACAAGAACATAAAACGGCTGACATGTAATGACCACATAACACAGCAAGAGAGTCATCACTTGCCAAAGACATAAACAATAACTAGAAGTAACATTTGATGGGTGCCCAATGGACTCATTTCTAATAAATTTCCTATAGTACCTGCTGTAAGTGAAAAGTTTTAAAAACAGAGCTGACACAAGAACATATGTAATCACATTTAGAAATCATTAAAGGATGAGTTCATATTTTTTCCCAAGTTTTATTTATGCAATAAGCAGCGGGCAATCTTAAATATAAAAGGTGTACCTTTTTAACCACTTTCAGACCGGACCATTTTGCTGGCTTAAGACCAGGCCCCTTTTTGCGATTCGGCACTGCGTCGGTTTAACTGATAATTGCGCGGTCATGCGACGTGGCTCCCAAACAAAATTGACGTCCTTTTTTTCCCACAAATAGAGCTTTCTTTTGGTGGTATTTGATCGCCCCTGCGGTTTTTATTTGTTGCGCTATAAACAAAAAAAGAGCGATAATTTTGAAAAAAAACTCATTATTTTTTACTTTCTGCTATAATAAATATCCCCCAAAAATATATATAAAAAACATTTTTTTTCCCTCAGTTTAGGCCGATACGTATTCTTCTACATATTTTTGGTAAAAAGCAAAATCGCAATAAGCGATTGATTGGTTTGCGCAAAAGTTATAGTATTTACAAAATAGGGGATATTTTTATAGCACTTTTATTAATATTTTTTTTTTTTTTTACTAGGAATGGCGGCGATCAGAAATTTTTATTGTGACTGCGACATTATGGTGGACATTTTTGACACATTTTTTGGGACCATTGTCATTTATACAGCAATCAGTGTATAATGACACTGGCAGTGAAGGGGTTAACCAGGGGGTGGCAGTGCAGGGGTTAAGTTTTCCTAGGGGCGTGTTACTAACTGTGGGGGCGTGGCTGTGCTTTAGTGAACACTGATTTCTGCTTCAATCACAGGGAGCAGAGATCAGTGTCACTAGTTGCTAGGCAGAACGGGGAGATGCTGTTTACTTCCTCATCTCCCCGTTCAGCCTTCCCGTGAGACGATCGTGGGTAACCCCCCGCAGATCGAGTCCGCGGGACCCGCAACCGTGATACTAAAGTCTTGTTTTTTTTTCTATAAAAATAACAAACATGTTATACTTACCTGCTCTGTTGTAGTGGTTTTGCACAGTGCAGCCAGGATCCTCCTCTTCTCGGGTCCTTCTTTGACTCAGTTGGCCCCTCCCTCCTGTTCAGTCTTCCCGCAGCAAGCAGCTTGCTCTGCTGGCACCCGAGCAACAGCTCTGTGCATCCATTCAGACAGTGAGCCCTGGACCAGCCCCGCCCCCTCTCTCACCTCATTGGCTCACTGACTTTGACAGCAGCGGAAGCCAATGGTGCAGGGCTGCCGTCTCAGCCAATGAGGAGGGAGAGTCCCAGGCAGCTGAGACACTTCTGCAACATCACTGGATGAAGATGAGCTCAGGTAAGTATTGGGGGGGGGGGGCTAAGGGGGGATGTGGCACACAGAAGGCTTTTTATCTTAATGCATAGAATGTATTAAGATAAAAACCTTCTGACTTTACAACCACTTTAAGCGTATATTAGCTTTCTAATTATCTTACCTGTACAGGACGGAAGTTTTTTTTCCATTTTCAGTAGGCAAGTGCCTACATTCAGAGAGAGACAAAGAAGACTAAGCAGCACTAGACATATGCAGAACAAAACATTTGTTTAGCTTTGTTATTTAACCACTTCAGCCCCAGAAGATTTGGCTGCTCAATGACCAGGCCGTTTTTTGCGATACGGCACTGCAGCGCTTTAACTGACAATTGCGCAGTCATTCTGTCGGTTCTCCCTGCTGAACAGATGCCACTTTTCAATTTTTTCTGGTGACAATGGTGAGAGAAAATCCACATTGTTGAGCTGTCAAACACACAATATAGTGTAATCCAATGGGGACAATTGTTCTGATGACACCCCTCTAAACATGTTCCCTTACTTTGGAGAGATATCTTCTTACTTCCTCTTGTGTCTAAATACAAGAAGGCAGTGGGACACAGAAGAAAAAAAAAAAAAAAGTAAAAAATCTGACAGGAGTTTTCATCCTTGCCTAATCTATTCAAAATGAAAAAAAAAATGGCTTTAACTACTTGCTTACTCTTTTACCCCCTTCCTGCCCAGGCTAATTTTCAGCTTTCAGTGCTGTCACTCTTTGAATGACAATTGCTCTGTCATGCTACACTACCCATCTGAAATGTTTATCGCTTTCTTCACACAAATAGAGCTTTTTTTTTGGTGGTATTTAATCACCACTGGGTTTTTTTATTTTTTTTGCTAAAAAAAAACAAAAAAAGGTTTTCATAGTTTGTTATACAATTTTGCAATCAGGTAATTTTTCTCCATCATTGATGTGCGCCAATGAGGCTGCACTGATCAGGAACTGATAGGTGGCACTAATGGGCAGCACTGATCAGGAGGCACTAATGGGCACTGGTAGGTGGCCTTGGTGGGTACTGGTAGGTGGCACTGCTTAGCAGCAAAGGCTGTCGTGAGTGGGACTGATGTCTCTTCTACATGAGCCGGTAATCGGCTTATTTCTCCTCGCGCTGTTAGGCCCCATACACACTATTAGATTCTCTGCAGATTTTTGTCTTCAGATTTACCAAAACCATGTAGTGCCAGGGCCTGCCTGATTGCATACAAATTGAAACTCTTAATGTTTGACCTCAAACACAGTTTTGGTCAATCTGAAGACAAAAATCTGCAGAAAATCTAATAGTGTGTATGGGGCCTTAGCATGAAAAAAAAAAAAAAAAAAGCTGATTGCTGGCTTCTGATTATATCATGTGATCAGCTGTCATTGGCTGACAGCTGATCATGTGGTAAAGGGCCGGGATCAACCCTTTACTCTGATCTGGGATCAGCCGCAAGCTTTAGTGTGGGCATCAAGTGGTTAAATATACTTTAACCACTTCATTCCTGGGCACTTTTACCCCCTTGCTGTTGCACTTTGAATGATCATTACTCAGTCATGCAACACTGTTCCCATATGACATTTTTATCATGTTATTTATTTATTTTTTGAGACAGATAAAGTTTCTTTTGGTGATATTTAATCACCCAGGAGTAAATTTATTTGTTGTTAAACAAGTGAAAAAAGACCAAAGATTATTCATAGAGCGCGCCCCAGTGGGCATGAAGGAGGACATCCATGGACACCCTCCCAGAAATGGAGGACTGCCCTGTATCCATCTTTTGGCTGTATGCAAAATATATGTAAACTCCAGATGTATGCAAGACGTAGGTAAACCCCAGCAAATTTCTGTTATTTGCTCCCTTTTGGTCTGTTAAATATACCATTGGAAGGATTATGTTATATCCTTTTAACAAGTGCAAAAAAAAAAAAAAAATCAGAAATTTAGAGCTAAAGTTATATTAACAAGCCCTCCTATTTCTTATCTCGCACTACAGAACATTAGACTTTGGTGTAGAGATCTGAGTTCCTGCATAATGATCAGTAAAATATTTGTGTAGATTTTACATTTACTGTAAATGCATAAAGATGTGTATGTCTAGATAATGGTCATTTATATTTCCCCTTTGTTTAGACTTAATATATGTGCTTACAGACACATATACATGCATTTACATGCATAAAGCACATGTTCTTAGATGCAGATTTGGATTCTATGCTACGGATCTGAATGCAGTGCAGGCTTACACACCTGTGTCAGATCCATTATTAAAAAAAACACTTGTATATGCTGTGTGAATGAAACCTAAAGTCTAGTACACGGGGGCCGAATGTTGGCTGGCATCTGCCAGTTCAATAGAAACCGGCCAACATTTGGCCCATGTGCATGGCAGCCGGTCCGACAGAAGCCGGCTCATGACCGAAAAAGGTCTGCTGACTGGTTCCCGATCAGCGCTCTCGGCCAATAGCTCAGATAGCTGACCAGAGTGTTCTGGTGGGGGGGGGGGGGGGGGGCGTCTTGTGTCAGAACACAATTGAACAGCAGGGAAGGTTTCTGTACTGACATCAGTTAACCAAAACTAAAAAGAAAAAGAAAAAGTTTTGCCTTTAGGCATACCTCCCAACATTTGAACTTCAGAATGAGGGACACTGGAGGAGGGACAAGAGCTGATGGTAAAAAGTAGGCGTGGCCAAGAGCAAAGCACATTGTCTGATCCCATCCCAGCTCCAGCTATTCCCCAATCCCATCCCGGTTCAATCCATTTTCCTGATCCCATCCTGGCTAAATCCATTCCCCCATCCCATTCCGGATCCATCCATTCCCCCGATCCCATACCAGTACCATCTATTCCCCGAATACCATTCCAGCGCCATCTATTCCCCCTATCCCATTAATTCCCCCAATCCCATCCCAGCTCCATCCAATTCCCGATCCCATCCCAGATCCATCTTTTAACCCGATTCCATTCTGGCTCCGTCCATTCCCTCCGATCCCATCCCCATCTATTCCCCCGATCCCATCCACCATCTCGATCCCATTCCAGCTCCACCATTCCCCCAATCCCATCACGGCTCCATCTATTCCCCCAATTCCATCCATTCCCCGATCCCATCCTGGCTCCATCCACCACCCCGATTCAATCCTAGCTTCCTCCACCATTCCGGTCCAATCCCGGCTCTATCCATTCCCCCCAATCTCATCCCGGCTCCATCCATCCCCCCCGATCCCATCCCAACTCTAGCCATTCCCCTGATCCCATCCATCCCAACTCTATCCATTCCCCTGGTCCCATCCATTCCGATCCCATCCCAACTCTATCCATTCCCTGTGATCCCATCCAAGCTTCATACTTCCACCAATCCCATCCCGGCTCCATCCTTCCCCCCGATCCCCTCCCGGCTCCATCCTCCCCCCATTCCTCACCCTCTTCCCCATGCCTCCCTCCTCTGCAAGTCTTGTGTACATAGAAATCATCACAGACCGTTCTGGCAGAGTGGTGTGCTGCTCCCCACCTCCTCCTCTGTGTACAGGAAAACACAGGAGGAGTGGCAGGTTCAGTGCACTCCGCTCTGCACTGTGTGTGTCAGAGGCCATGCAAAGACAGTGTAGCTCATGGCGTGTGGGAACCACTGCAGGCGTTCTGGGACTCAGCCCTGATTCGGGCCATGGATCAAATTCCGGGATGGTCCCGGTCCCATCTCTGCTTCAATCACAGGGAGCAGAGATCAGTGTCACTAGTCGCTAGGCAGAACGGGCAGATGCTGTTTACTTCCGCATCTCCCCGTTCAGCCTTCCCGTGAGACGATCGCGGGTATCCCCACAGCGATCGAGTCTGCGGGACCCGCGACCGGACTCACGGGGGTCCCAACAGGCACGCGAGCGTGCCACCGGCGGCACGGCGGAAATCTTAAAGGGAAGTACTTGTATGCCCTTTTGCCTGTCCGTACCATTCCACCGACATACATCGTCGTGCGCCGGTCGGGAAGTGGTTAAAGTGATACTAAAGTCTTTTTTTTTCTATAAAAATAACAAACATGTTATACTTACCTGCTCTGTTGCAGTGGTTTTGCACAGTGCAGCCAGGATCCTCCTCTTCTTGGGTTCTTCTTTGACTCAGCTGGCCCCTCCCTCCTGTTCAGTCCTCCCACAGCAAGCAGCTTGCTCTGCTGGCACCCGAGCCACAGTTCCGTGTATCCATTCAGACAGTGAGCCCTGGACCAGCCCCGCCCCCTCTCTCACCTCATTGGCTCACTGACTTTGACAGCAGCAGGAGCCAATGGTGCAGGGCTGCCGTCTCAGCCAATGAGGAGGGAGAGTCCCAGGCAGCCAAGACACTTCTTCACTGGATGAAGATCAGCTCAGGTAAGTATTGGGGGGATGTGGCACACAGAAGGCTTTTTATCTTAATGCATAGAATGTATTAAGATAAAAACCTTCTGACTTTACAACCACTTTAAGCGTATATTAGCTTTCTAATTATCTTACCTGTACAGGACGGAAGTTTTTTTTCCATTTTCAGTAGGCAAGCGCCTACATTCAGAGAGAGACAAAGAAGACTAAGCAGCACTAGACATATGCAGAACAAAACATTTGTTTAGCTTTGTTATTTAACCACTTCAGCCCCGGAAGATTTGGCTGCTCAATGACCAGGCCGTTTTTTGCGATACGGCACTGCGGCGCTTTAACGGACAATTGCGCAGTCATTCTGTCAGTTCTCCCTGCTGAACAGATTCCACTTTTCAATTTTTTCTGGTGACAATGGTGAGGGAAAATCCACATTGTTGAGCTGTCAAACACACAATATAGTGTAATCCAATGGGGACAATTGTTCTGATGACACCCCTCTAAACATGTTCCCTTACTTTGGAGAGATATCTTCTTACTTCCTCTTGTGTCTAAATACAAGAAGGCAGTGGGACACAGAAGAAAATAAAATAAAAATCTGACAGGAGTTTTCATCCTTGCCTAATCTATTCAAAATGAAAAAAAAAATAGTGTTTTCAAAACAGAGATCAGCAATAGCAGCCTACATAATTCTCTTATAACAGGTGTACTTTAAGCTACCCTTGGCTCCTAAAGTCCCTCGTTACACCCCCCCCCCCCCAAAAAAAGAAAATGTTTTAAAAGTCAGCAGCTACAATTACTGTAAGGCCCCTTTCACACTGGGGCGGGAGCCGCGGTGACGGTAAAGCAGCGCTATATTTAGCGCTGCTTTACCGTCGTTTTGCCCGCGGGTTTCGGCCGCTCGGGGTGCGGTTTTACCCCCCGCGAGCAGCCGAAAAAGGGTTAATATCCCCCGCAGAGCGCCGCCGTATTGCCGCGGTGTCCCATCCAAATCAATGGGTAGGAGCGGTATAGGAGCGGTGAATACACCACTCCTATACCGCTCCAAAGATGCTGCTAGCAGGACTTTTTTTGCCGTCCTGCTAGTGCACCGCGAGAATGGGGCCGGTTTTTTCAGGCGGTGTACAGGCGCTATTTTTAGCACTGTACCGCCTGAAAACCGCCCCAGTGTGAAAGGGGCCTAAATGCTGACTTTTAATACTAGGGCACTTACCTGTCCAGGAATCCAGCGGTGTCCTGACCCGAGACAATTTTTCAATCAGCTATCGGGTGCTGGCGCTGCCATCTTGACAAGGGGGAAATGGCAGTGAAGCCTTACGGCTTCAAAGCTGATCTCATACTGCGCATGCGTGAGGCGTGCTGTGCATGCGAATGGGCCGTCTGAGGGGGAAGGAGGGGGGGGACTTTCGGCTCAGGTTTGCAGTGGCAAAACCAGTAACCCTCCACCCCAAAAGTTGGCAAATGAGGGGGGGGGGGGAGCAGGGCACCCTTTAAAAGTTATGGACAGTCTCGAGGCACCCCATTCTAAAATGTAAAAACATAATGCCGAAAAATTCACAAGTCCAAGTAGGACACCCAACGTTAGAGGTGATGTATTCTTCCAAATCAAATACACTTTTGCAAACTGGTACTGACTAGCATTCCAATGTTTCTCTTCTCCCTCTGTTTCTCTCCCCCACTCTGCTAATGTGACCCCACACTGATGTAGAGGGGCAGGGGAGGGTGAAACAAGGATGCTATTCAGGCAACTGACATCCTCCTTATCAACTGGTGATGCCATTGGTCGTTAGGGCGCCGGCAGCTAGAAGGTTGTAATGGTGCACAATGCAAACCTGTGGCTTAGTGTAACTTTATTTACACGCCGGCTTGTATACACATTTTGGGCAATTTTTAGGCATTTTGCCAAGGCACCCCTGATGAAACCTCAAGGCACCCTGGTTGAAAAAGGCTGATCTACAAAATTAGGACAATTGATTATACTGTGGGTTTGAGATGCCCTCTAGAGGACATTTTTGATATTACAAATAAGTATAGTACATGGGAGATATTTATATCCCATCTTTAAATGGATGTTTTATACACTAATTCTACATGAACATAAAACCAATATTGTTTGATCTTCCTCCCCTCCTAGGGATTAAGTTTAACCCATTGGAGCTCAACCAATGCAGCTTTAGAAGAGTGGCAAAATGTATTCTTGTGTGTGGATGTGATACTGCTTGAGGTTTTCCCAAGTGGTATGTAGTTAAAATATCCAAAATGCCCTCCCTCCACCCCCCTTTTTTTCTCTTTTGTTCATTTGCCTACTAGGGAGAGGTTTGGGGGTCCCCGGGTTTATGGTCCCTTTACTCGCAAAAATAATAGTAAAATGTTTTGTTATGGTGCATGCGTGTATATTTATTAGGTTGAATATAGAGACTTATGATACTTTATTAATGTAGTCTTACAGAGCCTGAGGAAGTGGGATGTTTGGGACCCGCAAAATGTGTCGTAATGATCGTTATTACTATCTAGGACTATACTATACTATCTAGGACTTTAGGAGTGATCTGGCTTGGAAACAACAAAGGATATAAGCAATTTTCTGACGAGTGGAAAAAGATGTATTGTGAAGCAAATATTTATTCTATGTGAAATACAGGTGAATTTAAAAAAACATAATATCATCAAAAAGTTAATTTATTTCAGTAATTCAATTCAAAAAGTGAAACTCATTTTTTTATATAGATGCGTTACACGCACAGTGATATATTTCAAGCATGTCTTTCTTTTAATTTTGAGGATTAATGCTTAAAGCTAGTGAAAACCCCAAATTCTGTATCTCAGGAAATTTGAAAATGGCATAAGACCAAAAAAATAATTTTTAATACAGAAATGTTGGCTTACTGAAAAGTATGTCCATATACAGTATAGTATGCACTCAATACTTGGTCGGGGCTCCTTTTACATGAATTACTGCATCAATGTGGCGTGGCATGGTGGCGATCAGCCTGTGGCGCTGCTGAGGTGGTATGGAAGCCCAGGTTGCTTTGATATCGACCTTCAGCTTGTCTGCATTGTTGGGTCTGGTGTCTCTCATCTTCCTCTTGACAAACCCCACAGATTCTCTATTGGGTTTAGGTCAGGCAAGTTTGCTGGCCAATCAAGCACAGTGATACCATGATCATTAAACCAGGTATTGGCATTTTTGGCAATGTGGGCAGGTGCAACGAAAATCAGCAGCTCCATAAAGCTGGTCAGCAGAGGGAAGCATGAAGTGCTCTAGAATTTCCTGCTAGAGGGCTGTGATGACTTTGGACTTAATAAAACACAGTGGACCAACACCAGCAGATGGCATGGCTTCCCAAATCATCACTGACTGTGGAAACTTCACACTGGACCTCATGCAACTTGTATTCTGTGCCTCTCCACTCTTCCTCCAGACTCTGAGATTTCCAAATGAAATGCAAAATTGACTTTCACCTGAAAAGAGGACTTTGGACCATTGAGCAACAGTCCAGTCCTTTTTCTCCTTAGCCCAGGTAAGACACTTCTGACATCTTCTCTGGTTCACAAGTGGCATGACACAAGGAATGTGACAGTTGTAGCCCATGTCCTGGATACGTCTGTGTGTGGTGGCTCTTGAAGCACTGACACCAGCCATAGTCCACTCCTTGTAAATCTCCCCCAAATTATTGAATGGTCTTTGCTTCACAATCCTCTCAAGGCTGCGGTTATCCCTGTTGCTTGTGCACCTTTTTCTACCACACTTTTTCCTTCCATTAAATTCTCCATTAATATGCTTGGATACAGCACTCTGTGAACAGCCAGCTTCTTTAGCAATGACCTTTTGTGACTTACCCTCTTTTTGGATGGTGTCTTCTGGACAACTGTCAAGTCAGCAGTCTTCCCCATTATTGTGCAACCTACTGAACCAGACCGAGAAACCAGTTAAAGGCTCAGGAAACCTTTAGGCCCCTTTCACACATGCTGTCCGATCAGGTCCGCCTGTCTGTTTTTCAGGCAGACCTGATTGGGCACTCCATTCACCTCTATGGAGCAACGGATGTCAGCAGTGACTTGTCCCCTGACATCCGCTCCGATTCCCCAAATCCAGACAGATGGAGGTCCTACTTTCCATCCGTCTGTTGGATCGGATGAAAACAGACAGGCGGTATAGAGAGTGGGGCTCTGACATGTCCATCTCTGCACAGTAGGCGGAGACGGACCTGTAATTCGCCTGCTCAGTGGAGATCAACAGATCGATCCCTGCTGAGCAAGCGGAGTCCGTAAAAATGGATGTGCCCCGCGTGAAAGGGGCTTTACAGGTGTTTTGAGTTAAATAGTTGATTAGATTGTGACACCATGAGTCTACAATATTGAACTTTTTCACAATATTCAAATTTTTTGAGATACTGATTTTTGGGTTTTCACTAGCTGTAAGCCATATTTATCAAAATTAAAAGAAAGAAATGCGTGAAATATATCACTCTGTGTGTCATGAATCTTTATAATATACAAGTTTTACTTTTTGAACTTAAAGCGAACCTTCAGTCATTTTTTCATCTTTCCATCTATTAAATCTTCTGCCATTGTTGTTTTAACTTTGGATAGTAAAACATTTTTTTTCTGCCAGTAAATACCGTATACAGCCCACTTCCTGTTTATTGTCTGGTAAAAAGCCTAGGCTTATGACATCATGCACAGCTCTCTCTCACTCTCATGAGAGTTTGCCAGGAAGGGAGGGGGGATGAGCAATAAGAGGGCCAATGAGAGCTGCAGGGCTGGAGGTGTGCTTCTGTGTGAATCCAGGAAGTGAACAGGCAGCAGCTTCAGCTGCCCACAGTTAAAATGGATGCAGGCAGACTCAGTGGAGGGAGATTTCTGCAGCATATTTGGCAAGTACAGAATCACATTATATATAAAATAATATTATATTGTAAGCTCTTCTGAGCAGGGCCCTCTTAATCCTCTTGTATTTTATTGTATTATAACTGTATTGTCTCCCTTTTATATTGTAAAGCGCTGCGTAAACTGTTGGCGCTATATAAATCCTGTAATAATAATAATAACATGCAAAGTGGTTGGAGGAAAGCTTCAAAACGGCAAAGATGTTTTTATTACAAATTAGGTGAGAAATACGAGCTATTATTTTTTTTTAAATCCTGACTCGGTTTGCGAGCGTTGTCTCTCAAGATTCAAGCCAATGGGGTGTGCAGTACCGCATTAGACCAGAGGTGCAGGGGGGGCGCCGGTGATACTCGGAGGCACTCAAACACTCGAAACACTCTGTTCCTAAGTGTCTCCGAGCCTCTCCGAGTGCATCCGATTGGTTTCCTAGTGTCTCTGGCGCCCCCCCTCACCTCTGGTCACATGCTGTACTGCATACAATAGCAGTCACTGTGGAACAAATTATCTGAGTTTCCATTGATTCCTATGGGGAAACTCGCTTTGATATACAGTGCTTTGGATTACAAGCATTCTTCTGGAACAAATTATGCTCGTAATCCAAGGTACCACTGTAAATCAATTTTTTGACGTTATTCAAATTTTTGGAGATGCACCTGTATGTTTGTATGAATGGTCTACTATGGCCAAAATATATATTTTTATGATCTGTGGATCAATGTTTTAGGGGGATAAAATAAATGTATGGAATTTTAATTGTGGTGTACAATGCATATATACCAGGGCACCTTGAAAGTCCTATACATGGTTGGTTTTCTACTCTTCAAAAATGAACGGATGTTGGTGCCCAACTGCAATTCGGGGAATTTATACGTGGTCTTGCATTATTAGAAACGCTCAGCCCGGTAGCCTAGGATGACAAGGCATTCCCCTGCTCCTCCTCCAAGCTAACAGACTGGCAGGAGACTGCACTGTCCACTTTTTCCCCTGAAGACTAGAAATTCAGGGAAGCGGCACTAAGCAGAGCAAGAGCCAGGAGCATTGACAGCTGTAAACTGCAAGTGCCAAGATATTTACCAAATAGTTTACTGGGGATGTTTGTTTTATTGTGTTTAATGTAACAAACTAAAAAACACTGAGAGAGTTTAATATTACTTTAATCACCACCAGTTTCTCAATGTGCAAACTGGTAGCAAGTCTTTCTCAATAAGTTGCAGCCATACCACCAGAAACATGTTGTAACAAATTTATTGTACTCCCCCCCAGGTGGGACTAGTATCTAATGGAGCTAGTTGGTGATGGTAATGGTGTCACTCTGCATTTCCATGGTAATGGTGTCACTCTGCATTTCCATGGTAATGGTGCCACTCTGCATTTCCATGGTAATGGTGCCACTCTGCATTACCATGGTAATGGTGCCACTCTGCATTACCATGGTAATGGTGCCACTCTGCATTACCATGGTAATGGTGCCACTCTGCATTACCATGGTAATGGTGCCACTCTGCATTTTATGGGCACTGGAAAATATTTTAGTACACCATTTGGTTCAGAATATTTTTTTTCCTTTTTAAACCTCTAAAACCTAGGTGCGTCTTATGGTCAGGTGCGTCTTATGGTCCGAAAAATACGGTACTCTCTATGGAGATAGTTCACATCTCCACCATAAGTCGCCTGCAGCTCAAAAAAGTTCTGGAGCTTTTTTTTTTTTTTTAAGTGTTTTTTTGTTCCATAGAGATGCATAGAAACGCTTAATTCAAACAATTTTCTGCTCAAATGCAACAATTAAATAAAAATGAATAATAAAGAATGCATAAATAAATAGGGATTTTTTTTTTTTTTTTTACGAGTACCGTTACTTGTTTTTTTTTTTTTTTAGTATTCGCCGATACCAATTACTGATACCTACCGCAACTATTTTGTTCACACTTCAGCAATGGTACAAACCATTGAAAATTTATTTGCAAATGATATACATTATACTTTTAATTTTGTGCTTTTTTTTCAATGTGAAACATGTAAATATATTAAAGGTGTAAAAATGTTAATGAACTAAGCAAACAAATTTTTTTTTTAATGATAAATAATTCATAATATAGTGAAAAAAAATTTTTTTTTTTTTTTAAATCAGCAGGAAAATAGTAATTAAATGGAGAAGGAAAAAAAGGAGTTCAATAAGGCTGATTAGAGTAAATTAAGGATTAATAAGGGGTTACATAGAGGAACATTAATTTAAAAAAATATATATATTTTTTTTTTACTTGACAGGTTGCTTTAAACTGACTTTATCTGCAGATCGAAGTTCATCCCTTTGATCTGCAGATGAATAAACAGAAAGATACAAAAAAAAAAAATGGGGGTTATTTACTAAAGGAAAATCCCCTTTGCACTGCAAGTGCACTTGGAAGTCGCTGTAGATCCGAGGGGGGACATGCAAGGAAATATAAAAAACAGCATTTTAGCTCATGATTGGATGATAAAATCAGTAGATCTTCCACTCATTTCAGATCTACCCCTTAGATTTAGAGCGACTGCACTTCCAAGTGCACTTGCAGTGCAAAGTGGATTTGCCTTTCGTAAATAACCCCCTATGTTTCTTTTTATCTTTCTGTTTATGAGCAATGTTATTGATAAACATTGCCCGGCTGCTAGGACTTCATTTACACTTCAGCTGTCAACAGGGGAACCCCCCAGACAGCTGAAAGTCGGACAGTCGAGGTTCTTGTGCAACCTCGCTGGATCGAGATGGGGCTCGTGTAAGTATTAGGTGGGCTGCTGCACACTGAAGGTTTTTTATCTTAATGGACAGATTGCATGAAGATAAAAAAACCTTCTGACTTTAGAAACACTTTAACCACATGCTTAAACACTTAAACCCCCTTCCAGGCCAATTTTTAGCGCTGTCACTCTTTGAATGACAATTGTACGGTCATGCAACACTGCACTCATATGACATTTTTATTATTTTTTTTCACACAAATAGAGCTTTCTTTTTGTGGTATTTAATCACTATTGGAGTTTTTAGTTTTTGCTTAACAGACAAAAAAAAACAGTTCTCATAGTTTGTTATAAAATTTAGCAAACAGGTAATTTTTCTACTTCACTGATGGGCACTGATGAGGCAGCACTGATAGGTGGCACTGCTGGGCAGTCCTTAGCAGTACTGATATGCACTGGTAGGTGGCACTAGTGGTAGTTAGTAGCAGTGGCTCTCTGTGAATGGGACCGATGTACCATTTACACAAACCGGTAATCGGCTTATCTTTTTCTCCTCACGATAAGCGCAAGGGGAAAAACATCTGATTACCGGCTTCTGTTTACATCATGTGATCAGCTGTCATTGGCTGATAGCTGATCACATGGTAAAGGGCCGGGATCGGCCCCTTACTCTGATCTGTGATAAGCCAAGTCTCATGGACTCGCTAATCACAGAGCACACCACCCCGCAGGGGGCACGCAGGCAAAGCATGCACAGTAGGACGTATATGGACGCCCTCCCGGCAATTTAGGCACACGCTGTAACCGTCTTTCGGCTTTAGCGCGAAAGTGAAGAGGTTAATGGCAGGATCACCAGGTATTATTTGAATCAAAGCTCCACTTTCAAAAAGATTGAAAATGACTTTAGAAATTACATTAAAGCGTAACTAAAGTCTGCAATACTTAAAAGAGGAGGTCCGCCCACCCCTGCAAAAATTAAAAGCCAGCAGCTACACATACTGCAGCTGCTGACTTTTAATAATAGGACACTTACCTGTCCTGGAGTTCAGCGATGTCGGCACCGCAGCTGATGCTTCTATCAGCTGTCGGGCGCTGCTGCCGCCATTGCCGGTAAGGGAACCCGGCAGTAAGGCATATGGCTTCAGGCCAGGTCCCTACTGCGCATTCGCAAAGGCACCGCTGCGCTCTCCTACTGGCCTGGTGGCGGGGAAAGGGGGAGGGAGCCAAGCTGCTGACGTAATTTGCCGCGGCCCGGTCTCCAGGTATCCGCACCCCCCGAAAGGTGCCAGATGTGGCACCGGAGAGGAGGGGGGGGGGGGGCGACAAATGAGCGGAAGTTCCACTTTTGGGTGGAGCTCCGCTTTAAATGGCTTCAAACATGCTTGAAATAAACATAGATCTATACAGACAAGAAAAAGTTAAAGAAAAACAAAAAAATTAAATAAATGGGCAGACTCGATACTCAACTTATTTCTGCTGTCACTTTTCTATGTTTCCAATACTTACCCTAGCTCCAATGCTCTGATGCCTTCGAGATCTCTCGCCAGCACCTTCTTCCGGGTACCAGTCTACAGCTACCTTGATTGGCTGTGATGACGTGACTCCTGCGCATGCACAGGAATGCAGTCGTGCATCATACCGAAGTGTCTACTGAGCGGCGCATGCGCTGCTCAGTGTACATTTTAGGGCCATTTCACACAGGAATGCGTGCCGTGTTCCCCTGCCATTCCAAAGCATTCCTGCACAGCTTGATTTTGCAACCTATTAATTTGAATGAGCTGCAAATCGCACTGGAACACTTGTAAATGTGGCGCATGCGCTACTTTAAAAAACATGCCTCACCAAATCACATGGTATTGCGGTAGCATGTGATGTGGTACCTATAAACCCACTAAATATGCGATCTGTCTTTAACAATACGTGGGCATTCACATGTTGGTTGCAAAAGCAGCGTGTTCGAATGTGGTGCAGTAAACGCACACAGAACGCACCTTTCCCGGTGGTCTTGATTTCCTATACAATCGGATATCCATTTCATTTATTGGCAAAAACGTTATAGCCCTCACATAGTACCCAAAAAAAATATATATTTTTTTGAACAGATCATATACACGGGGATGTAATCAAGATGGATATTTAATACGATCGTGTTTTCCTTCACAACCGATCAGACAAATCTTAATATGATCGATCGGTTGATAATAAAGCACATCTAATAATTGCCCGCTGTGATCCTTGAAAGAGTGTAAGATGGTGAGGGTTACATGCATGACCACCTTTAACCTGACCCCCCATCTCCTGAACTTTGCAGTCAGTGATGGCACAGGACACTTCATCCAGAAATCCAGCACAGTGATCGCTATGCAGTGATAGTGTATGGCACACGTTGTATGTATGGTATGGAGCGGAATGACAGTTAGTGGTGATGATGCTGCACTGAGCGCTCCCTCCCTCCCCCACACGTCTCTGTCAGTGATGATGATGGACGGGAATGTAAACAATGATGGCGGGGTGATGTGATGGGCTCGGGGTCACGGCCGATGTTGTGCACGCCGCTCCTGTCACTGGGCCTGATACTCACTTCCTGTTTTCAGTCCGGGTACTTGGCGAGCAGGATGGAGGCTCCGAAATACCAGGATGCAGCAACACAGCGCTCCATGGATCCCAGTGTCCTGTATAGGAAGTGGATGGCGCTTCAACGTCACTTCCGCCCTCACCTGTCATGGAGGGGGATTGCAGGCTGTGCTGTGTAATGTTGATGTATGAACCGCAGTGCAGTGCTCCCAGGACTCCCAGTATGTGGGTCTATTTCTCTTCCTACAGCTCTTCTATGGACAGAATCTGCTGCAAGAGATCTGTTCCTGGAAATGTCTGTAAGCAATAATAGAAGCAGTGCAAGTGGAAGCCATAGTGATAATGGATGGTTTACAAATGAAAGTAGATGTAAACCCTAAGGGCTCATTCACACTGGCTTCAACTTTAAAGTGGAGTTCCACCCAAAAATGGAACTTCCACTTTAAGGACTCCTCACCCTCTGACATGCCACATTCATTTGGCCTGTCATTTTAGTTACTTTGTTTTGACAGGTACCCAGCTCCCACTCATAGCACCGAGCGGAAGTTCTCCTCTTCCCCCTCCCTGCAATCTTCTGGGACACGTCACAGGTCCCAGAAGATTGCCCAGCCATTCAGAACGCACAGCGCGACTCACGCATTTTACCAAAGGTAGTATCAGGTTTTTATCTAAACCAGGATATTGTTCTGCCTTCATTGTTCCAGAACCCTGTTCTTTGGAAGAAAAATTACTACATTCTCTTGATGTGGTGAGAGCAGTCAATGTCTACTTAAAGGCAACTGCTCAGATTCGGAACACGGATGTTTTGTTTGTGTTGCTTGAAGGTCCTAAAAGAGGACAGGCAGCGTTGAAATCTACTATTTCTAAATGGATTTGACAAGTAATCGTTCAAGCTTATGGTTTAAAGAGGTAGTTCTAAATAAATGCGGCAGGCTATTAGCGCAGTCTCTGAAGGCCCAGACAGCAGCATCCTATATACCACATATACACGACCCAACGGGACTGAAGAAGACGTTGCCCAAACAAATAGCTCAGGAGTTCAAGTCGTATTACGAAGCCCTATACAACTTGAACAATACACGGCCATCGGTAGCACAAATGAGGGAATATATAGGGAACTCCAAGATGCCCTCCTTGGAGGCAGAAACATGCCAGATCCTAGAAGAACCCATAACCCTGAGCGAAGTGCAGGAGGCGCTAGCAAACACTAAAAAAGGTAAGGCTCCGGGGCCGGACGGCCTCACGGTGCAATATTACCGAACCTTACTCCCAGCACTGGGCAATCATTTGGTATCGCTTCTAAATGGTTTGGGCAAGGGGGGAAAACTGCATGACACCACACTGCAGGCCCAAATAGCGGTGATACCAAAGGAGGGGAAAGACCCAGGACAATGTGGGAGCTACCGCCCAATATCTCTGTTGAATACGGATCTGAAACTGTTCACAAAAATACTGGCAATGAGGCTCCAATCACATATACCCCGAATTATCCACCTAGATCAGGTCGGTTTTGTACCGTCCAGGGAAGCGAGGGACAACACTACAAAAGTGCTGAACCTGCTGTACCACGCTACCCTCACTAAAACACCAAGTGTCTTCCTCAGCACTGATGCTGAGAAGGCCTTTGATAGGGTTAGCTGGGACTTTATGCTCACCACACTGAAACATATGGGCCTTGGAAACACCATGCTGAATTGGATAACAGCAATATATACAATGCCTACGGCAAGGGTAAAAGCCAACGGAATTCTTTCAGACCCTTTGTTAATTAAAAATGGGACACGACAGGGATGCCCACTCTCGCCCATCCTCTTCGCCCTCTCATTGGAACCGTTTTTGGCTCATGTGAGGGAAAACACGGACATCACGGGGATCCTGGTAAAACAAACCCAATACAAAGTGTCGGCGTACGCAGACGACTTAATGTTCACCCTTTCAAACCCGGTGATATCCCTCCCCAACCTATTGAGCGAGTTCGCAACATATGGTGCGCTGTCCAATTTAAAAATCAACTTTTCCAAGTCTGAGGCGATGGGAGTAAACATAGTACCGGTCCAACTCACGCAACTCCAATCCAACTTTAAGCTGAAATGGACGACGACTGCCCTGAAATACTTAGGCACATACATACCTCAGAACTTCTCTGAAATTTACGATCTCAACTTCCCCCCCCTCATTAAAAAAGTTAGGACACTGCTACAGAAGTGGCAATCCGGCCTACATTCATGGCTGGGTCGGTGCAACATCCTGAAGATGTCCATCCTCCCGAAGTTCCTCTATCTAATGCAGGCCCTACCGATACACATACCACAGGCCTACTTTAAGCAGGTGCAATCCCTGTTTACGAAATTTGTATGGGCCGGAAAGAGACCTAGACTAACCCAGAGGCTCCTAGTCCTCCCCAAACGGTCCGGCGGCTTGGCATTGCCAAACCTACGAGCCTACTACCAAGCAGTCCACCTGGGAAGATTACTGGACTGGTGCCGCCACCAGGAGACCAAGCTGTGGTCTCAGGTGGAACAAGCCCAAAGCATAACTCCCCTTCGGGGCACCCCATGGTGCTACCTGGGTCTACCACCAGAGACTAAAAGACACCCACTGATAGGGAACACGGCCAAGATATGCGCACACCTCATATCCCTGCGATCAATTTCTACCCCAAATTCGCCTCTATACCCAATACTAGGGAATCCTCTATTTTCCCCGGGTATGGGAAACGGACCCTTTAAACACCTGGCAGAGACGGGCATACACCAAGCCCACCAATTTAGCCATAGAGGGAGGTGGAAATCAATTGTAGAACTAACAGACCCCACAGGCCCCTTCAGCCTAGACTTCATGAGAGCCCTACAGATCTACCATTTTCTTAAGACCATCCCACCACCCTCGGACAATGACCAGCAATTCACGAAATTGGAGGATCTCTGTAATGACTCCGGAGCTCTGCCCCATACACTCTCCCTGACCTACACTCTTATAAACAACCCAGCAGAGGACTTTGTACCCCCGGGCCTACTTAAATGGGAGGAGGAACTGGGAACTCAGTTTAGCCCCACCAAAAGAAAACACATCCTTGAATATACACATAAGTCATCCATCTGCGCCAAATCCCAAGAGACCAATTATAAAATCATGTCACGCTGGTACAGGACCCCAGCATTGTTAAGTTCTTCCCGACAACATCAGATCTGTGCTGGCATTGTCAGACTGAGAAAGGGACCTTGCTGCATATCTTCTGGACATGCCCTAAGCTACAGAACTTTTGGAAGACCGTTCGCAAGACGTTACAGAAACTCACGGAAAGGCCGATTCCGGCTGATCCAGCATTTTTTCTCCCTTACGCGAATGACATTTCAAATAGGAAATACAAGAAATCTGTTATACGCCACCTACTGGATGCCGCTAAGGCTTGCATTCCACTTTGCTGGAAATCCACCCTCCCGCCATCCATTGACCTATGGCTTCAAAAAGTTGATGACATAAGGAGGATGGAGGACCTCATTCTCACAGCGCAAAACAGACAAGAGACTTTTACCAAAACCTGGCAATTTTGGAATATGTTCATTTACTCTTCAGAAGGCCAGGCCCTGCGTGGCTCCGAAACTAATCCCTAACTACAAAACGAATTAGCCACCGATATAGCCACACCCAGAGCAAGAAAAGATACCAACAAGAGACCTAATGTATACCACCCGACCACCTGACGCTCCATGGCCGCAGGCGGCCCTCCCCCCTAACCTCACCTCCCACCCCCATGTCCTTTCACCCTTTCCCCCTCTTTCCCCCTCTTTACCTACCCCCCACCCCCCACCCCACCCACTCTCCACTCTTTGCATCCCCCTCTCCTCCCTCTTGTTCCCCACCCCTGGGACTCCGAACCGCGGCAGATCCCCCATATGTAGGGGAGCCGTGGCGAGGGGTCGGAGGGGTGGGAAACTCTATACATATAGATAGAAAAGGGAAAAAGAGGGATAGGGACCGCAATTATCTGCACAGCTTCTATACAGTTCCAGTAGACGTAGGTAAACAGGGGGGAGAGTCCTTTTGAAACTTTACTAGAGGATACTAACCCCCACAGACCCCCCCCCCCCCAGTCCAAACACGCACTGAATACGATCAACGAAAGAAGGGAAGCTACTTTCTGATAAGACAAAAATAGACAACCGGACACCCAACTCCACAGGGGAAGGTTTAACGAGGACCGGTCTGTCGTAAATGCTTGTTTTCCTGCTGATTGATGATTAATGTATGTTCTGTATAATGTATTAATATGTAAACTGTTGGTCCATGTGGACCCTGTTCCGAAGTTAAATAAAAAAAAAAAAAAAAAAAAAAGGGCTGTTAGTGCCTCATGGGCAGTGCATCACCAAGCCTCCATGGCTCAATTCTGCAAGGCCACAACTTGGTCTTCAATCCATACGTTTACCAGATTCTATCTGGTGGATGTAAAAAGACATGAGGATCTCGCCTTTGGGTGCATAAAGGGTGCATAAAGGGTGTATAAATCCTCTGATCTCATGGTGCCCTACTTGGTTGCGTCTCCCTCCCCTCAGTTGGCATTGCTCTGGGACATCCCACATAGTAATTAGTATGGCTCTGTGTCCCGTGATGTACGATTAAAGATAATAGGATTTTTATAGCAGCTTACCTGTAAAATCCTTTTCTTTTGAAGTACATCAGGGGACACAGAGGTCCCGCCCCTCTTTCTAGTATACACGTGTATTGCTTTGCTAGAAAACTGAGATACTCCCAGTAGTGAGAGGGGTTATATAGGGAGGCAACTTCCTGTTTAGGGTGTGCCAGTGTCCAGCACCTGAAGGTGGACTACAACCCACTTAGTAATTACTATGGCGCTGTGTCCCATGATGTACTTCAAAAGAAAAGGATTTTACAGGTAAGCTGTTTTTTTTTTTCAGTAAAAATCCATACACATCCACTAGTTATTGCCCCCCCCCCCCACAACCCTTCTTTTTTCCCTTCATGTCTGTTGGGAACGAGCAGTGCACGTTAGTTGCAGTCGTGTACACTGCAAATCACAGAGCCCACAGCAGGAAGTCAGAACACAAAAAATAAAATAAAAATGGAGATTTGGAGGAGTCTGAGATCGGTAAAAATCACTTTTTTGGGTTAAGAACACATACTTGAATCGGATATTCTTTTAAACAGTTAAGGACCAGCCACCGCAGTTGTACTGCAGCAGGTTGGCTCTCCTGGGCGAATCGCCGTCATTTTACGTTGGGCGCGTGCACCCACAGCGATCGGATTTGTTCCAGAACCGATCAGTCTCCAGGCCCAAGCCAATGATTTTTGGCCTGGACCTGGTGATCGGTTCTGGCGAATGAGAGACTGTCCTCTGCCTGTGTGATGTAAACACAGGCAGAGGAAGTGATGTTACCTCCTCTCGTGGAGCCCTTTTCGGTTCCAGTGAGAGGAAAGAGGACATCTAACCATGAGTTGCACCAACACTACACTAACACCAGTAGTGCCAACTGCCCAGACTACATAGGGAGCACTGAAAAGATTGTTTGGGACTTGGTGTCACCCTTATTTGGAAACAGTTATCCCTTGTACGTGGACAATTATTACACAAGTGTGCCACATTTTATTCACCTTTTTGATTGTGTGAAATTGGAGCATGTGGCACTGTGCAATCTAATCTCCGGGGCTTCCCCCAACAGCTTGTAGAATCCCAACTTAGATGGGGGGAGAGAGCCTGCTTGAGATGTAATATTAGTGGAGGGATACACGGAATGTTTTGGTTCTGTCCTCCCTTCACGCAGATACGGCAGTCTAAATTCCAACGGTGACTGGTGTTGTTGTGAAGCCCCTCTGTGTCCACGAATACAACCTTAACATAGGAGGGGCGAACTTCCAACAACCAGATGATGGTGTCGTACTTAATTGCCCATAAGGTCAGACACTGGTATAAAAAAGTGTCTGTATATTTTTTCCAATTGGCTCTGCTGAACACTTATGTGCTATACAAAGCGTCAGAACGAACTGGATCCTTCCTAAAATTCCAGGAAGAGATCATCACAGCCCTTCTGTTTCCGGACAGTGCTGGGTTACCCTTGCCCAAAGAGCACCCCAACGATGTTGTGCCTGCAGAAAACGCAGATATAGGCTTGACACCCACTATTATTGTCCCTCCTGTCCTGACCAACCTGGTCTCTGCATCTGTGAATGTTTCCATCGCTACCACACACTAGTGGAGTATTAGCGTAGAGTACAGCACTGCACAGTCCTAGGGCACACTAACACAGGGTCTCAAAAGACGAGATGGCCATTACATTTTGAGAGAAACTAATCTGGAACATTTACAGTTAAAATAAAAGTGCAAGGAAAAAAACAAACATTTTTTTGAAATAAAAAAGACAAAAATAGTTGTCATTTTATTTTTTTTCTCTCTCTGCTGTTCTCTATCCTTACTGTATTTTATGCTTAACTGTAATGTTTTATTTCTACTGTGTTTTATTGTATTTGTTTTGCATGTATGGTATGTTTTACTGTTATACAGTAATATTACTTTGTTTTACTGTTAACCATTATTTGCTTTGCAGGTACATCATTCAGCTGCAGCATGAGTTTATTTAGTCTGACAGCAACAGGGTTTTCTCTCACGATACGTAAAGCCGTGACTCCATCGCTGTAGGAGGTGATTTCATCACCACAGTTAAAAAAAAAAGAGCATATATGCCGAAGCATGGGGGCAGGGGTGAAGGGGCGATATGCCCCTAACATTAGGGGTGGATTTCCCCCATGCTTCGGCATATATTTTTTACTCTTTTTTGGCACAGATTGCAATAAAACATTTTTTTTATTGAGTTAATGTTTTATTGTTACCATTGTTTGTTTTTCAGGTATGCCATTCAGCTGTAGCAAAGATTTATTTATTTTGACCGCAACAGGGTTTGCTCTCACGATGCGCAAATCAGTGACTCCAGAGCTGTAGGAGGTAATTTCATCACCACAGTTAAAAAAACAGTGCCTGTATGCCCATCATTAGAAGTGGGTGAATGCAGGGCAGTATTCTAATCGGGGGCATACTACCAATCAGTCTTTTTTTTCATTCAGCCCACAGGCTGCATAAAAAAAGAACATTACAATATATGCATTTGAGAGGTTTTACCAGAATGATGCCTGCAGGTTTAGGTATCATCTTGGTATCATTCTTTTCAGCCGGCGATCGGCTTTAATATAAAAGCATTCCTAGCAGCTAATTAGCCACTAGACTGCTTTTACAAGCAGTGGGAGGGAACGTTCCCCCCTTCCACCGTCTTCCGTGATTTTCTCGGGCTGCCCCATTGGGGAACCGAGAATGCACCGGGTGGTTCCTCCAACTGACCATAGATAAGAAAGGATCCCCTATGGTTGGGACTTTGTATAGAGCACCACTCTCACAAGATTTTATAGAACAAAATATAAATGTTTTATTGATAAAAAAGATGTAAAATCCTCAAAATTTGTTTAGCAGCAGGATGCACATTATACAGTATGCATGACAGTACACATATACAGAAAAACATACAAAAAGAAATATGTACAAAAAATTACACAAAAAAATACAAAACAACATTGGAAAGATCGCAGATACGGTACTGTTATTCTCCCGGAGGTAGGAGTCCCCCAATGAACTCGACGCGTTTCCAGTTACCCAGATATGGGAACCTTCGTCAGGAGTGGGGAGTGAAATTTATAACGGGAAAGTACCTGTCACTCTAAAAAAGGCAAAAGAAGGAAGACCATAAACAAGGGGAATGCTATCATTTTCAGGCCAGGATCATAGTATTAAACATTGGAGAGAAACAAAAGGGGAGCAGAAAATGCATGTTCTAGGGATATATTTCACATATTCAATATTAGTATCCGTGGATGGCGACAAATCATGACATTGTTATTGTCTCAGGGAGTAACATAATAGAAAAAATTCTTACTGGGTATGCTATTCGACATGTCAAGGAAAGAGTATATACATATATAACATTGTCACGTACCACGTTGAGGACGGCATTCGTAGATCAATGGCTTGTATATCCGCAAACGCGGAAAAGAGTATGTGTATCCCCCCAAGGAGATCTGTAGGTGGGGGTTAGACTGTGGCAGCACACGCTAGGTTTTATTCCACTGGTGGGTGATCCTACGTATGGGGATTATATAATAGCGACCAAATCTGTTTATGATGGATATTAGGGGGAGAGAAAAAGGGGGACTTTATTAATGACAGCTCCTTACAGGTATAGTACTAATGCCCAGAAGGAATGGGTCTCCCATGGTGTCTAGAGTATTGATTTCAAACAGGAAACAGGTGACATAGTAGCATTGTAATTAAGAAAGTGCGTCACCCAGACAGGAAGGAGAGCATAATGATGTGGAATATTAGACATGGTGCATATCACCCGCATACCCGTAGATATAGACCAGACAGAGAGCATAGTAATAGACATAGACAGTAGTACCTCTCCCAACAAACACCAGATATTAATGCTCAGGGAACTCTTACGTGTAAGTCATATATATGTCGTTAGAGGAATCGTCATCCCCGAGAGATAATATCTCAGATGGATGAAAGGGTAATCCCAAACATGGGTACCCAAAAAAGCCTGGGGGGGAGGGAAGAGGAAGGTTCAGGTCATTGACAGTGCCAAAATACCAAACCGGGATTGGCCAAAGTCATAGGTTAGAATGTTGTGCTTACCCCGTCCTTGGTGCAGTGTCCCTTGTTCATATGGACCGTATTGGTCCGACCTCCGTGTTCCTCTGCTGCCCAATAAGAGCAGACAGAGGATCGTTTAAATAGGGTATATGGGCGCATGTATGACATCATGTTGTGGCGTCCCATTGGACGCTCAGTGCCCGCCGTCATAACTGCGCGACCTGCGTGTGTTTATTACGTCGCGCATGCGCAGAGGTATGAAGGGTCCAACTGACCATAGAGCTGATCGGGGACCAGAAAGGCTCCAATCATCTCTTTGGTCTAAGAAGTTAGAAGCTACGAGCATTCCATGACTTTGGTTTCGCCGGCTATAAACAGCGTCATTGGGAATTTGGGAAAGCATCTTATCACACTGATCTTGGTGTGATCAGATGCTTTGAGGGCAGAGGAGAGATCTAGAGTCTAATAGACCCCAATTTTTTCAAAAAAAGAGTACATGTCACTACCTATTGCTATCATAGGGGATATTTACATTCCCTGTGATAACAATAAAAATGATAAAAATAAATGAAAGGAACAGTGTAAAAATAAAATAAAAAGCAAAATAAATAATTGAAAAAAATAAAGCACCCCTGTCGCCCCCTTGCTCGCGTGCAAAGGCGAACGCAAGCGTCGGTCTTGTGTCATATGTAAACAGCAGTTGCACCATGCATGTGAGGTATCACCACGAATGTCAGATCAAGGGCAGTAATTCTAGCAGTAGACCTCCTCTGTAAATCTAAAGTGGTAACCTGTAAAGGCTTTTAAAAATGTATGTAGTTTGTCGCCGCTGCACGGTTTTGTGCAATTTTTAAGCATGTTGTGTTTGGTATCTGTCCCCGGCATAAGATCATCTTTTATATTTTACCAAACATTTGTCCAATATAGTGTGTTTTAGTGCATTAAAATTCAAAAAAGTGTTTTTTTCTCCAAAAAATTGCATTTGAAAAATTGCTGTGCAAATATATTGTGAAAAAATAAATTTGCAACACCCACCATTTTAATCTGTAGGGCCTTTGCTTTAAAAAATATATATAATGTTTGGGGGTTCAAAGTAATTTGCATGAAAAAATATTTTTGTTTTGCTAGAAAACATAAAGTGTCAGAAAGGGCTTTGTCTTAAAGTGGTTAGAAGAGTGGGTGAAGTGTGGCATAAGCTTCTAATGTTGTGCATACAATGCCAGGACAGTTCAACCCCCCCCCCCCCCCCCCAAATGACCCCTTTTTGGAAAGCAGACACTGCAAGCTATTTGCTGATAGGCATGTGGAGTCCATGGAATATTTCATATTTTGCCACAAGTTTCGGTAATATGACAAATTTTTTTTACACAAAGTTGCCACTAAATGATATATTGCTCACACATGCCATGGGTAAATGTGAAATTACACCCAAAATACATTCTGCTGCTTCTCCTGAGTAAGAGAATACCACATGTGTGAGACTTTTTGGGAGCCTAGCCGTGTACAGGACCCCGAAAACCAATCACTGCATTAAGACCCCTTTCACACTAGAGGCAATTTTCAGGTTTAGCGCTAAAAATAGCGCCTGTAAAGCGCCTGAAAATGCCTCATCTGCAGTCCCATTGTGAAAGCCTGGGTGCTTTCACAGTGGGGCACTAGCCGGGGTTAAAAGCCTCCCGCTAGCGGCCGAAAAAGCGCCTCTAAAACAAAGGTAAAGTTCTGCTAAAACTGCTAAAACTAGCGTCACTTTAACACTAATGTGGCCGCGCTGTCAGTGTGAAAGGGCTCTAATTTTTTTCACCAGTGTCTGTAAGGTGGAATGGTCACTGATGTGATACATGTGCTCTTGGAGCATACTTGGAGGTCTGGACGGTTCTATTTAGAATCATGGACTTCATTCGGATCCATTCGAAAAATCTATTGGCCAAAATGGATGGTACCCAAGCCTCATTGGAAGGAGAGAAGATTCCTCAAGGTTTGCCTGTAATGCAGCCTTATGGCGCTGGACCCTGCGTAATGGAACCCTGTACAGTGTTTGTTCTGACCAAGGTGCTTTACTGCAGGGTGCTATACAGGTCCAGGGGAGTGGACCTCACATTAAGGGGGACCCAGTCCCTGAAGGTCTTTTATGACAAAGCTCACCGTGATGGGTGAAGATTGGACTCCTGTTATGTTCAGAGTCCTGCATCGTGAATGTTAAGTCCTGCATTTTTGCAGTTTCTCTTTTTTTTTTTTTTTAAAAGAGAGAGATCTAACTGTCTGTTCTTCCAGTGGCCACTGGGGGGCAGTGTGCTGTTTAACCACTATAGACCCGCGCTATAGCCAAATGACGGCTACAGCGCGGATCTATTGTGCCGGGACGACGTCTATTGACGTCGTCCCGGGCACGAGCTGCCTGCGCGCCCCCTGAAGGGCGCGCGCGGCGCGCTCTGTGATCAGCGAGTCTGTGAGACTCGCTGGATCACAGATCCGAGTAAGGGGTCGATCCCGACCCCTTACCACGTGATCAGCTGTCAGCCAATGACAGCTGATCATGTGATACTAACAGAGCCGGTAATCGGCTTTTTTTCCTCCTCGCGCTGACGAGGAGAAAAAAAAAAAAGCAGATCACCGGCTGCAGTGAGAGGGACATCAGTCCCTCTCACTGCAATGTGCCCAGCGATGTGCCCAATATATTGTGCCCACCTTTGCCCCATTAAAGTGCCCCTACCAGTGCCCACACTGCCATCTCTCAGTGCCCACAGTGCCATCTCTCAGTGCCCACAGTGCCAGTGCTGCACATCAGTGTCACCTGCCAGTGCTCATCTGTGTCACCTACCAGTGCTCATCTGTGTCACCTACCAGTGCCCATCAGTGCCACCTATCAGTGCCCATCAGTGCCACCCATCAGTGTCATCCATCAGTGCCCATCGGTGCCACCCATCCGTGCTACCCATCCGTGCCACCCATCCGTGCCACCCATCCGTGCCCATCAGTGCCCATCAGTGCCATCTTTGCTGTCCCCAGCAGTACCGACTTATCTGTCCCCACCAGTGCAGCCTATCAGTGCCCACCAGTGCAGCCTATCAGTGCCCACCAGTGCAGCCTATCAGTGCCCACCTGTGCCGCCTCATCAGCGCATATCAATGAAGCAGAAAAATTACCTGTTTGCAAAATTTTATAACAAACTATTAAACATGATTTTTTATTTTTTTTAAATTTTCCATCTTTTTTTGTTTGTTTAGCAAAAAATAAAAACCCCAGCTGTGATTAAATACCACCAAAAGAAAGCTCTATTTGTGGTGAAAAAATGATAAAAATTTCATTTGGGTACAGTGTTGTATGACCGCGCAATTGTCATTCAAAGTGCGTCAGCGCCAAAAGCTGAAAATTGGTCTGGTCACGAGGGGGGTTTAAGTGCAAAGTAATCAGGTGGTTAATCATGCTGTGTACTTCTTAAGCCCCATACACACGGTCGGACAATCCGCGGACCAGGTCCGTCGGACCATGTCCGTCATACTTTGTCCGATGTTGGTTTTGCGTACACACGGTCGGACAAAGTTGTCGGAAAATCCGATCATTCTGAACGTGGTGACGTTTGTTGCCTACGACGGGACTACGTAGAGGCTAGTAGCCAATAGCTTTGGTCTTGTAATGTGATCTGAGCATGCGTGGCACTTTGTCCGGTCGGACAACCGTACACACGATCGGATTTGGTGTGATCGGACCGTGTTGACGGCAAAGATTTCCAGCAGGAGATAAGACTTTGTCCGTCGGTCAAACCGACGAACACTGTCCGATGGTGCATACACACGGTCTGATTTTTCAACAACCTTGTCCGATCGGACAGAATCCATGAAAAAGTCCGACCGTGTGTATGGGGCTTTAGTCATGTGGGCTGCTGTTTCTCTTGCTCTAGGTGCTGCAGCTCTCTCAAAGATCCACTGGGTGGTGGACTTAATCTGAAATATACAAGGAAAAGAGAGCGCCCGGCTGCCTGATACAAATGCAAAATCAAACAATAGAGGATTGCACTCACAAACATGAGACTTAGATCGCATGTACAGCAGGATGTATGTCTTCCTTCCTGGCCTGTATAACTGGGTTGGCTCCCAAGAACTCGATTTGCCCTGGAGAGGAATTATTTTTCTTTCCAGGGACAGTTCTATAGACAGGTATCTGGCACTGCTATGGGTGCACATTTTGCACCCTGCTATGCCAACCTGTTTATGGGGTATTGGGAGAAATTAAATATTTGGTCCCAGAATCCCTTCGCCAAACATCTGGTATACTATGGGAGGTATATAGATGATGTTATTATAATTTGGGATGGGCCCCCTGATACTGTGGACCAATTTGTCTCCTATTGTAACACCATTTACATGCGCTGGTCGGGACCCCGTGAGTCCGGTCGCGGATCCCGCAGACTCAATCGCCGCGGGGATACCCACGATTGTCTCACAGGGAGGACGAACAGGGAGATGCGGAAGTAAACAGCATCTCGCCGTTCTGCCTAGCAACAAGTGACACTGATCTCTGCTCCCTGTGATTGGAGCAGAGATCAGTAATACACAGCCACGCCCCCCCCACAGTTAGTAACACGCCCCTAGGACACACTTAACCCCTACACTGCCACCCCCTGGTTAACCCCTTCACTGACCGTGTCATTTACACAGGAATCAGTGCATGTGTATAGCACTGATTGCTGTATAAATGACAATGGTCCCAAAAATGTGTCAAAAATGTCCCATGTGTCCGCCATAATGTCAAAGTCACAATTAAAATCTCTGATCGCCGCCATTACTAGTAAAAAAAAAAAAATATTAATAAAAATGCTATAAAACGATCCCCTATTTTGTAAACTTTTGCGCAAACCAATCAATAATCGCTTATTTTGATTTTTTTTACCAAAAATATGTAGAAGAATACGTATCGGCCTAAACTGAGGAAAAAAAATGTTTTTTATATATTTTTGGAGGATATTTATTATAGCAAAAAGTTAAATGTTTTTTTCAAAATTGTCACTCTTTTTTTGTTTATATCGCAAAAAATAAAACCCCCAGGGGTGATCAAATACCACCAAAAGAAAGCTCTATTTGTGGGAAAAAAAGGATGTCAATTTTGTTTGGGAGCCACTGACATGTTTGTGAGTGCAATCCTCTATTGTTTGATTTTGCATTTGTATAATTAAAATAGAGTTACACTAGGGCAGCCGTGCGCTCTCTTTTCCTTGTATACTACAATTCCTGGGGCATAGAGTAAGGTGACCAGATTTTCAAAATGAAATCCAGGATACCCTACACCCCATGTAAAGCCACACCCACAGCAATATGCCCCTTTTTTTAAATTACCCTCAAACAGTCACAAACAAACACAGATATTTAAAGTTAAATCACTTGACCCCTGGACCTCCCTTCATGGTCAGGCCATTTTTTGCGATAGGGCATTGCATTACTTTAACTGAGAATTGCGCAGTCGTGTGACACTGTACCCAAATAAAATGAATGTCCTCTATTTTCCACAAATAGAGCTTTCTTTTGGTGGTATTTGATCACCTCTGTGTTTTTTTTTTTTTGCGCTATAAACATAAAAAGACAGCCAAAATTTGAAAAAAAAAAAAAAACAATATTTTTTACTTTCAGCTATAAAATATATTGAACAATTTTTTTTTTTTTAAAAAAATCCAATTTCTTCATCAATTTAGGCCAATATGTATTCTGCTACATATTTTTGGTAAAAAAATATCCCAATAAGCGTATATTGATTGGTTTGCGCAAAAGTAATAGCATCTACAAACTATGGGATATTTTTGTTTATTTGACTTTTAATTTTTACTAGTAATAGTGGCGATTAGCGACTTATAGCGGGACTTTCTGACACTTTTGGGGAACCAGTGACATTAATACAGTGAAGAGTGCTAAAATATGCACTGTCACTGTACTAATGACACTGGCAGGGAAGGGGTTAACATCAGGGGCGATCAAAGGGTTAACGGTGTGCCTAGCCATTGTTTTACTATACTGTGTGAGGTGCTAGGGGAAGAGATGGAATATATTCCCTGCTTTGCAGGAACACAAACTATCCCTTTTCTCCTGTCAGAAAGGCAATCTGTCTTGTTTACATAGGCAGATTGCAGTTCTGTGCCTCTGCCGGACGATCGGACATCAGGTCCCCAGTACCAGCCGATCGGCTTCCACTGTGTGTAATCACAGTGGGAGCAGGCCACCGGCAGCATACATCCACGCCCCCTACCCAGAAATGCAGGATTACATATATATACGTGACCCTGCGCACAGCTGCACACCATGTAGCAGTAAAACTGCTATAGGGCGGTCGGCAAGCGGTTAAAAACAAATGAAGCCTATTTTAAGTAAGAGACACCAAAATGTGCATGCATAGTTACACCTTGAAGGCAGAAAAATGCAGCGGTGAAACGTATCTGAAATAGTGCCAATGGTTGTGGAACACTGCAACAAATTAAAGAGTTTAATGGTGGTCAATGGGAGGATTTTTTTAGGAGTATGTGATTACAATATACCACAAAGAGTGCAAGAGTCAGGCGTATATAATGCATAGAGTGCAGTGGTCAGGGTGTGTAATGTACAGTACACAATACTGAGCACAACAGCCATTAGTATATAAGAAGTGAAAGGTATGTACCACACAGCACAGCATCCACAGATCTCACCTCTGTATCACGTTCTCCATCCACAGATCTCACCTCTGTATACACTCTCCATCCACAGCTCTCACCTCTGTATCACGCTCCCCATCCACAGATCTCACCTCTGTATCACGCTCCCCATCCACAGATCTCACCTCTGTATTATGCTCTTCATCCACAGATCTCACCTCTGCAATACGCTCTCCATCCACATATCTCACCTCAGTAACACGCTCTCCATCCACAGATCTCACCTCCTGTATCACGCTCTCCATCCACAGATCTCACCTCCTGTATCACGCTCTCCATCCACAGATCTCACCTCTGTATATGCTCTCCATCCACAGATCTCACCACTGTAACACTCTCTACATCCACAGATCTCACCTTTGTAACACTCTCTACATCCACAGATCTCACCTCTGTAACACACTCTCCATCCACAGATCTCACCTCTGTAACACGCTCTCCATCCACAGATCTCACCTCCGTATCACGCTCTCCATCCACAGATCTCACCTCTGTATATGCTCTCCATCCACAGATCTCACCACTGTAACACTCTCTACATCCACAGATCTCACCTCTGTAACACGCTCTCCATCCACAGATTTCACCTATGTAACACGCTCTCCATCCACAGATCTCACCTCTGTAACACTCTCTACATCCACAGATCTCATGCCTTTAACCCCCATCTCTTCCATCCACAATTCTCAGTTTTGTAACATCCACCTCCGTTCACAGCTCTCTCACCTCTGTAACACCCCCTCCTTTCACAGATCTGACCTTGGTGACCCTAAATGCACAGCTCTCCCCTCTGTAAACCCTCTCACCCTCAATCCAGGGGTCTCACCTCTGTAACCCCTCCCACCCGCAATCCACAGGTCTCACCTCTGTAACCCCTCCCACCCGCAATCCACAGGTCTCACCTCTGTAACTCTCTCCTCCATCCTCAGATCTCACCTCTGGAACCCCCTTTCATTCACAGCTTTCAATTGTGTACACCCCCCCCCCCACCCCCCCCCATCAAGGTTCAGCTGCTCCTCCACAGCTTACACGTCAGTAGCAGACACAGGTCTATGGTGGGCTTTTGTAAACACAGTGCAGTGTTGCAGTGTGCAAAACACGCTGACTCACTGCCCTGGGCTGCAGACGAGAGACAGGCATGCACAGAGACAGCTTGCTGTGTGCACATACTGGGCTTGGCTGGTAGCAGCGTAGCAACTAATGATGCCATGCTGCTTGGGTGCAAAGGAGTTGTTTTACTAAGTTTGGACAGTGCAAAATCTGGTGCATAGAAACCAATCAGTTTCCAGGTTATTTGTCAAAGCTTAATTAAATAAGCTGAAGTTAGAAGCTGATTGGCTATCATGCAAATCTGCACCAGATTTTGCACTCTCCAGCTTTAGTAAATCAACCCCATAGTGTCAGCTGTTTCCACGGTGCAGGCAGAACGCCTGGCAGCCTGCATACTCGCAGCCAGTGATTCTGGATCACCAGGTGACGGATCCAGCTGTCACTGAGTTATAGTCATGTGCCAGCCCAGCCGGGGGGCTCATTTTAAAAAGCATGGACACAACTGGAGAGGAGACACTTTTAGCGGGAAGGGGACAATCTCTTCAAATTGGCAAATCATGAAAATAAGCAATGGTGGCCTTATTCAATTATTAGTACAAAGTGTTCATTTTTTAAAGCAACCTCTCCCTTTGCCAATGTTAAATGCTGCCAAATTTGAAATACTTCGGCTATAAACTGACTTATCCACACAAAAACAGCTTTTCACATCTATATTGTGAGAGTTCATTTTCACATTGGATGCTGCTATATTGTCATTTGTATGGCACAAGGAAAAGCTTGCATGTCAAAGACACAACCATTCTTAGGCCTCTTTCACACTGGGGCGTTTTTCAGGCGCTACAGCGCTAAAAAATAGCGCCTGTACAGCGCCTGAAAAAATCCGGCCCCATTCACTCCAGTGTGAAAGCTGGCGGGCAGCTGGCGAGCATCTTTGGAGCGGTATAGGAGCGGTGTATTCATCGCTCCTATACCGCTCCTACCCATTGAAATCAATGGGAGACCACGGTAATACCGCGGCAATGCCGCCGCTAACGGCCGAATACCGCGGCTAAAATGACGGTAAAGCAGCACTAAATATAGCGCTGCTTTACCGCCGACGCCGCTCCCGCCCCAGAGTGAAAGGGGCCTTACTGGGACAGTTTGCAGGATGCACATACCCATCAGTTGTTTTCCCTTGGGGCAGCAGTTGATAATAGGTATAAGATAATTTAGACCACCATGCCCAACTGTTGTTGTTTCCCCATAGATAAGAAGCGATTAGAGCATGTTTCCTTTTTGTAGGCCATCCCTCTGCACTGATATATTTGTGTACTTTCAGCTGAACCAAATGTGTCTGTAAAGCACTCTTCACCAAATATAGCCTGAGAGAGTTTAAATCAGGTCAGCATGCCTGACTGCCCACTAAAGTCTATGGACACCCTAAGTCCCCTTTCACACTGAGCCGCAGCCGTGCTAGCGCTAAAGCAACACTTGTTTTAGCAGCGTTTTAGAGCTGTTTAAGCCACGCTAGCTCCCGAAGAAGGGGTTAAAAGCGCACACGTTGCAGCGATTCCGAATCGCTGCCCATTCCTTTTAATGGGCAGACCGTTTTGGGGGCGCTGTATACAGAACTCCCAAACTGCCCCAAAGATGCTGCTTGCAGGACTTTTCCTAACGTCCTGCAAGCGCACCGCCCCAGTGTGAAAATACACACTGAAATGAATGGCAGGCGTTTTTCAGGTGTTATTTAGAGGATAATTCTAGCACTAAAATGCCTGAAAACCGCCACAGTGTGAAAGGGGTCTTAACTTCTTCAATACCAGGCAATTACCCATCTTCCTGCCCAAGCCAATTTTCAGCTTTCTGTGCTGTCGCTGTTTAAATGACAATTGTGCGGTCATGCTACACTGTACCCAAACATAATTTTTATAATTTTGTTCCCACAAATAGAACTTTCTTTTGGTGGCATTTTATCACCTCTGCCTTTTTTATTTTTTGCTAAACAAATAAAAATACCTAAATAAAAAAAAAATTGTAAATAAGTAAGTTTTCTCCTTCACTGATGGGCACTGATAAGGTGGCACTGACGGGCACTGATAAGGCGGCACTGATGAAGGGGCACCAATGAGGTGGCACTGATGGGCACTGGTAGGCAGCACTGATGGGTGGCACTGATATGCAGCACTTCCTGTTTACATCGTGATCAGCCATGATTCACGTGATTCACGTGGTAAAGAGCCTCCATCAGAGGCTCTTTACCAAGATCGGTGTAGTGGTGTGTCAGACTGACACACCACACCACCGATCGTCGCGATGCGCGCCTCCACGGGCACACGAACCATATGATTTGAGGTCAAACCTAAACACTTTCAATTTGTATGCAATCAGTCAGGCCCTTGTACTACACAGTTTAAGGTAAATCTAAAGGAAATCAAAACAACAAAAAGTTGTATAGTGTGTATCCAGCTTTCCAGTCTACTGTAAATGGGGCACTGCTCATCACATGTTAAAGGCATTGGTGCTATAGATAGTATGTCCCCTTCTGTACAATTCAGATAGGTTTCATTCCAGCACACAATAATGTTTTAGCACTAGTAAATTGTACAGGGACTTAGGCGTTGAACAAGTAGCAGACTTATCTCTGTGCTCACAGTGGGTAATTTCAATAATGCATGAATGCCGAATTTACAGATAAAGATTACCTGTTGTTTACTAAATAAAGACTAATTATCCCGAATGTATCTACTGACCTCTACAAGCAATTTCCAAACACACCCTTCAAGATACCCTTCTATTAAGGTGGGGCACTTGCACTAATGACTCACCTGCAGTGCTTTCATCAAGCTGGAGGGTCAGCCAACTGAGATGCAGTTGGGCATTGATTGGCTTATTTCTTTTTGCTGGCAGGTGTCTTCACTTTTTTGCTCTTGATTCCTCATCTGTACTAAGATGCATTTGCAAGATTAGTTAGTGTTAAATCAGCAGCTACAAATACTATAGCTGCTGACTTTTAATATATGGACCGACTGTCGGGTGCTGCCGCCACCATTCGTCGTAAGGCAAACCGTCAATGAAGCCTTTCGGCTTCACAGCGAGCTGCACTTTCTAACTGGCCCAGCGGCGGAGGAAGGAAGAGGGGGGCCGAATTTCTGAGGGACGACGCCGCGGGGCTGTCTTCCGGAAGTGGGGAAGGGTACCTGTCAAAAACACGCTCTCCATCCACAGATCTCACCTCCTGTATCACGCTCTCCATCCACAGATCTCACCTCCTGTATCACGCTCTCCATCCACAGATCTCACCTCTGTATATGCTCTCCATCCACAGATCTCACCACTGTACTGTAACACTCTGTACATCCACAGATCTCACCTTTGTAACACTCTCTACATCCACAGATCTCACCTCTGTAACACGCTCTCCATCCACAGATCTCACCTCTGTATATGCTCTCCATCCACAGATCTCACCACTGTAACACTCTCTACATCCACAGATCTCACCTTTGTAACACTCTCTACATCCACAGATCTCACCTCTGTAACACACTCTCCATCCACAGATCTCACCTCTGTAACACGCTCTCCATCCACAGATCTCACCTCTGTATCACGCTCTCCATCCACAGATCTCACCTCTGTATATGCTCTCCATCCACAGATCTCACCACTGTAACACTCTCTACATCCACAGATCTCACCTCTGTAACACGCTCTCCATCCACAGATTTCACCTATGTAACACGCTCTCCATCCACAGATCTCACCTCTGTAACACTCTCTACATCCACAGATCTCATGCCTTTAACCCCCATCTCTTCCATCCACAATTCTCAGTTTTGTAACATCCACCTCCGTTCACAGCTCTCTCACCTCTGTAACACCCCCTCCTTTCACAGATCTGACCTTGGTGACCCTAAATGCACAGCTCTCCCCTCTGTAAACCCTCTCACCCTCAATCCAGGGGTCTCACCTCTGTAACCCCTCCCACCCGCAATCCACAGGTCTCACCTCTGTAACCCCTCCCACCCGCAATCCACAGGTCTCACCTCTGTAACTCTCTCCTCCATCCTCAGATCTCACCTCTGGAACCCCCTTTCATTCACAGCTTTCAATTGTGTACACCCCCCCCCCCCCCCCATCAAGGTTCAGCTGCTCCTCCACAGCTTACACGTCAGTAGCAGACACAGGTCTATGGTGGGCTTTTGTAAACACAGTGCAGTGTTGCAGTGTGCAAAACACGCTGACTCACTGCCCTGGGCTGCAGACGAGAGACAGGCATGCACAGAGACAGCTTGCTGTGTGCACATACTGGGCTTGGCTGGTAGCAGCGTAGCAACTAATGATGCCATGCTGCTTGGGTGCAAAGGAGTTGTTTTACTAAGTTTGGACAGTGCAAAATCTGGTGCATAGAAACCAATCAGTTTCCAGGTTATTTGTCAAAGCTTAATTAAATAAGCTGAAGTTAGAAGCTGATTGGCTATCATGCAAATCTGCATGCAAATCATCGCTCCTATACCGCTCCTACCCATTGAAATCAATGGGAGACCACGGTAATACCGCGGTAATGCCGCCGCTAACGGCCGAATACCGCGGCTAAAATGACGGTAAAGCAGCACTAAATATAGCGCTGCTTTACCGCCGACGTCGCTCCCGCCCCAGAGTGAAAGGGGCCTTACTGGGACAGTTTGCAGGATGCACATACCCATCAGTTGTTTTCCCTTGGGGCAGCAGTTGATAATAGGTATAAGATAATTTAGACCACCATGCCCAACTGTTGTTGTTTCCCCATAGATAAGAAGCGATTAGAGCATGTTTCCTTTTTGTAGGCCATCCCTCTGCACTGATATATTTGTGTACTTTCAGCTGAACCAAATGTGTCTGTAAAGCACTCTTCACCAAATATAGCCTGAGAGAGTTTAAATCAGGTCAGCATGCCTGACTGCCCACTAAAGTCTATGGACACCCTAAGTCCCCTTTCACACTGAGCCGCAGCCGTGCTAGCGCTAAAGCAACACTTGTTTTAGCAGCGTTTTAGAGCTGTTTAAGCCACGCTAGCTCCCGAAGAAGGGGTTAAAAGCGCACACGTTGCAGCGATTCCGAATCGCTGCCCATTCCTTTTAATGGGCAGACCGTTTTGGGGGCGCTGTATACAGAACTCCCAAACTGCCCCAAAGATGCTGCTTGCAGGACTTTTCCTAACGTCCTGCAAGCGCACCGCCCCAGTGTGAAAATACACACTGAAATGAATGGCAGGCGTTTTTCAGGTGTTATTTAGAGGATAATTCTAGCACTAAAATGCCTGAAAACCGCCACAGTGTGAAAGGGGTCTTAACTTCTTCAATACCAGGCAATTACCCATCTTCCTGCCCAAGCCAATTTTCAGCTTTCTGTGCTGTCGCTGTTTAAATGACAATTGTGCGGTCATGCTACACTGTACCCAAACATAATTTTTATAATTTTGTTCCCACAAATAGAACTTTCTTTTGGTGGCATTTTATCACCTCTGCCTTTTTTATTTTTTGCTAAACAAATAAAAATACCTAAATAAAAAAAAAAATTGTAAATAAGTAAGTTTTCTCCTTCACTGATGGGCACTGATAAGGTGGCACTGATGGGCACTGATAAGGCGGCACTGATGAAGGGGCACCAATGAGGTGGCACTGATGGGCACTGGTAGGCAGCACTGATGGGTGGCACTGATATGCAGCACTTCCTGTTTACATCGTGATCAGCCATGATTCACGTGATTCACGTGGTAAAGAGCCTCCATCAGAGGCTCTTTACCAAGATCGGTGTAGTGGTGTGTCAGACTGACACACCACACCACCGATCGTCGCGATGCGCGCCTCCACGGGCACACGAACCATATGATTTGAGGTCAAACCTAAACACTTTCAATTTGTATGCAATCAGTCAGGCCCTTGTACTACACAGTTTAAGGTAAATCTAAAGGAAATCAAAACAACAAAAGTTGTATAGTGTGTATCCAGCTTTCCAGTCTACTGTAAATGGGGCACTGCTCATCACATGTTAAAGGCATTGGTGCTATAGATAGTATGTCCCCTTCTGTACAATTCAGATAGGTTTCACTCCAGCACACAATAATGTTTTAGCACTAGTAAATTGTACAGGGACTTAGGCGTTGAACAAGTAGCAGACTTATCTCTGTGCTCACAGTGGGTAATTTCAATAATGCATGAATGCCGAATTTACAGATAAAGATTACCTGTTGTTTACTAAATAAAGACTAATTATCCCGAATGTATCTACTGAATAGGGATGGGCCCGGTGCTCGATGCGAACCCACGTTCGCATCGAGCACCGGGCGTTCGCTCGCTCGGCGAGCCCAGAACTATTTTGGCCGCTCGCATCACGTTCGTGTGATGCGCGCGGCCCCGCAATGCATTGCGGCCGGCGCGGCCGGCGCAGTGCATTGCTGGCTGATGATTGGCCAAGCATGCACTGTGACCCCGCATGCTTGGCCAATCACAGCCCCGGAAACTCGAAGAGCCATAATTGGCTACAGGCAGGACGCCTGTAGCCAATTACAGCTCAGGGGCTGTAGTACACGCCCCCCCTATAAAAGGCCGCCACGCCGTCTGCGCCGGTCACATGCTGTTCCGGCGCAGATAGAGCAGGCTAGATCTGTGACACTCTGCTGGATTTAGTTAGTTAGAGAGATTTACTTAGAGAGATTGAGTTAGATAGATTCATTCATTTAGATTGATTTAGAAAGAGGGGCTTGTAGTGTGTTCGTGGCAGGCAGGCAGAGCTCCTATATTTTGTTCCCAGAAGCACCTATAGGACTTGTAGTGTGTTCGTGGCAGGCAGGCAGAGCTCCTATATTTTGTTCCCAGAAGCACCTATAGGACTTGTAGTGTGTTCGTGGCAGGCAGGCAGAGCTCCTATATTTTGTTCCCAGAAGCACCTATAGGACTTGTAGTGTGTTCCTGGCAGGTAGGGATGAGCCGAACACCCCCCGGGTTCGGTTCGCACCAGAACCTTCGAACCGACCGAAAGTTCGTGCGAATTTTCGAACCCTATACGTTATAATGGACGCGAACGTTCGAAATCAAAAGTGCTAATTACAACGGCCAATATGCATGTTAATGTCATAAAACAGGTTTGGGGACCCGGGTCCTGCCCCAGAGGACATATATCAATGCAAAAAGAACTTTTAAAAACTAACATTTTTTCGGGAGCAGTCATTTTAATGATGCATAAAGTGAAAAAAAAAAAGTGAAATTTTCCTTTAAATATGGTACCTGGGGGGTGTCTAAAGTATGCCTGTGAAGTGGCATGTGTTTCCCGTGTTTAGAACTGTCCTTGCACAAAATGACATTTTTAAAGGAAAAAAAGAAGCCATTTAAAACCACTTGTGGCTTTAGGTTTGTTCTTAAGTAGAATCTGAACAGGTACATTATGAAGTGTAGCTCCATCCCAAAAAAATCTATTTTTAAGCTTTTTGGAGAACATAGGGAGGGGTTATCACCCCTGTAACATTTGCTGTCTTTGCACATCTGTTCAGAACATGTCACCTAACTTTCCGTCCCAATGACAAATGTTTTTGGAAAAAGTGGGGTTTTAATTGAAACAAGGATTGGTGATAAAGTATCAGTAGAGAGGAGATACCTTTTTCCCAAATTAAATCTAACAGGATAGAATTTCCCTTCCTAGGGGTAGATTTCCTCTCACTTCCTGTTTTCTCTTTCCATTTGCAAGTAGGAGTCGTTTGTAAGTTGGATGTTTGAAAGTAGGGGCCTGGCGTATATACTCTGCAGAAATTTGCCCTATTAGATGTTGGTGTAGCCACAAGACTGGTGGGCACAGGAATGGGCCCTGCTGTGAGTTAATAGATCAAGATTTGTAATTGCATGCACCTGTTGAACTGGGCAGAAAATTTGGGGGGTGGTGGTGGTGGTGGTGGACGGTTTTGCCACAAGACTGTAAGCTCTCACAGTTACTCTTGGTGGGCGCAGGAATGGGCCCTGCTGTGAGTTATTAGATCAAGATTTGTAATTGCAAGCACCTGATGAACAGGGCAGAAAAATTGGGCCTTTGGCGGTGGTGGTGGACGGTGTTGCCACAAGACTGTAGGCCCTCATAGTTACTCTTGGTGGGCGCAGGAATGGGCCCTGCTGTGAGTTATTAGATCAAGATTTGTAATTGCAAGCACCTGATGAACAGGGCAGAAAAATTGGGCCTTTGGCGGTGGTGGTGGACGGTGTTGCCACAAGACTGCAGGCCCTCATAGTTACTCTTGGTGGGCGCAGGAATGGGCCCTGCTGTGAGTTATTAGATCAAGATTTGTAATTGCAAGCACCTGATGAACAGGGCAGAAAAATTGGGCCTTTGGCGGTGGTGGTGGACGGTGTTGCCACAAGACTGCAGGCCCTCATAGTTACTCTTGGTGGGCGCAGGAATGGGCCCTGCTGTGAACTATTAGATCAAGATTTGTAATTACCCGCCCCTGTTAAACAGGGGCTGAAAAATTGTGCCTTAGGCACTGGTGCTGGTGCCACAACACTGCAACCCCTCACAGAGACTGTACTTGGAGCACAGCAGTCACACGTGTTGCGAAGCATTTTTTTAAAAAATTGTAAGTACCCGCCCCTGTTAAACAGGGGCTGAAAAATTGTGCCTTAGGCACTGGTGCTGGTGCCACAACACTGCAACACGGCCCTCACAGAGACTGTACTTGGAGCACAGCAGTCACACGTGTTGCGAAGCATTTTTTTAAAAAATTGTAAGTACACGCCCCTGTTAAACAGGGGCTGAAAAATTGTGCCTTAGGCACTGGTGCTGGTGCCACAACACTGCAACCCGGCCCTCACAGATACTGTACTTGGAGCACAGCAGTCACACGTGTTGCGAAGCATTTTTTTAAAAAATTGTAAGTACCCGCCCCTGTTAAACAGGGGCTGAAAAATTGTGCCTTAGGCACTGGTGCTGGTGCCACAACACTGCAACACGGCCCTCACAGAGACTGTACTTGGAGCACAGCAGTCACACGTGTTGCGAAGCATTTTTTTAAAAAATTGTAAGTACCCGCCCCTGTTAAACAGGGGCTGAAAAATTGTGCCTTAGGCACTGGTGCTGGTGCCACAACACTGCAACACGGCCCTCACAGAGACTGTACTTGGAGCACAGCAGTCACACGTGTTGCGAAGCATTTTTTTAAAAAATTGTAAGTACACGCCCCTGTTAAACAGGGGCTGAAAAATTGTGCCTTAGGCACTGGTGTGGTGGCATGGATCATTGAGGAGGAGGAAGAGGATAGTCAGTGAACATAAGAGGACAGTCACTCAGCATCAGCATAGGCAGTCTTGAAGGGATGTGACATTAAAAATTATTCGGTTATATCCGCCTCAGGTGCCTGGTAGCTGGTGGTGATCCAAGACTGATTCATTTTGATGAATGTCAGTCGATCAACCGAGGCGGTGGACAGGCGCACCCTATGATCAGTCACAAATCCTCCAGCAGCACTGAATGTGCGTTCGGAAAGAACGCTGGAGGCAGGACAGGCCAGTAGCTCAATTGCATACTGTGCAAGCTCTGGCCAGTGATCCATCCTCAGGACCCAGTAAGCCAGAGGATTTTCGGTGGGAAAGGTGTCCAAGTCTGACCTTGCCCCAAGGTATTCCTGCACCATGTATATCAGACGCTGGCGATGGTTGCTGGAACCGATCATACCTTGGGGCTGCGGACTAAAAAATTGTCTGAACGCATCGGTCAGACGTCCACCTTCCCCACCGCTCCTTCTGCCACTGACCGAAGCCTCAGCAACTCGTCGCCCAGGACCAGGAGTTTGTAGCCTCCCAGTTTCTGGGAACGCGTTGCACAGACCTTTCTGCAAGGCCTCCCTGAGATGTCTCATCCTCTGCTCCCTCTGCGACGGCAAGATAAGGTCCGCAACCTTACCCTTGTACCGCGGATCAAGGAGAGTGGCCAGCCAGTAATGGTCCCTCTCCTTGATCTGAAGAACACGAGGATCCTTCCGCAGGCTTTGCAGGATCAGGGAGGCCATGCAGCGTAGGTTAGCTGAGGCATTCGGTCCGGAGTCTTCTGGGTCACTGAGGATGACATGATCGCCAGCCACCTCCTCCCAGCCACGTACAAGTCCACTGGTTTGTTGGGACTGTACATCATCCCTAAAAGACTGCTGCTGCTGATGCTGAGTGCCAGGCTCCACCTCCATGCTCACACAATCCTCCTCTTCCTCCTCCTCCTCCTCCTCATCCTCTTCCTGTGTGATGGGTGGGACAGAAGGAACACTGTCCGGATAAAGGGGGCCTTGAGAGGCAAGGAAGTCCTCCTCTTCCTGCCTCTGTTCTGCCTCAAGTGCCCTGTCCATTATCCCACGCAGCGTATGCTCCAACAGGTGGACAAGAGGGACAGTGTCACTGATGCATGCACTGTCACTGCTCACCATCCTCGTGGCCTCCTCAAATGGTGAGAGGACAGTGCATGCATCCCTGATCATGCTCCACTGACGTGGGGAAAAAAAAACAAGCTCCCCTGACCCTGTCCTGGTGCCGTAGTCGCAAAGGTACTCATTGATGGCCCTCTGCTGCGTGTGCAGTCGCTGCAGCATGGCCAACGTTGAGTTCCACCTGGTGGGCATGTCACATATTAGGCGGTTCTTGGGCAGGTTCAGCTCCTTTTGCAGCTCAGTCAGCCGAGCACTGGCATTATAAGATCGGCGGAAATGCACACAGACTTTCCTGGCCTGCCTCAGGACATCCTGTAAGCCTGGGAACCTGCCCAAGAACCGCTGCACCACCAGGTTGAGGACGTGAGCCATGCAGGGCACATGGGTGAGCTGCCCCTGTCGCAGGGCGGAGAGGAGGTTGGTGCCATTGTCAGAAACGACCATTCCTGGCTTAAGCTGACGTGGCGTCAACCACCTCTCGGCCTGCCCCTGCAGAGCTGCCAGAACCTCTGGCCCAGTGTGGCTCCTGTCCCCCAAACACACCAGCGCAAGCACGGCATGGCATCTTTTTGCCTGCGTACTTGCGTAGCCCCTTGTACGCCTACGGAGCACCGCTGGTTCCAAGGACAGAGCACTGGAGGAAGAAGAAGAGGAGGGGGGTGGAGGAGAGAGGTGTGTCACAACCAGTAGCAGTAGTCGCGTTTTGGAGGCGTGGTGGCGGAACAACCTCCAACACTACTGCACCTTGTCCTGCATCCCTCCCAGCTGCCAATAGAGTGACCCAATGGGCCGTGAAAGAAAGGTACCGTCCCTGTCCATGCCTGCTGGACCATGAGTCAGCGGTAATATGCACCTTACCGCTGACCGCCCTGTCCAGCGAGGCATGGACATTGCCCTCCACATGCCGGTAGAGAGACGGAATCGCCTTCCGCGAGAAAAAGTGGCGTTTGGGAACCTGCCACTGAGGAACCGCACATTGAACAAACTCACGGAAGGGGGCCGAGTCTACCAACTGAAAAGGCAGCAGTTGAAGTGCTAGCAATTTAGCCAGGCTAGCATTCAACCGCTGGGCATGTGGATGGCTGGGAGTGTACTTCTTTCTACGGTCCAGCAGCTGGGGCAGGGAAATTTGCCTGCTGCAATCGGACGTCGGTGTACTGCAAGTACTTGGTTGTGACACACCTAATTCTACACCTTCAGTCCTCTCAGAGCAGCTTTCAGAGAGGACTGAAGGTGTAGTGGGGATGGAGATCCCAGCTGAGGAGGAGCAAGGAGAGGTCCGCTTAGTTCTTTGGTGTGGGTCTTTTATGTGTGCCTGCCAACGAGCTGCATGGCAGGTCGCCATATGTCTGGTCATGCTTGTGGTGCCCAAGCGGCTGATGTTTTGGCCACGCGAGATACGCTTGAGACAAATATTGCAAATAGCAGTGGTGCGATCTGCTGCACTCGTCTCAAAAAAGGCCCACACCAAAGAACTTTTCTGATAACGTGCAGAGGCAGCGCCCTGCACAGGCGGAGCTCTGCGGTGTTGTACAGTTGCTGTGCTGGCCTCTACCTGGCCTCCAGGGGGCACCCTGCCTCGTTGGACATGTGACGCCGCATCCTCCTCCTCCTCGTCCTCCTCCTCCTCATCCTCTCTCCCTTCAGGCACCCACGTGGAGTCAGTGACCTCATCATCCCCTCCCTCTTCACCACTAGAGCAAACCTGGCAGTAAGCTGCAGCTGGTGGAACAGTACTGCCAGATTCCTCAAGCTGGGTATCATCATCCGAGCCTTCGAATCGTTGGGCATCCTCCTGGAGCATGTACCCAACACTGTGCTCAAAGAGTTCGGGGGACTCCTCAGGAGGACATGGTGGGTCTAGGGAAGGGGTGGCTGATGATGCTCTGTCAGTACCCTGAGCCTGGGTGAGAGAGGATGAGGAGGATGAGGAGGGCTTGGTCATCCATTCTACCAAGCCTTCAGCATGATGCGGCTCCACATGTCCAGCTGCCGAAAACAAAGACGCGCGTGTCCCATGGCCACGTGCTGATGACGATGCACGACCACGTCCACGTCCACGGCCACGTCCACTAGAAACAGAGCCTGCCTGCCCTGTGTTCTTGGCTCTGCACGCTCTGCCTCCCCTTGGTGGTCTTCCAGCCATTGTAGTCGGTAGTCCTGTGGGTGCTGCTGAGAAGAATATATAGGAGCTCTGTGTGATGCCACTAACACACTAGAAGTCCTATGGGTGCTGCTGAGAAGAAAATATAGGAGCTCTGTGTGATGCCACTAACACACTAGAAGTCCTATGGGTGCTTCTGCAAAGAAAATAGAGGAGCTCTGTGTGATGCCACTAACACACTAGAAGTCCTGTGGGTGCTGCTGAGAAGAAAATATAGGAGCTCTGTGTGATGCCACTAACACACTAGAAGTCCTATGGGTGCTTCTGCAAAGAAAATAGAGGAGCTCTGTGTGATGCCACTAACACACTAGAAGTCCTGTGGGTGCTTCTGCAAAGAAAATAGAGGAGCTCTGTGTGATGCCACTAACACACTAGAAGTCCTGTGGGTGCTTATGCAAAGAAAATAGAGGAGCTCTGTGTGATGCCACTAACACACTAGAAGTCCTGTGGGTGCTTATGCAAAGAAAATAGAGGAGCTCTGTGTGATGCCACTAACACACTAGAAGTCCTGTGGGTGCTGCTGAGAAGAAAATATAGGAGCTCTGTGTGATGCCACTAACACACTAGAAGTCCTATGGGTGCTTCTGCAAAGAAAATAGAGGAGCTCTGTGTGATGCCACTAACACACTAGAAGTCCTGTGGGTGCTTCTGCAAAGAAAATAGAGGAGCTCTGTGTGATGCCACTAACACACTAGAAGTCCTGTGGGTGCTTCTGCAAAGAAAATAGAGGAGCTCTGTGTGATGCCACTAACACACTAGAAGTCCTGTGGGTGCTTCTGCAAAGAAAATAGAGGAGCTCTGTGTGATGCCACTAACATACTAGAAGTCCTGTGGGTGCTGCTGAGAAGAAAATATAGAAGCTCTGTGTGATGCCACTAACACACTAGAAGTCCTATGGGTGCTTCTGCAAAGAAAATAGAGGAGCTCTGTGTGATGCCACTAACACACTAGAAGTCCTGTGGGTGCTTATGCAAAGAAAATAGAGGAACTCTGTGTGATGCCACTAACACACTAGAAGTCCTGTGGGTGCTTATGCAAAGAAAATAGAGGAGCTCTGTGTGATGCCACTAACACACTAGAAGTCCTGTGGGTGCTTCTGCAAAGAAAATAGAGGAGCTCTGTGTGATGCCACTAACACACTAGAAGTCCTGTGGGTGCTGCTGAGAAGAAAATAGAGGAGCTCTGTGTGATGGGACTAACACACTTCAAGTCCTATAGGTGCTTCTGAGAAGAAAATGTAGGTCTGTGTGTAATGGGACTAACACACTTCAAGTCCTATAGGTGCTTCTGGGAAGAAAATGTAGGTCTGTGTGTAATGGGACTAACACACTTCAAGTCCTATAGGTGCTTCTGGGAACAAAATATATGATCTCTGTGTGATGGGACTAACACACTTCAAGTCCTATAGGTGCTTCTGAGAACAAAATATATGATCTCTGTGTGATGGGACTAACACACTTCAAGTCCTATAGGTGCTTCTGGGAAGAAAATGTAGGTCTGTGTGTAATGGGACTAACACACTTCAAGTCCTATAGGTGCTTCTGGGAAGGAAATAAAGGTCTGTGTGATGGGACTAACACACTTCAAGTCCTATAGGTGCTTCTGGGAACAAAATATATGATCTCTGTGTGATGGGACTAACACACTTCAAGTCCTATAGGTGCTTCTGGGAAGGAAATAAAGGTCTGTGTGATGGGACTAACACACTTCAAGTCCTATAGGTGCTTCTGGGAAGAAAATGTAGGTCTGTGTGTAATGGGACTAACACACTTCAAGTCCTATAGGTGCTTCTGGGAAGGAAATAAAGGTCTGTGTGATGGGACTAACACACTTCAAGTCCTATAGGTGCTTCTGGGAACAAAATATATGATCTCTGTGTGATGGGACTAACACACTTCAAGTCCTATAGGTGCTTCTGGGAAGAAAATGTAGGTCTGTGTGTAATGGGACTAACACACTTCAAGTCCTATAGGTGCTTCTGGGAACAAAATATATGATCTCTGTGTGATGGGACTAACACACTTCAAGTCCTATAGGTGCTTCTGGGAAGGAAATAAAGGTCTGTGTGATGGGACTAACACACTTCAAGTCCTATAGGTGCTTCTGGGAAGAAAATGTAGGTCTGTGTGTAATGGGACTAACACACTTCAAGTCCTATAGGTGCTTCTGGGAACAAAATATATGATCTCTGTGTGATGGGACTAACACACTTCAAGTCCTATAGGTGCTTCTGGGAAGAAAATGTAGGTCTGTGTGTAATGGGACTAACACACTTCAAGTCCTATAGGTGCTTCTGGGAAGGAAATAAAGGTCTGTGTGATGGGACTAACACACTTCAAGTCCTATAGGTGCTTCTGGGAACAAAATATATGATCTCTGTGTGATGGGACTAACACACTTCAAGTCCTATAGGTGCTTCTGAGAAGAAAATGTAGGTCTGTGTGTAATGGGACTAACACACTTCAAGTCCTATAGGTGCTTCTGGGAACAAAATATATGATCTCTGTGTGATGGGACTAACACACTTCAAGTCCTATAGGTGCTTCTGGGAAGGAAATAAAGGTCTGTGTGATGGGACTAACACACTTCAAGTCCTATAGGTGCTTCTGGGAAGAAAATGTAGGTCTGTGTGTAATGGGACTAACACACTTCAAGTCCTATAGGTGCTTCTGGGAACAAAATATATGATCTCTGTGTGATGGGACTAACACACTTCAAGTCCTATAGGTGCTTCTGGGAAGAAAATGTAGGTCTGTGTGTAATGGGACTAACACACTTCAAGTCCTATAGGTGCTTCTGGGAACAAAATATATGATCTCTGTGTGATGGGACTAACACACTTCAAGTCCTATAGGTGCTTCTGGGAAGAAAATGTAGGTCTGTGTGTAATGGGACTAACACACTTCAAGTCCTATAGGTGCTTCTGGGAACAAAATATATGATCTCTGTGTGATGGGACTAACACACTTCAAGTCCTATAGGTGCTTCTGGGAAGAAAATGTAGGTCTGTGTGTAATGGGACTAACACACTTCAAGTACTATAGGTGCTTCTGGGAAGAAAATGTAGGTCTGTGTGTAATGGGACTAACACACTTCAAGTCCTATAGGTGCTTCTGGGAACAAAATATATGATCTCTGTGTGATGGGACTAACACACTTCAAGTCCTATAGGTGCTTCTGGGAAGAAAATGTAGGTCTGTGTGATGGGACTAACACACTTCAAGTCCTATAGGTGCTTCTGGGAACAAAATATAGGAGCTCTGCCTGCCTGCCACGAACACACTACAAGTCCTATAGGTGCTTCTGGGAACAAAATATAGGAGCTCTGCCTGCATGCCACGAACACACTACAAGTCCTATAGGTGCTTCTGGGAAGAAAATGTAGGTCTGTGTGTAATGGGACTAACACACTTCAAGTCCTATAGGTGCTTCTGGGAACAAAATATATGATCTCTGTGTGATGGGACTAACACACTTCAAGTCCTATAGGTGCTTCTGGGAACAAAATATATGATCTCTGTGTGATGGGACTAACACACTTCAAGTCCTATAGGTGCTTCTGGGAAGAAAATGTAGGTCTGTGTGTAATGGGACTAACACACTTCAAGTCCTATAGGTGCTTCTGGGAAGAAAATGTAGGTCTGTGTGTAATGGGACTAACACACTTCAAGTCCTATAGGTGCTTCTGGGAACAAAATATATGATCTCTGTGTGATGGGACTAACACACTTCAAGTCCTATAGGTGCTTCTGGGAAGAAAATGTAGGTCTGTGTGATGGGACTAACACACTTCAAGTCCTATAGGTGCTTCTGGGAACAAAATATAGGAGCTCTGCCTGCCTGCCACGAACACACTACAAGTCCTATAGGTGCTTCTGGTAACAAAATATAGGAGCTCTGCCTGCCTGCCACGAACACACTACAAGTCCTATAGGTGCTTCTGGTAACAAAATATAGGAGCTCTGCCTGCCTGCCACTAACACACTACAAGTCCTATAGGTGCTTCTGGTAACAAAATATAGGAGCTCTGCCTGCCTGCCACGAACACACTACAAGTCCTATAGGTGCTTCTGGTAACAAAATATAGGAGCTCTGCCTGCCTGCCACTAACACACTACAAGTCCTATAGGTGCTTCTGGTAACAAAATATAGGAGCTCTGCCTGCCTGCCACGAACACACTACAAGTCCTATAGGTGCTTCTGGTAACAAAATATAGGAGCTCTGCCTGCCTGCCACTAACACACTACAAGTCCTATAGGTGCTTCTGGTAACAAAATATAGGAGCTCTGCCTGCCTGCCACGAACACACTACAAGCCCCTCTTTCTTAATCAATCTTTGTAACTGAATCTATCTAACTCAATCTCTGTAAGTAAATCTCTCTAACTAACTAAATGCAGCAGAGTGTCACAGATCTAGCCTGCTCAATCTGCGCCGGAACAGCATGTGACCGGCGCAGACGGCGTGGCGGCCTTTTATAGGGGGGGGCGTGTACTACAGCCCCTGAGCTGTAATTGGCTACAGGCGTCCTGCCTGTAGCCAATTATGGCTCTTCGAAATTCCGGGGCTGTGATTGGCCAAGCATGCGGGGTCACAGTGCATGCTTGGCCAATCATCAGCCAGCAATGCACTGCGCCGGCCGCGCCGGCCGCAATGCATTGCGGGGCGCTCGCATCACACGAACGTGATGCGAGCGGCCAAAATAGTTCTGGGCTCGCCGAGCGAGCGAACGCCCGGTGCTCGATGCGAACGTGGGTTCGCATCGAGCACCGGGCCCATCCCTACTGGCAGGCAGGCAGAGCTCCTATATTTTGTTCCCAGAAGCACCTATAGGACTTGTAGTGTGTTCGTGGCAGGCAGGCAGAGCTCCTATATTTTGTTCCCAGAAGCACCTATAGGACTTGTAGTGTGTTCGTGGCAGGCAGGCAGAGCTCCTATATTTTGTTCCCAGAAGCACCTATAGGACTTGTAGTGTGTTCCTGGCAGGCAGGCAGAGCTCCTATATTTTGTTCCCAGAAGCACCTATAGGACTTGTAGTGTGTTCGTGGCAGGCAGGCAGAGCTCCTATATTTTCTTCCCAGAAGCACCTATAGGACTTGTAGTGTGTTCCTGGCAGGCAGGCAGAGCTCCTATATTTTGTTCCCAGAAGCACCTATAGGACTTGGAGTGTGTTAGTCCAATCACACAGAGATCATATATTTTGTTCCCAGAAGCACCTATAGGACTTGAAGTGTGTTAGTCCAATCACACAGAGATCATATATTTTGTTCCCAGAAGCACCTATAGGACTTGAAGTGTGTTAGTCCCATCACACAGAGATCATATATTTTGTTCCCAGAAGCACCTATAGGACTTGAAGTGTGTTAGTCCAATCACACAGAGATCATATATTTTGTTCCCAGAAGCACCTATAGGACTTGAAGTGTGTTAGTCCAATCACACAGAGATCATATATTTTGTTCCCAGAAGCACCTATAGGACTTGAAGTGTGTTAGTCCCATCACACAGAGATCATATATTTTGTTCCCAGAAGCACCTATAGGACTTGAAGTGTGTTAGTCCAATCACACAGAGATCATATATTTTGTTCCCAGAAGCACCTATAGGACTTGAAGTGTGTTAGTCCAATCACACAGAGATCATATATTTTGTTCCCAGAAGCACCTATAGGACTTGAAGTGTGTTAGTCCAATCACACAGAGATCATATATTTTGTTCCCAGAAGCACCTATAGGACTTGAAGTGTGTTAGTCCAATCACACAGAGATCATATATTTTGTTCCCAGAAGCACCTATAGGACTTGAAGTGTGTTAGTCCCATCACACAGACCTATATTTTCTTCCCAGAAGCACCTATAGGACTTGAAGTGTGTTAGTCCCATCACACAGAGATCATATATTTTCTTCCCAGAAGCACCTATAGGACTTGACGTGTGTTAGTCCAATCACACAGAGATCTTATATTTTGTTCCCAGAAGCACCTATAGGACTTGAAGTGTGTTAGTCCCATCACACAGAGATCATATATTTTGTTCCCAGAAGCACCTATAGGACTTGAAGTGTGTTAGTCCCATCACACAGAGATCATATATTTTCTTCCCAGAAGCACCTATAGGACTTGAAGTGTGTTAGTCCCATCACACAGAGCTCCTATATTTTCTTCTCAGCAGCACCCACAGGACTTCTAGTGTGTTAGTGGCATCACACAGAGCTCCTCTATTTTCTTTGCAGAAGCACCCACAGGACTTCTAGTGTGTTAGTGGCATCACACAGAGCTCCTCTATTTTCTTTGCAGAAGCACCCACAGGACTTCTAGTGTGTTAGTGGCATCACACAGAGCTCCTCTATTTTCTTTGCAGAAGCACCCATAGGACTTCTAGTGTGTTAGTGGCATCACACAGAGCTCCTCTATTTTCTTTGCAGAAGCACCCACAGGACTTCTAGTGTGTTAGTGGCATCACACAGAGCTCCTCTATTTTCTTTGCAGAAGCACCCATAGGACTTCTAGTGTGTTAGTGGCATCACACAGAGCTCCTCTATTTTCTTCTCAGCAGCACCCACAGGACTTCTAGTGTGTTAGTGGCATCACACAGAGCTCCTCTATTTTCTTCTCAGCAGCACCCACAGGACTTCTAGTGTGTTAGTGGCATCACACAGAGCTCCTCTATTTTCTTTGCAGAAGCACCCATAGGACTTCTAGTGTGTTAGTGGCATCACACAGAGCTCCTCTATTTTCTTTGCAGAAGCACCCATAGGACTTCTAGTGTGTTAGTGGCATCACACAGAGCTCCTCTTTTTTCTTTGCAGAAGCACCCATAGGACTTCTAGTGTGTTAGTGGCATCACACAGAGCTCCTCTATTTTCTTCTCAGCAGCACCCACAGGACTTCTAGTGTGTTAGTGGCATCACACAGAGCTCCTCTATTTTCTTTGCAGAAGCACCCATAGGACTTCTAGTGTGTTAGTGGCATCACACAGAGCTCCTCTTTTTTCTTTGCAGAAGCACCCATAGGACTTCTAGTGTGTTAGTGGCATCACACAGAGCTCCTATATTTTCTTCTCAGCAGCACCCACAGGACTTCTAGTGTGTTAGTGGCATCACACAGAGCTCCTCTATTTTCTTTGCAGAAGCACCCATAGGACTTCTAGTGTGTTAGTGGCATCACACAGAGCTCCTATATTTTCTTCTCAGCAGCACCCACAGGACTTCTAGTGTGTTAGTGGCATCACACAGAGCTCCTCTATTTTCTTTGCAGAAGCACCCATAGGACTTCTAGTGTGTTAGTGGCATCACACAGAGCTCCTCTATTTTCTTTGCAGAAGCACCCATAGGACTTCTAGTGTGTTAGTGGCATCACACAGAGCTCCTATATTTTCTTCTCAGCAGCACCCACAGGACTTCTAGTGTGTTAGTGGCATCACACAGAGCTCCTATATATTCTTCTCAGCAGCACCCACAGGACTACCGACTACAATGGCTGGAAGACCGCCAAGGGGAGGCAGAGCGTGCAGAGCCAAGAACACAGGGCAGGCAGGCTCTGTTTCTAGTGGACGTGGCCGTGGCCGTGGACGTGGTCGTGCATCGTCATCAGCACGTGGCCATGGGACACGCGCGTCTTTGTTTTCGGCAGCTGGACATGTGGAGCCGCATCATGCTGAAGGCTTGGTAGAATGGATGACCAAGCCCTCCTCATCCTCCTCATCCTCTCTCACCCAGGCTCAGGGTACTGGCAGAGCATCATCAGCCACCCCTTCCCTAGACCCACCATGTCCTCCTGAGGAGTCCCCCCGAACTCTTTGAGCACAGTGTTGGGTACATGCTCCAGGAGGATGCCCAACGATTCGAAGGCTCGGATGATGATACCCAGCTTGAGGAATCTGGCAGTACTGTTCCACCAGCTGCAGCTTACTGCCAGGTTTGCTCTAGTGGTGAAGAGGGAGGGGATGATGAGGTCACTGACTCCACGTGGGTGCCTGAAGGGAGAGAGGATGAGGAGGAGGACGAGGAGGAGGAGGATGCGGCGTCACATGTCCAACGAGGCAGGGTGCCCCCTGGAGGCCAGGTAGAGGCCAGCACAGCAACTGTACAACACCGCAGAGCTCCGCCTGTGCAGGGCGCTGCCTCTGCACGTTATCAGAAAAGTTCTTTGGTGTGGGCCTTTTTTGAGACGAGTGCAGCAGATCGCACCACTGCTATTTGCAATATTTGTCTCAAGCGTATCTCGCGTGGCCAAAACATCAGCCGCTTGGGCACCACAAGCATGACCAGACATATGGCGACCTGCCATGCAGCTCGTTGGCAGGCACACATAAAAGACCCACACCAAAGAACTAAGCGGACCTCTCCTTGCTCCTCCTCAGCTGGGATCTCCATCCCCACTACACCTTCAGTCCTCTCTGAAAGCTGCTCTGAGAGGACTGAAGGTGTAGAATTAGGTGTGTCACAACCAAGTACTTGCAGTACACCGACGTCCGATTGCAGCAGGCAAATTTCCCTGCCCCAGCTGCTGGACCGTAGAAAGAAGTACACTCCCAGCCATCCACATGCCCAGCGGTTGAATGCTAGCCTGGCTAAATTGCTAGCACTTCAACTGCTGCCTTTTCAGTTGGTAGACTCGGCCCCCTTCCGTGAGTTTGTTCAATGTGCGGTTCCTCAGTGGCAGGTTCCCAAACGCTACTTTTTCTCACGGAAGGCGATTCCGTCTCTCTACCGGCATGTGGAGGGCAATGTCCATGCCTCGCTGGACAGGGCGGTCAGCGGTAAGGTGCATATTACCGCTGACTCATGGTCCAGCAGGCATGGACAGGGACGGTACCTTTCTTTCACGGCCCATTGGGTCACTCTATTGGCAGCTGGGAGGGATGCAGGACAAGGTGCAGTAGTGTTGGAGGTTGTTCCGCCACCACGCCTCCAAAACGCTACTACTGCTACTGGTTGTGACACACCTCTCTCCTCCACCCCCTCCTCTTCTTCTTCCTCCAGTGCTCTGTCCTTGGAACCAGCGGTGCTCCGTAGGCGTACAAGGGGCTACGCAAGTACGCAGGCAAAAAGATGCCATGCCGTGCTTGCGCTGGTGTGTTTGGGGGACAGGAGCCACACTGGGCCAGAGGTTCTGGCAGCTCTGCAGGGGCAGGCCGAGAGGTGGTTGACGCCACGTCAGCTTAAGCCAGGAATGGTCGTTTCTGACAATAGCACCAACCTCCTCTCCGCCCTGCGACAGGGGCAGCTCACCCATGTGCCCTGCATGGCTCACGTCCTCAACCTGGTGGTGCAGCGGTTCTTGGGCAGGTTCCCAGGCTTACAGGATGTCCTGAGGCAGGCCAGGAAAGTCTGTGTGCATTTCCGCCGATCTTATAATGCCAGTGCTCGGCTGACTGAGCTGCAAAAGGAGCTGAACCTGCCCAAGAACCGCCTAATATGTGACATGCCCACCAGGTGGAACTCAACGTTGGCCATGCTGCAGCGACTGCACACGCAGCAGAGGGCCATCAATGAGTACCTTTGCGACTACGGCACCAGGACAGGGTCAAGGGAGCTTGGTTTTTTTTCCCCACGTCAGTGGAGCATGATCAGGGATGCATGCACTGTCCTCTCACCATTTGAGGAGGCCACGAGGATGGTGAGCAGTGACAGTGCATGCATCAGTGACACTGTCCCTCTTGTCCACCTGTTGGAGCATACGCTGCGTGGGATAATGGACAGGGCACTTGAGGCAGAACAGAGGCAGGAAGAGGAGGACTTCCTTGCCTCTCAAGGCCCCCTTTATCCGGACAGTGTTCCTCCTGTCCCACCCATCACACAGGAAGAGGATGAGGAGGAGGAGGAGGAGGAGGAGGAGGAGGAGGATTGTGTGAGCATGGAGGTGGAGCCTGGCACTCAGCATCAGCAGCAGCAGTCTTTTAGGGATGATGTACAGTCCCAACAAACCAGTGGACTTGTACGTGGCTGGGAGGAGGTGGCTGGCGATCATGTCATCCTCAGTGACCCAGAAGACTCCGGACCGAATGCCTCAGCTAACCTACGCTGCATGGCCTCCCTGATCCTGCAAAGCCTGCGGAAGGATCCTCGTGTTCTTCGGATCAAGGAGAGGGACCATTACTGGCTGGCCACTCTCCTTGATCCGCGGTACAAGGGTAAGGTTGCGGACCTTATCTTGCCGTCGCAGAGGGAGCAGAGGATGAGACATCTCAGGGAGGCCTTGCAGAAAGGTCTGTGCAACGCGTTCCCAGAAACTGGGAGGCTACAAACTCCTGGTCCTGGGCGACGAGTAGCTGAGGCTTCGGTCAGTAGCAGAAGGAGCGGTGGGGAAGGTGGACGTCTGACCGATGCGTTCAGACAATTTTTTAGTCCGCAGCCCCAAGGTATGATCGGTTCCAGCAACCATCGCCAGCGTCTGATATACATGGTGCAGGAATACCTTGGGGCAAGGTCAGACTTGGACACCTTTCCCACCGAAAATCCTCTGGCTTACTGGGTCCTGAGGATGGATCACTGGCCAGAGCTTGCACAGTATGCAATTGAGCTACTGGCCTGTCCTGCCTCCAGCGTTCTGTCCGAACGCACATTCAGTGCTGCTGGAGGATTTGTGACTGATCATAGGGTGCGCCTGTCCACCGCCTCGGTTGATTGACTGACCTTCATCAAAATGAATCAGTCTTGGATCACCACCAGCTACCAGGCACCTGAGGCGGATATAACCGAATAATTTTTAATGTCACATCACATCCCTTCAAGACTGCCTATGCTGATGCTGAGTGACTGTCCTCTTATGTTCACTGACTATCCTCTTCCTCCTCCTCAATGATCCATGCCACCACACCAGTGCCTAAGGCACAATTTTTCAGCCCCTGTTTAACAGGGGCGTGTACATACAATTTTTATAAAAAAATGCTTCGCAACACTGTGCTCCAAGTACAGTATCTGTGAGGGGTTGCAGTGTTGTGGCACCAGCACCAGTGCCTAAGGCACAATTTTTCAGCCCCTGTTTAACAGGGGCGTGTACTTACAATTTTTTAAAAAAATGCTTCGCAACACGTGTGACTGCTGTGCTCCAAGTACAGTATCTGTGAGGGGTTGCAGTGTTGTGGCACCAGCACCAGTGCCTAAGGCACAATTTTTCAGCCCCTGTTTAACAGGGGCGTGTACATACAATTTTTATAAAAAAATGCTTCGCAACAATGTGCTCCAAGTACAGTATCTGTGAGGGGTTGCAGTGTTGTGGCACCAGCACCAGTGCCTAAGGCACAATTTTTCAGCCCCTGTTTAACAGGGGCGTGTACTTACAATTTTAAAAAAAAAATGCTTCGCAACACGTGTGACTGCTGTGCTCCAAGTACAGTATCTGTGAGGGGTTGCGGTGTTGTGGCACCAGCACCAGTGCCTAAGGCACAATTTTTCAGCCCCTGTTTAACAGGGGCGGGTAATTACAAATCTTGATCTAATAGTTCACAGCAGGGCCCATTCCTGCGCCCACCAAGAGTAACTATGAGGGCCTACAGTCTTGTGGCAACACCGTCCACCACCACCGCCAAAGGCCCAATTTTTCTGCCCTGTTCATCAGGTGCTTGCAATTACAAATCTTGATCTAATAACTCACAGCAGGGCCCATTCCTGCGCCCACCAAGAGTAACTGTGAGAGCTTACAGTCTTGTGGCAACACCGTCCACCACCACCACCACCACCACCCCAATTTTTCTGCCCTGTTCAACAGGTGCATGCAATTACAAATCTTGATCTATTAACTCACAGCAGGGCCCATTCCTGTGCCCAGCAGTCTTGTGGCTACACCAACATCTAATAGGGCAAATTTCTGCAGAGTATATACGCCAGGCCCCTACTTTCATACATCCAACTTACAAACGACTCCTACTTGCAAATGGAAAGAGAAAACAGGAAGTGAGAGGAAATCTACCCCTAGGAAGGGAAATTCTATCCTGTTAGATTTAATTTGGGAAAAAGGTATCTCCTCTCTACTGATACTTTATCACCAATCCTTGTTTCAATTAAAACCCCACTTTTTCCAAAAACATTTGTCATTGGGACGGAAAGTGAGGTGACATGTTCTGAACAGATGTGCAAAGACAGCAAATGTTACAGGGGTGATAACCCCTCCCTATGTTCTCCAAAAAGCTTAAAAATAGATTTTTTTGGGATGGAGCTACACTTCATAATGTACCTGTTCAGATTCTACTTAAGAACAAACCTAAAGCCGCAAGTGGTTTTAAATGGCTTCTTTTTTTCCTTTAAAAATGTCATTTTGTGCAAGGACAGTTCTAAACACGGGAAACACATGCCACTTCACAGGCATACTTTAGACACCCCCCAGGTACCATATTTAAAGGAAAATTTCACTTTTTTTTTTTCACTTTATGCATCATTAAAATGACTGCTCCCGAAAAAACGTTAGTTTTTAAAAGTTCTTTTTGCATTGATATATGTCCCCTGGGGCAGGACCCGGGTCCCCAAACCTGTTTTATGACATTAACATGCATATTGGCCGTTGTAATTAGCACTTTTGATTTCGAACGTTCGCGTCCATTATAACGTATAGGGTTCGAAAATTCGCGCAAACTTTCGGTCGGTTCGAAGGTTCTGGTGCGAACCGAACCCGGGGGTGTTCGGCTCATCCCTACTACTGACCTCTACAAGCAATTTCCAAACACACCCTTCAAGATACCCTTCTATTAAGGTGGGGCACTTGCACTAATGACTCACCTGCAGTGCTTTCATCTAGCTGGAGGGTCAGCCAACTGAGATGCAGTTGGGCATTGATTGGCTTATTTCTTTTTGCTGGCAGGTGTCTTCACTTTTTTGCTCTTGATTCCTCATCTGTACTAAGATGCATTTGCAAGCTTAGTTAGTGTTAAATCAGCAACTACAAATACTGTAGCTGCTGACTTTTAATATATGGACCGGCTGTCGGGTGCTGCCGCCACCATTCGTCGTAAGGCAAACCATCAATGAAGCCTTTCGGCTTCACAGCGAGCTGCACTTTCTAACTGGCCCAGCGGCGGAGGAAGGGAAAGGGGGGCCGAAGTTCCGAGAGACGGCGCCGCGGGGCTGTCTACCGGAAGTGGGGAAGGGTACCTGTCAAAAACAAATGTGGCACTGGAGGGGGGAGGAAGCAGGTAAAGGGAGGTTCCACTTTTGGGTGGAACTCCACTTCAAGGCCCGTGATGATAAGAAAAACATACGAAAAATTCCATATGAGGAATGATTGGCCGATTATCTTTTCATTAGTAAAGTGCTTTCAACTGCAGATTCAGACTGTTTGGACAAAAAAAAAAAACAAGGGGCAAACTAGAATTTTTTTTTACGTAAGTTAAAGTAGAACTATAGGCAAAAATTTTCTTGCAATTTGGATAGAGTAAGGATGGTTCTAACCCCTTTAAGGTTTATTTTGGCCCTCTTTGTTCCATTAGGGAGATATACCTTCACTTCCTGTCCCAAACAGGAGGTGAGAGGAAATCACTGAAAATTAACCACTTCAAGACCGCAATACGTATATATAAATTGCGGCTTTGAAGTGGTTTACTGGGATTATGGCTAAAGATATTAGCCATAACACCAGTATATTTTTTTTACAGCCAGTAGCTGGCTTTCTCATGAAGGGGGAATGTCACCCCCCCTTCCCGTTGCTCGCCGGTGTCTCTGGGGCTTACCGTTTCCACAGGTTCGCCCGAGAAACGATCTGACGGTGCGGCCGGGTGCTCCCACAGGCGATCAATGAGTAGAGATCAGGGGCGGATCAGGGGGGCAAAGGGGCAATTGCCCCCCCCGGAGAAATTAGTTGCGAGTGATTGGCGGGCCAGTCAGTGGGTGAGTGAGCGGTCGGCTTGGCGGGCGGGCAGCTCGGTAGGTGCGTGTGCACGAGTGCATCCCTGCAGTTCCGCCCTCACTGTGCAGGCAGCCGTGGGCAGCAGAGAGATGACATCATCTCTCTGCTGCCTGACTTTACTCTGGGACACAGGAAGTGACAATCCCCACCTTAGCAGGAAAGTGACAATTGTAGCAGATAAGTGACAATGCGCAACTTGTGGTTGTGGCACTTGACGTGGCAAGTGACAATCTGCATTTAGTGACATGCGGCGTGGCATGTGACAATCCACAACGTGTGGCAGGTGACGTGGCAAGTGACAATCCGCAACTTGTGGCAGGTGACGTGGCAAGTGACAATCCGCAACTTGTGGCAGGTGACGTGGCATGTGATAATCCGCAAATTGTGGCAAGTGACAATCTGCATCTGGTGACATTCGACGTGACAAGTGACAATCCACAACGTATGGCAGGTGACATGGCAAGGGACATTCTGCATCTGGTGACAGGCAACGTGGCGAGTGCCAATCCACAACTTGTGGCAGGTGACGTGGCAAGTGATAATCCGCAACTTGTGGCAGGTGACGTGGCAAGTGATAATCTGCAACTTGTGGCAAGTGACAATCCACAACTTGTGGCAGGTGACATGGCAAGTGACAATCCGCAACTTGTGGAAGGTGACGTGGCAAGTGACAATCCGCATCTGGTGGCAGGCGACGGTGGCAAGTGACACACTTAGGGCTCCCACTGATTCTGCATTATGGTGGGTTGAACTATTTAATTTTATATAACAATGTAATAATAGAAATAATGTGCTTCAACAACCATGGTGCCAGGATGATTGAAGCGCCAACACCAACCATTTCCCCGATAAATTGCCAACAAAAAAACGTATTTTCTGGAGGTGCCCCTCCCGAGACTAGACCCTGGACTTGCCCCTGGTAGAGAAGTCATGACGTCACTTCCGGTCCAAGCTGAAAGTACATTTTTTTTTTTTTTTAAAGCTTTTAACCACTTGACCTTCAGGAGGTTTACCCCCCTTCATGACCAGGCCATTTTTTGTGATACAGCACTGCGTTATTTTAACTGACAATTGCGTAGTCATGCAACTCTGTACCCAAATAAAATGTAAGTCATTTTTTCCCCACAAGTAGAGCTTTCTTTTGGTGGTATTTGATCGACTCTGCATTTTTTATTTTTTGCGATATAAACAAAAAAAGACCGACAATTTTGGAAAAAAAAAACAATATTTTTTCATTTCTGATATAAAGTATATCCAAAAAAAAATAAAAAAAATCGAATTTCTTCATAAATTTTTGGCCAATATGTATTCTGCTACATATTTTTGGTAAAAAGTGTCTACAAACTATGGGATATTTTAATTTAATTTTTTTACAAGTACATAATGGTAATCAGCGACTTATATCGGGACTGCGATATTGTGGTGGATATTCTGGCGCTTTTGACACTTTTGGGAACTAGTGACACTAATGCATTGATCAGTGCTAAAAAATATGCACTGTCACTATACTAATGACACTGGCTGGGAAGGGGTTAACATCAGGGGTGATCAAAGGGTTAACTGTGTGCCTAGCCATTGTTTTACTATACATATTGAATTTATTCTTCTCTTCAGTCTTCACGAGGGAATCAGGGGGCTTCAGTAACCAAAACTGCAGTGTTTATCCTTATGACACATCACATGAAGCACCTCCATGGTTAACAGAGGACAGAATTAAAATTAGACTTGGGAAACTTAACATTAATAAATCACCAGGACCAGATGGCTGAGGGTACTGAGGGTACTTGGGGAACTCAGTCAAGTAATTGCCAGACCATTGTTCCTAATTTTTACTGACAGTCTATTGACAGCACATATGTGGACTTTGTCACTTCTCTTTATGAACTATAATTAATGTTTTTTCAGTGCAATATATTTTTCATTTTTTTCACTTTATGAGTTTCATCCTTGATGCGGCTTGACTGCTAAGGGTGTTTAAGAACCACTATCATTCACGGTTTTTGTCACAAACATTCTTTTTATGTGTATCATTCATTTAGCTATGTGCCACACTTCATCAGTATTTTTATAGCTGATTAATAGCGCAACCTTTTTTCTTTGTATTTTTGATTTGTTTATCACATGTGGTATTGCTGCTATTTTTCATATTTTTCATATTGTATATATACAATATTTTTCATATTGTATATTTTTATGTCCAGCGCAGTTTTTAGTTTTATATATTGACTGGAATGGTGCCAGCTGATTGGAGAAAAGTCAATGTAGCACCAATATTTAAAAAGGGCCCAAAATACATCCCTGGGAATTACAGACCAGTTAGCCTAACATCAATAGTATGCAAGCTCTTGGAGGGGATGATAAGGGACTATATACAAGATTTTAGTAATGAAAACGGTATCATTAGCAGTAATCAGCATGGTTTCATGAAGAATCGTTCATCGCCTGTAGACGTGGTGTATCTGGATTTTGCAAAAGCATTTGACACAGTTCCCCATAAACGTTTACTGTACAAAATAAGGTCCGTTGGCATGGACCATAGGGTGAGTACATGGATTGAAAAAAGGGCGAGTTCAGAGGGTGGTGATAAATGGGGAGTACTCAGAATGGTCAGGGGTGGGTCGTGGTAAAGGGCCAATCACAACGGCCCTTTACCATGTGATCAACTGTGTCCAATCACAGCTGACCACAGTGTAAACAGAATTGCCGGTAACCGGCAATCCTGACATGGGACATGCATACAGATAATCGGGTCACTGATCATCAGTGCCCTGATGATCAGTGCAGCCCCATCAGGGCCATCAATGCTGCCCATCAGTGCCGCCTATCAGTGCCTTCTCATCAGTGCAGCATATCAGTGCCCAACAGTGCAGTCTCATCAGCGCACATCAGTAAAGGAGAAAAATTACTTATTTGCTAAATTTTATAACAGAAACTAAGAAAACATTTATTTTTTTCTCCAAATTTTCCATCTATTTTCATTTGTTTAGCAAAAAATAAAAAAACCCAGTGGTGCTTAAATACCACCAAAAGAAAGCCCTATCTATCTAAAAAAAAATGATAAAAATGTCATATGGGTACAGTGTTGAATGACAGCACAATTGTCATTTAGAGTGTGACAGCGCTAAAAATTGGCCTGGGCAGGAAGGGGATATAAGTGCCCAGTAAGCAAGTGGTTAGTACTGCATTAAACCTGTACATGAAGTTACATTAAAGTCCATTTAAAGGTGGCATTTTATGTATACAGCGGGCAGGAATCTGTCATTTGGCAGCAGTGTCGCTATTACACCTAAATGCAGACGCTCCAGCCAGCTTCTGGGACCACCTCAAACCAGGGATCTGTCATTTGACATCACTCAGCATCAGTAAAGCCCCAGGACCCAGAATCAGGCAATATTGCTGGCTAGCAGGTTGTTGTGGCAGTGGATCATTGTGACCGACGTTGGAGTAATTGAAGCCTGATGATTGATTTACATTATGAGGCGTTACTTTTTTTGGGGGGGGGATGGAATGTTTTAATACAGATTTGGTGTAAATGTTTTTTTTTATATTTTTATTTTAAACCTTTTTGTAAATGACTATGTAGCGGGTGTCTCACTCTATAACCTGCAATCCCGCCAAGCTGGCCGGAACGATGTACACAGGCTTTCCAGCTTGAGATATGGAGAGCTGCCTGCTACCAGTTATAAGGGGGATTTTTCACCCCCCCTCCTTCTTCCTGTTTTCACTGACTGAGTTAATGTAATATGAGCTGACACACACATAGCTCTGCATTTAGTGGCCTCTCTTGTGCCCCTATCGGCTGGAAGAGGAAAACCAATTAAGGGCACAGTTACAACAGCCAATGGAAGAGATTGTACTGAACTGCAGGGAGAGCTGCAATGGATTCTGGGACATGAAGTTCCCACTTAAAACGGCCCTATAGACTGGCATACAGGGAGAAATACAAATCCGAGCAGGCTCTGCTGACAAGAAAGTAAAGACTCCATTTTGTGTCCTGAGGTAAAGTTCAGTCAGCCATGAGGGAGTAAAGAGACCAGACCTGAGGGAGAGGTGCTGTCTCCTCGTGCGATTCAGGCCTCCGCCTCCAGTCAGGATGTCCAGCTTGAGAGAGGGGGATCCCAGGTAAATATCGAGGCGCATCTCCACTAACGGTGAAACGTTCCAGTGTGGGGGGACCGGTTGGGCCGCTATGAAAGCCTGCCTGTTCAAGGACATTCGATTGGACCTTGATCGCAGGATTTGGTGAGAGGCCATTTCTGCCCATCTGCAGGGAACAGAGATACTGCACTCAGGCCCGGATTTACTCCCTTTGCCGCCCCAAGGCCGGGTCCTTCAATGCCGCCCCCCCCCCCCCCACACACACACACACACACCGCCATTCTCGTCCTTTATCAATGACTGCTACAATAGATCAATTAAAAACATATCTCCACACACGAGAACACTGAAAATAACTGGCTTTAATTGTCAAAAAATTGACTAAAAATACTCCTTTTAAACATTATAGAAGTAATAATGAAGAAATAGAAATAATAATTTCTCCTTTGCATTTTGGCGGTAGCCATGACCACTCAATTTTTGTCTTTTCTCTGACATATTAGAGTTTTTTCTAAATCAAGAAAATAGTCTTTTGTTAATGACACCTAATCTTTCTCTTACTGTGGCATTTAAAAATGTTCTCACTATTTAAATAACAACCTCTAAGTTTCTAACATACAAGATACAAAAGGGGCAGATTCTTGGCCAGTGAAGGGACATGTGATCAATACACATGGTATTGGGCTATTTTTTGGGCTATTTTTTTTTTTCACCTTAATGCATCCAATGCATTAAGGTGAAAAAACTAGGGGTGCCCCGAATGTTTTTTTTGGTGCCGAAACCGATACCGAAATTGAAAAATACAAGATGCCGAAAACCGAAACAGCACTGGTACCGAAAGTGACTGTTTTTAAAAATTGTATTTACACAGGAGATGGTCAGAGACTGGGGACATGGTACAAGAGATGGTCAGAGACTGCAGACACATTACAGGAGATGGTCAGAGACTGGGGACATGGTACAAGAGATTGTCAGAGACTAAAAACACATTACAGGAGATGGTCAGAGACTGAAAACACATTACAGGAGATGGTCAGAGACTGAAAACACATTACAGGAGATGGTCAGAGACTGTGAACACATTACAGGAGATGGTCAGAGACTGCGGACACATTACAGGAGGTGGTCAGAGACTGGGGACATGGTACAGGAGATGGTCAGAGACTAGGGACATGGTACAGTTGATGGTCAGAGACTGCAGACACATTACAGGAGATGGTCAGAGACTGCAGACACATTACAGGAGATTGTCAGAGACGGTGAACACATTACAGGAGATGGTCAGAGACTGTGAACACATTACAGAAGATAGCGTTTACAGGGGGGTGACCAAATGCGCAAACCAACAAGGGATAAAATAAAGTAGGTGAATAAATACACAAATTGCCGCAGCCACCATTAAAGTGTTCCCACACAAATAAAAGATGATAAATACGTAAAAAATGTGGCGCTTGCAGGTATTAATGGATACCACTCCAAGGGGAGGCTCCAACAAGGAAGGCTCCAAAGAAGCGTCTAAAAATTTATGTCAACAATAGTCAGCGTGTAACAGCAAGTATGAAGACGGTGCTATACACACATGCAAAAAATATCAATCGAGTGTATCCCGTTCCTCAATAAATAAATATACAGTATTAGTGTAATAAATATTAAATGTGTGCAAATAAATAGATAATAATAAGTGCAATATTGATATGTGCAAAATAGCAAAATAACGAATAAATATGGCAAGCAACAATTCCGTGAAAAAATAAATATAAAGTGCAAAAAATATATAAATGCAACTGAACCTGTGCAAAAATATGCATGCGACTTGAGCATGTGCAGTATATGCCAAAATGTGCAAAAAAACTATTGTTAAAAAATCATCAACAAATAAATAAATAAATAGTCCAAAAATAAACGTGCTCAAAAGGGAGTTCTATGCAATCCTGATTGCTACTGCAGGACCAGCTCCCATACACAGTGCAATTAAAATCTCTGTGCAGTGTATTTTCTGTGCAGTGAATTTTTCAAATATAGCTGTAAGTCCTTAGGGTGCTCCCATCCATGCAGATTCTGGTATCTCCAAGGTGTTTCCCCCAGCCTCTTGCCTTTGGTAAGGAGTTAAACAACCTTACAATGAACCAGATGCAGCTCTCATCCACCTCCTCTATGGCGGCGTTCTTATGGTCTCCACTCTAGGCAACCAAAAAATATGTGGGTAGAAACCGACAAAGGAGTGGAGACAGGTAGAAAGATTTTTTTTCTTACAGCTATATTTGAAAAATTCACTGCACAGAAAATACACTGCACAGAGATTTTAATTGCACTGTGTATGGGAGCTGGTCCTGCAGTAGCAATCAGGATTGCATAGAACTCCCTTTTGAGCACGTTTATTTTTGGACTATTTATATATTTATTTGTTGATGATTTTTTAACAATAGTTTTTTTTGCACATTTTGGCATATACTGCACATGCTCAAGTCGCATGCATATTTTTGCACAGGTTCAGTTGCATTTATATATTTTTTGCACTTTATATTTATTTTTTCACGGAATTGTTGCTTGGCATATTTATTCGTTATTTTGCTATTTTGCACATATCAATATTGCACTTATTATTATCTATTTATTTGCACATATTTAAATTTATTGCACTAATACTGTATATTTATTTATTGAGGAACGGGATACACTCGATTGATATTTTTTGCATGTGTGTATAGCACCGTCTTCATACTTGCTGTTACACGCTGACTATTGTTGACATTAATAGATGAGTTTGCTGGGGGGGGGGTGGGGGGGGGGGGGGGGGGGGGTGCTTCAGGTTCAGCTGAGGGATGTTGCAGAGGGCCTACAGACATGCCATTGTTCCTTGATCTGACTGTAACCAACTGGATTGGGTGAATGTTCTCTTTTACTGTATAAGTGGGCAACTACAAGCTTTTTCAATCAAAGATAATGGTAGCAGGGAGTCATCTGCATTTTCGAAAAAGAAAAACGCATTGATTTTTCCAGGTATATCACTGGTGCTAGAAAAAAAACGCCACTGGCCACTGCAACATTTAAAATATCATTCATGATTAATTAAATGTGCCTTACTTCGTTTTTTCAGTGAGGAGACACTCTTCGGGGGTGGGGTGTTGATGCTTTCTGAAGCACGTCTCGGAGTCTTCTTCTCTTCTCTGCAGCCTCAGCCTGCACTTCTCCGGAATCCCAGCAGGTCACGTGTGACGTGACGTTCTTGACGCCGGGCGTCCCCTCCCCTGCTTCTGAGAGACTCCGGGGAGGTGGGAGTTGTAGTCCGGCTGCGCTCACACCTCCAGTAACTTTCGCGCAGCCGGACTACAACTCCCACAATGCAGCGCTACCAGTGCAGGTGGATCGAGCCAATCAGCGGCCGCCGCGGCCGACATGCAATACAAAAAAAAAAAAAAAAAAAAAAACGTTTTAAAGATAATGTACGGCATTTCCACCCAGCCCGCCCTGCGGCCTGCGGGGGAAAGCAGAGAAGTCGCCGGCCGCGGGAGCGGAGCCGCCCCTGCCCCACTGCCGCCCCGAGGCCTGGCCTCGGTGGCCTTGTGGGGAATCCGGCCCTGACTGCACTACATAAGGAGTTATTTAACGCTGTAGTACTACAGGGATAAAGGATAAGGTTATCCATTTCTGGGATATTGTATACAGACACCATTGTCCTCTCACCTTGTTGAACAAAACCCTGCCTGTTTTACTTGATAATCTGGGCCAGTTGTGTTGTTTGGCCCTGCTACCCAGGAGTTAAAGTGCACCAACGAAAGTGGCTAGCTGAAGACACCAAAGCTTACCTTCAAAAGGACTGAAGCTGTGCATATGTATTGGGTGTGTGGGACAGTTTATCTATAAAGTTAAGCCATTACTTACTGACTTGAATAGTTGTGTAAAGTTGGGCCTGTGGTGTCAGGGGACAGTAGAGAGAGTCCTGACACAACAGGAGTCATTCCTCTGCCCTCCTCCTGCCTGGACTCATAGACCCCTTTCACACGGAGGGCCTTTGCAGGCACTATAGCGTTAAAAATAGCTCCTGCAAAGCACCCTAAAAAACCGCGGCTCCATTTCATCATACTGCGACAGGTCGGCGCGATCCCGTAAAACGTCTTAGCTGTACGTCGGTCCCTTTAAGCGGGATAGCAGGCGTGCGGGGGGGACAATGCTCGTGACTGCTGCCCACGAGCGATCGCGGGCACGAGAGGCAGAACAAGGACGTGTGTGTAAACACACACATTCCAGTTCTGTGAGGAGAGGAGAGCTCTCATCTCCTATAGTCAGTCCCATCCCCCACAGTTAGAGCACACACATAGGGAACACAGGTAACCCCTTGATTGGCCCCTAGTGTTAACCCCTTCCCTGCCAGTGACATTTACACAGTAATCAGTGCATTTTTTATAGCACTGATCGCTGTATAAATGCCAATGGTCCCAAAAAAGTGTCTAAATTGTCCTATACGTCCTCCATAATGTCGCAGTCCCGATAAAAATCGCAGCTCGCCGCCATTACTAGTAAAACAAAAAAAAATGTATAATAAAAATTCCATAAATCTATACCCTATTTTGTAGATGCAATAACTTTTGCGCAAACCAATCAATATACGCTTTTTGCGATTTTTTATTACCAAAAATATGTAGAAGAATACATATCTGCCTAAACTGAGAAAAAAATTTGCAGCTCCTTCGAGGTTATCGCTACAACTAAAAGGTACTATGTACTCCGCATTCATTTATCTAGGGGGCAAAATACACAGCAGAAAATGGGTCATGGGGAGAAAAAAGAACTTGTTTTAGTTCAATTCGTTTTTTGTTCAGTCTTTTCTTCATACCACTATGTTGGACCTGTTTTTCTTGTTTGCTGTTTGCTTTGCATAACACTACTTTTGTGAGTAAACTGTATTGCAGTAATCTGCTATAAATTTCCGGTCACAATGATTGTCATTTGCATGCTTACATGACATTGGACTTCAAAGAATATATAAACAGAACATATAATACGTGTGAAATGTATTTTGAGCCTTTACTTGTATAATACCACCATGTTGTCCAATGCTTTCCATAGAGTGCTGGTTATTTAGGAACGTGACTATTTTGTTCTAGCAGTAGTTCTATATAAACTGACTGTCAGCAGCATGACCATAGTAAATATTGCTAACCTCTTCCTGGTTACAGCAATCGTATTGCATTCAACAATGCACTCGGCAAGCAGAGTTACCACTTGGGCAAATGGAAGATTAGGGATAGACCGAAGTAAACACAGCAATAACATCACTGATTACCTCTGGCTCTGAGGGAACCTTGCAGAGGACTAATTTGTCTTCTGGGATCCCAGCGGCCTTCTTGGAAAAGTGTTTGATTGGACATACAGTTTTTCTGAGATATAGGCAGCCATTTTGGACCTAGAAAAGCTAGAAATAGCCCCTGTGGGGGAATATGTACATAAGGACAGACCATTGCTGGCTAGGGATAGATAGGCCTCATGCAGGGAAAGGTTTTTGAGGTGCAAGGACACACTAGGGACAGTCTGGAGTGCCCCTATATACTAGTAGTTTCTGGAAGGACCTTGTTGCCTAGCCTGCATCTGGATAGGCACATCTTTGCACTCTATGGCACCAGCATAGCACCCTATCTTGGAGGCCTACCAAGAAAGCCTAATGCTGCGTACACACGACTAGACTTTTTCGATGGACTAGGTCCGACGGTCTTCCCGACTGACTTTCGACTGACTTTTTCGAACGAACGGACTTGGCCACACACAAGCACACCAAAGTCTGACGGATTCGAACGTGATGACGTACGACTGGACTAGAAAAAGGAAGTTCCTAGCCAGTAGCCAATAGCTGCCCTAGCATCGGTTTTTGAAACATGTTCTATTTCTTAAGTCCATCATACATTTCGACAGCAAAGGTCCGATGGAGCCCACACACGATCGAATTGTCCGACTGATTAGTTCCGTCCACTCTTGTGTACGCGGCATAAGGCTTCATTTCCACGTGTGGCTAGGGGGTGGTAAGATCAGGCATTTGAGCCGCATTTGTACAACCCCCCCAACTGCACGCCTGAACCAAGGCATGCAGCCAATCAAAGCTGTAAACATGTAGTGGCTACAATGCTGTGCAAAAGTTACAGAGCATGTCACATTCGGTGGGTGCTACCAACACCCAGCATGACCAGTGCAAAACTATGGGGCAGCACCACATGGTGCAGCATTTACAAGCTTAAAGTGTTACTAAACCCACAACAGTAAAACCTGTCTGTATGTGCAGAATAGCATGCTTGTTATACTCACTGTGGAACTTAAGGGGTTAATCCTCTGTATTGTGTAAAAAGACTCTTTGATCCTGTATGGACAGATCCTCCCCCTCCTGCAGGGTCTCTCTTGGCAAGGCCAGATAAGACAAAGTGAGGGTAGTACTGCTGCACATGCTCAGTTTGGTCTCTATTGCTGGAGAGAACATTTCCTTGTTAATCCGAGCTAGTCAGGTCATATGATATTGACATCACACATTTGGGTGTGTATACAGATCCTAAATGACAGCCCAGTCCCTCCCTCCTCCTTCATGCCCAGTAACTAAAAAAGAACACAGTGGGTGGGATGCCACGTCTTGATTGATGGATGATCTGCCTCCCATAAAAGCATGAGAACACAGGCTATAGTGGAAATCTCCTCCTACCTGAACACTCAGGCAGACCCTGCAGTTTATCATGTGACCGTGGTATACCAAAAAGATATACAGTGGCAGTATTTTAATGTAAAAATAAGATTTATAAGCTGTGGGCACTGTGTGGGGGGATTAACTATTTTCATATTACTGAGTTTAGTAACACATCAAATCAAGTTGTGCAGAGGTGGCATATTAATTCCTCATCGTCTGTCGGATGTCCTCTGAAAAGCGACCCATCGCAGATGACTTTTCAGAGTGGCAGCTGCCCCTAAACGGTCTTGTTTAAAGGAGGGATTTTCAAATGCACTGTCACATGTAGGTTTGGCATAATTGAACTGCCTCGCTATGGAACTGTAAAAGTACCTTACTGTACAACTGCATTGTTGTACTGTTGACTATTACATAAATAGGAAAATATGTTTTCTTGTGTGGTTCCTTTAAATTATCACCCTGTATACTGAAATTTAAATTCACCTAATATTATAAATAATACGCCAGACAGAAGAAGAGCTCTCCAAAATAGACAGGAATACCCAAAACTTCTGAGTGGACAGGAGTAGAGCCCGGGACAATATAGGTAGGCCTGAAGTCCAGCCAGAGTTTCCATAACATATAAGAAACCAACAAATATCCTGTAATTATAGTGTATGTGTTTACCATAACAGTAGAAAACACTATACCTGAGCCTAAAAGGAATTATGAAACCTGACCAGTGCACATCTTGGTTTCTTTCAGCAGAGCTTGGGAGTAGAGTGTAAACTTTATAGCGTGGTGATTGTGATGCTTGGAACATTTCACTGAACAGTGGGAATGTAAATTTCATAATGGCTATAAGCACCTGGCTATTGATGTGTGGTATTTATCACCTCCCCTGACGCTGAGTGCTCACAACATGGTAGGCATCATCCAAAGCAGACATTGTATCTCACCTGAGGTTATGGCGCCAAGTAAATGTTCACTTAACCAAAAGAGGTTCTTCACCCCCCGTAAACTGTAAAGTTAGCAGCTACAAATACTATAGCTGCTGACTTTTAATGAAAACACACTTACCTGTCCAGGGATTCAGCGCTGCCTTCCCCCAGGCCAGTTCTTCGCCAGTCTTCAGGTCCCCTGCACCATCATGTTAAATGTGGGACTCCTTGCGGCTTCACAGTCGGCTCCCCACTGCACATGTGCCCTGTGAATGGTCCCACAGTCTCCTGGGACTTGTGACGTGTCCTAGAAACCTGCAGGGAGGGGGCAGTACTTCCACTTGGATCGCATAGGCCTGTCAAAACCAGGTACTTCCCCCCCCCCCCAAAAAAAAATGCCCAAAAGTTGAAGAAGAGGAGGGTAGAGCAAGAAAAGCAGAACTTCCCTTAAAGGGTGAAGTTCTGCTTTATTGAATAAGGTGAAGCAGTGTTCATTCAACCATGTGCAAGCAAGCACCCTGCATATGCCAAAGTGAGCTTCACTTTGTTTGCTAAGCTAAGACTAGGTTCACACAGATGCGGTGCGATTTGATTGAGTTTTCAATTGCGATTTCAAGGATCACAGCCAGTGCGATTTCACGCGCATTTAGCTGCAATTCCAATGCGATTTGTATACCTACCTTTTAGTCCTCTTTGGTCCAGTCACATGATCCTGCAGCTCAAACCCCCTGTGTCAGGGAGCACTCAACAACGACGGGGAATTTCGTGAGCAGTGATGTCAATTATAGGCTCCCATATGTCAGCCATTGTCGGGTTTCTCTTCTCTCCCCTGCAGCTGCTACTCACTGGCACAGGGGAGCTGAAGCTGCAGGATCACATGACCAGATCAGTTTTACACAGGTTAGACAGCTTAGACAGGGTAAGTAGCAGGAGATGGGAGGGAATAGCATAGTTAGTGCTAGCTAGGAAAACCACTTAAATGTTAAATATTCAGGACATTCCTGATGATTAATACAGTATATGGACAGTGAGGGGAAAAAAAGTATTTGATTCCCAGCTGATTTTGTTTGATTGTTTGCCCACTGATAAGAAATAATCGGTCTATAATTTTAATGGTAGGTTTATTTTAACAGTGAGAGAATAACAACAACAAACAAAAAAGAAAACGCATTTAAAAAAAGTTATAAATTGATTTGCATTTTAAGGATTGAAATAAGGATTTGATCCCCTATCAATAGGCAAGATTTCTGGCTCCCAGGTATCTTCTATACAGGTAACGAGCTGAGATTAGAAGCACTCTCTTAAAGGGAGTGCTCCTAATCTGAGCTTGTTACCTGTATAAAAGACACCTGTCCACAGAAGCAATCAATCAGATTCCAATCTCTCCACCATGGCCAAGACCAAAGAGCTGTCCAAGAATGTCAGGGACAAGATTGTAGACCTACACAAGGCTGTAATGGGCTACAAGACTGTAGACCATCTAAATAAAAAGCTTTTAAAACAATATCACACTATTGCAATACCCCTTTGTTTTTGCGAGGAATTATGTGCGCATGATCCAGCCAAGCACTGCAGAGGAGACAGAACGTGGGAGGAACGCTAATGCATAAGTGATTTATTGAAAGGCTTATTTTGACCAGTGGTCTGGTGAGTGTATCCCCAAAGGGGAGTTTTATTCCACACGTGGTGAAGGATTTATTGAAGTATACGGTGGGAGCTGTCACTACTTTTATCCAAGGAAGCACTACGCGGAAATATCTCTTTAAAGCTAGACTGTATTCTTTACCATATGGTCCTGGGTGATAACAAGGACTAAAGCGCTGCTGCAATAGTATACAGACTGAGCCAATAGCATTTCTTGTTCATAATATACAATATTGCCATATTTCATATGATTGCGATTTTTTAAGCGGCTGCTAAGATATCAGTGGTGAACTGAACTCATATATTTATATAAACGTGATCCAATTAGATTTTTATATATTTATATTATTTATATTTTTATACTTACATACATTCGATTTTATCCATGGTTTAAGAGGTTTCTATCCAATAAGCGCGGAGGGGTGAACCAGAAGGGCGTTTTTTTTTTTGGTTTTACTCAATTTTACATATGAGACAGAAGTACAGTTAAATCACACTTGTTAAATAATAAAAGTAAAAAGAACAAACGTAGTCAAAACATAGCCAAAGTTCAGTAACCGGAACGGACAGTCAGCCAAGCCAGAAGTCAGGGATCAAAGTAGTGGAAGAGCAAGCAGGATCTGGAGCCAGAAGGGATGTCAACAAAGCCAGTCTTTAAGCAGGAACACAGGAGATGTTTCTTGTGATGTTGACCAAGGCGAAAGCAGAGACCCTCTGGACTGGACGTCTTAAGTAGGCAGGACTGACGAGCAGGATATGAACAACAGCTGAGTACCTGTGGAGAGAGATGGGAGCTGGCAATTAGTCGACTGAGCCCAGCCCTGACAGTACCCCCTTTCTCAACGACCCCTCCCCCTCGGAGGACCACCAGGCTTGAGGGGAAAACATCTATGGAAATCACGGAGGAGGACAGGGGAATGTACATCCGAGGATGAGACACAAGAGCGTTCCTCCGGACCGTATCCCTTCCAATGCACCATGTACTGTATGCTCCCATTGAACCCCATGGGAGTCAACAATGGACTGTACTTCATACTCCTCATGGTTTTCAACCTGTACAGGGTGAGGATGTGGCACCGAGGTGGTAAAGCGGTTGCAGACCAAAGGTTTTAATAAGGAGACATGAAATACATTTGAAATACGCATATTAGAAAGAAGGTCTAATGCGTAAGCCACTGGGTTAATCCTGCAAAAAATACGGAAAGGCCCAATAAACCGAGGTGCGAACTTCAGCAAGGGAACACGAAGTCAGAGTTTGCGAGATGACAGCCAGACCCTGTCCCCAACCTGGTAGGAAGGTGCAGGTAGGAGCAGAGGCGTAGCTTGAAGCTTGAGGGCCCCAATGCAAACGTTGACCTGGCTCCCCCCACTACCACCCACCACTTCCACCGTGTGTGCAGATACACCCACCGCACGCCAAGATACTCAAAGTGGCTAAAGCGTTTAGAGTTCCCAGAGTTCCTCCTTACATTAGAGGACAGGGATCACCCCTGGAGAATCAGAGGACAGGGACCCCTGGCAGGTCATTGGGCAGAGCTCCTTTCCCATTCCAGCACTGTAAACAGCTCCCCCCCCCCCACAATACACAGGGCTGAAATCACATTCCTTAACACAAAGTCTATCAGCCCTCACAGGGTGTATCTGGCTTTTATGTTGCCGTTCTGACCTGTGAAATCCCTGGTCGGAAAGGCAGTGTAGTTGCAGTAGGCAGATACACCCTGTGCAGATCATGGCTGACTGCCTGTGTTGTAAAGGAATGTGATTTCAGCGATGCGGAGGAGGAGCAGTATAGAGTGCTGTACTGGGTAAGAAGCTCAGCAGCTGGCATAGCATCCAGGGCAGAGGGGGTGGTCAGGGGGCTTTGGGGGGGGGGGGGGAACCTAGATATGGGGGGGGCAAAGCCATGCAAAATGAAATATGGAGCCTGCAGCCCCTATAGAAGGGAATTGTTTTAGCATAGGTTTCTCAGTCAGTGTTGGCAGGTGTTGGGGGAAGGTCACCTCCCGGAGGTGTGTGTCTTTTCCCAAGTTTTTGGGGAAAGCGGACATCCCCGGGTGGGGGGGGGGGGGTACAGAGAATCCCAGCTAGTGACTAGAAGACACTGAGCGGTGTCTTACCTCACCAGTGACATTGGTCCCATCATGGTCAGTGTCTTACTAACCAGTGACATCGGTCCCATCGTGGCTACAGGACGGCACTCTCCTCCTCTTAACTCGCTGAGCTTGGTTACCATTCCATGTTGCCAGCACACAGCACATACACTTCCCCATCCTGGGCTGTTCTCACCCCATGCTCCTCTCCATCCAGGAAATAGCTCACAGCTTCTCCCCAGCCAATGAGAACAGAGGGGGGTGGACTGTGGAAGGCAAAGTGGAAGCCCAGTACTGGAGCGTGGCTGTGGGGCCCTAGGGCATATCGAAGCTGGACTTTGTAGAGGATATGAGAATATGACAGGGAGGCTGCAGGGGCCCCCTGGAGCTAGGGGCGGGGTTGCGATTGTGACCCCTGCAACCCCTTATGCTACGCCCATGGGTAGGAGTCTATGGTCAGCATGGAGTCTGTACCTATAATTAGCATGATGCAAAGCCTCCTGGACTAGTGCTCAAGTGGAACGAAGACCACGGAGATGCTCCTCTAAAGCAGGAATACTCGGAACAAACAAGTCAGGCAACATGGAAGGTTCGAAACCATAATTTGTCATAAACGGGGACAATCGGAATACAAAATTCATGGCACTGCTGTGAGCAAACTCTGCCCACAGTAATAGGTCTGACCAGTAGTTATGATGGTCAGAAATATAGCAACATAGGAATTTCTCCAAGGACTGATTGGCTCATTCTGCGGCCCCATTAGACTGCGGGTTATACGCAGAGGAGAAAGCAAGCTGAATTCCCAACTGTGCTCAAAAGGCTCACACTGACTACCCCTGTCCGAGACAGTCACCTTGGGTAGGCCATGTAAGCGAAAGATCTCCCCAGCAAAAATGGAAGCCAGTTCCTTAGAAGTGGGCAACTTCTTAAGTGGAAAACAGTGACACATCTTTGAGAACCGGTCAACCACCATAAGGATAACTGTGTTGCCCTGGGAGTTGGGTAACTACACAATAAAATCCATAGACAGGTGGGTCCAGGCCTCTCTCCATTGGGTATGGGTTGTAGTAGGCCCACTGGAAGGTGTCATGGAGTCTTACTCTGAGCACACACGGAACAGGCAGCTACAAAGGCAGTTACATCAGCGGGTAGAATAGGCCACCAGAATTGTTGGGAAATGGCCCAAACGAGTTGATTTCTCCCAGGGTGGCCAGCAGCCTTGGGAGAATGGTAAGTCTGGAGCACGGCAGTATGGAGACTCTCTGGGACAAAGCACAAGGTTTCTCAGGCGAAGCATGGACTTGAGCAGCAAGAATTTTGTCACCCAAAAGAGAAGTGAGACTGGTGCGAACCGTAGCCAGAATATGATCAGGAGGAATCACAGGAACCGGAACGGATTCAAAAATGGTAGTGGAGGAAAATTGTCATGACAAGGCGTCAGCCCTTACATTCTTAGTACAGTAAGAATGAGACAATATAATTGAAACTTGACAAGAAAAGAGCCCATTGCGCCCTTCTGGGAGAGAGGTGTTTAGCCTCAGACAAGAATGGGAGATTCTTATGGTCAGTAAGAATGAGAACCAGTACAGTGGTACCTTTGAGGAGATGTCTCCATTCAACAGCCCTCTGTCACCCTCTGTCCCCAATCTTGTAATTGCAATCTGCAGGTGACAATTTCTTGGAAAAGTAGCCACAAGGATGCATAGCGCTCTCAGAGGTAGGACGTTGAGAGAAGGGCGCCAACACCAGTCTGAGAAGCATCAACCTCAAGGATAAAAAGGTAACATAGGATCAGGATGTGCCAACACAGGAGCAGAAACAAAGGCAGTCTTGAGACTCTCAAAGGCCTTAATGGACTCTGGAGACCAACTCTCTGGGTTACCGTCCTTTCTGGTCATACCAGTCAGGGGCTTGACCAGAGACGAGAAGTTACAAATAAACTTCCGATAAAAGTTGTCAAAGCCTAGGAAATGCTGCAGAGGATGTAAACCTATGGGTCGGGGCCACTGTAGGACTGCTGAAAGTTTCTCTGGGTCCATCGAAAAACCAGCAGTGGAAATTACATAGTCCAGAAATTTAACCTGTTCACGATGGAACTCGCACTTCTCCAGTTTACAATAGAGATTGTTCTCTCTTGACAGACATCTGTGTGGTGGCTCTCCAGGGACTTGGAAAATATGAGGATATCATCGAGATAAACCACCACACATAACTGCAACGAATCTTGGAGGACATTGTTATTAAATTCCTGGAAAACTGGCGGGGCATTACAAAGGCCAAAAGGCATTACGAGGTACTCATAATGGCCTGTTCTGGTATTAAACGCAGTTTTCCACTTGTCGCTCTGCTTAATTCTCAGGAGATTATATGCCCCTCTCAAATCAAGATTCGTGAAAACTTTTGCTCCCTTGAGGCGGTCGAATAACTCTGTAATAAATGGAATCGTATAGGCATTCTTAATCGTGAAACAATTGAGACCCCTATAATCAATACAAGGTCTCAGTTCACCACTCTTCTTCTTCACAAAGAAGAAACCAGCACCAGCAGGAGATGAGGATTTGCAGATGAGAAAGTGCGTCTGCAACATACCCCTTAATGGCCTTGTCCTCCAAGACTGACAAAGGGTAAACCCGGCCATGAGGGGGTATTGCCCCAGGTTGAAGGTCAATTGCGCAGGTCAATCATACGGCCAGTGTTGAGGCAAACTACCGGCTTGACCTTTGTCAAAGGCATCGCTAAAATTGCGGTACTCCTCTGGCAGGGAGAGTGAAGAGGTGCACAGAACCTTGGCTACCTTCTGGAAGCATGTCTCACTGCATTGTGGTGACCAGGGGAGAACCTCAGCACAGAGCCAATCAAAAAAGGGGTTGTGCCTATGTAACCAAGGATAACCAATAACTAGCGGAAACTTGGGTGAGTAAATAACTTGGAATTGGATTATCTCACGGTGAAGAGCCTCTTTGGCCATGGACAACTGTAGAAGTCTCCTGTCAAGAGCCTTAATGGCAAGTGGAGTGTCATGCAGCTGCAGCAGAATCGAGTGCTTCGATACAAAGGCAGCATCAATAAACAGGCCTGCAGCCCCAGAGTCGATTAGAGCCTGTATCTCGATGGACGACTCAGCCCAAGAAAGGGTAACCGAAACCAGGGGCTTATCCTTCTGGATAACTTGAGATGAAACAACGCCACCTAAGGTCTGTCTGTGAAACGACCTCAAGGTTCGGGTGTTCACTGGACGGGTAGGACAAGACTTCAAAAAGTGACTTGCCTGGCCACAATAAAGGCAATCTCTCCCTCCTCCTAAAGGTTCTCTCATCCACAGAGAGACACGTGAAGCCCAAGTGCATGGGTTCACCTTCACTTACCAACTCAGTACCAGGATGCATAGGAGGTGAGGGAGGCGCGGCCGGGACTGCAAAGCTTGAAGACTAATGTACAGGAGGCTTCCGCAAAAGCGCTCCTTAAAAGAGAGTCTTTCTCTGAGTCTGGAGTCAATAAGAATGGCAAACGTGATCAACTTTTCCAGCTCAATGGGTACATCTCCAGCTGCTATCTCATCCTTGATGGTATCCGAGACACCATGAGAAAAAGCAGCCATGAGGGCCTCATTGTTCCATACAACCTCTGCTGCCAGAGTACGGAATTCAATGGCGTAGTCGGCAACAGTTCTCGTACTCTGTTCGATGGACATGGGGCACTTGGCAGCAGAAGCGGAGCGTGCAGGAACATCAATTACCCTTTTAAACAAAGCCACAAACTCAGGGTAGCTCTTGTGTCTTCCATAGAGGGTTTGCCCAGGCCAAGGCTCTATCTGAAAGCAAAGATATCACGGAACCTACTTTGCTTCTGTCTGTGGGAAACGCATGGGGCAGCATCTCAAAGTATATCTCAACCTGGTTGAGAAACCCTCTGCATTGGACTGGATTGCCCCCAAATTGCTGGGGAAGTGGAGCAGAACCAAACATACCTCTTAAAGAGGTAACACTCGAGACGGGTGCCTGCACAGAGACTAGCGCAGCAGCAGGGTCAGCCTGCAACAAAGGTTGTACCAGGACGACCACAGTGGGAGATTCCGTGCGACTCAGGAGTGTTTGTAACACCATGTTGAACTGATCCATGCGGTGATCCAGTTCATTCAATCTGAAAAAAATATTACCAACAAGTGGATTGACTGCATCTTCTGAATTCATGGCCTTCGCCTACTGTCAAAACCATGAAATCAGACCGAGACAGAAGTAAGGTTAATTCACACTTGTTTAACCACTTCAATACAGGGCACTTATACACCTTCATGCCCAGGACAATTTTGAGCTTTCAGTGCTGTCACAATTTGAATGACAATTGCGCGGTCATGCTACACTGTACCCAACCTAAATTTTTATCATTTTGTTCCCACAAATAGAGCTTACTTTTGGTGGTATTTGATCACCTCTGCAGTTTTTATTTTTTGCTAAACAAATAAAAAAAATAAAAGTTTTGCTTTTGTTTCTGTTATAAAATTTTGTAAATAAGTAAGTTTTCTCTTTCACTGATGGGCACTGATAAGGCGGCACTGATGGGCACTGATAACGTAGCAACGATGAGGTGGCACCAATGAGCGGGCACTGATGGGCACCGACGATGGGCACTGACGGTCACCGACGATGGGCACTGATATGCGGCACTGATGGGCACTGGTAGGCAGCATTGGTGGGCACTCATGGGTGGCACAGGTGGGCACTGATGGGCATTGATAGGTGACATTGATGGGCACTGAAAGGCTGAAAAGGTGGGTACTTATGGGTGGCACTGATAGGCGGCACTGCTGGGCACTGCTGAGCACTGATAAGCGGCACTGCTGGAGACTGATGGGCACTGATACACGGCACTGATATGAGGCACTGATGGGCATCCCTGGTGGCACTGGCAGTGGTAGGCATTGTCAGTGGGCACTGATTGGCAGCTGCCTGGGCACAGATGTGCATTTCCCTGGGGGTCTAGGGGGGGCATACCTGGTGGTCCAGTGTGGATGGCCATCCTGGTGGTCCTGGGCGGCAAGATGGTTTTCCTGGGCGGGATCCGAGGGGGGCTGCGCTGATAAATAATCAGCACAGACCCCCCCCGATCGGCTCTCCTCTACTCACGTCTGTCATCGGCTCTTTCTATTTACATCGTGATCAGCCATGATTGGACACGGCTGATCACGTGGTAAAGAGTCTCTGTCAGAGACTCTTTACCGAGATCAGTGTTGCGGGGTGTCAGACTGACACATCGCAACAACGGCGTGCATCGGCTTAATATCCTGAGGATGTCATATGATGCCCAGTCAGGATATTGAAACCACTTTGCCGACGTCATTCTGCTATATGGGGGGCGGCAAGTGGTTAATAATAAAAGTAAAAAGAACAAACATAGTCAAAACAGCCAAAGTTCAGTAACCGGAATGGATAGTCAGCCAAGCCAGAAGTCAGAGATCAAAGTAGTGGAACAGCAAGCAGGATCTGGAGACAGAAGGGATGTCAGCAAAGCCAGTCTTTTAACAGGAACACAGGAGATGTTTCTTGTGATGTTAACAAAAGCGAAGGCAGAGACCCTCTGGACTGGACGCCTTAAGTAGGCAGGACTGATGAGCAAGATATGAACAACAGCTGAGTAACTGTGGAGAGAGATGGGAGCTGGCAATTAGCCAACAGCTGAGTGGCCAGCTCAGAGAAGGAAGGGCAGAGCCCAGTCCTGACATTGTCACCAGCCCATCAGAGTACCTATCTCCAGCCCAGAGTGACCAAGTACCTTTCTGCAGCCCATAAGAGTATCCAAATACCTTTCTCCAGTCCATTGGAGTATCCGAGTACCTGTCTCCAGCTCATCAGAGTACCTGAGTACCTATCTGCAGCCCATTGGAATATCCGAGTACCTGTTTCCAGCCCAGAGTACCAAATTATCTGTCTCCGGCCCAGAGTACCTGAGTACCTGTCTCCAGCACAGAGTACCCAAGTACCTATCTGCAACCCATCAGAGTACCTGAGTACCTGTCTCCAGCCCATCGGAGTACCTAAGTACCTGTCTCCAGCCCAGGCTACCCGAGTATCTGTCTCCAGCCCAGAGTTCCCGAGTACCTATCTGCAGACCATCAGAATATCTTCCAGCCCATTAGACTAAACAAGTACTTGTCACCAGTCCATCAGAGTACCTGAATACCTGCAACCCATCAGAGTATCCAAGTACCTGCCTCCAGCCCAGAGTACCCGAGTACCTATCTCCAGCCGATCAGAGTACCTAAATACCTATCTGCAGCCTATGCCTCATAGAATATACTTTGGGGTGTTTGTTTTCTAAAATGGGGCCATTTTGTGGATAATTCCACTGTCCTGTTGCTCCAGAGCCTTCAAAAATGTGATAGGTAGTCAGGAAATGAAGTATAATTTATGCTCCTAGAATGCCTGGTGTTCCCTGCATGTTGGGCCTCTGCATATGGCCAGGCTGTGTAAAAGTCTCTCACACGTGTGCTATCACTATACCCAGGAGGAGTAGCAAAATGTATTTTGGGGTGTCATTTTTTTTATGTACATGCTACGTGTTGTAGCATGTACATGTAATTGTATGCATTGACAACTTTGTGTAAAATAAATGTGTTTTCATTTTCTTTCCTCATTTTCCAAAAACTGACATGTTCAAAAGACACATTATGCTTCATAGAATATACGTTGGGGTATTTGCTTTTCAAAATGGGGTCATTTTGTGGGCGTTTCCATTCTCCTAATCGTGATCAGGATTCAGGAACTCTGTTGCATTCCAGCTGGAGGAATGTATTTCTGATCCAGACGGCATATACCTTATCATATCCTGTTTTCTGAACTCAATACAATATACTCTAGTCAATGCCTATGCACCGAACTCCCACCAACTGCGATTTGTCTGGAAATTGCTGCAGAAAGTGGCAAAAGTGAAGTCTGGACATTTGAATCTCAGAAGAGCTTAGGATGTTGGATTTTATTCAGCATATTTGTTCTGATTGTTAATTTTATTATAGAAGCTGCTAGAATAATATAGTTCTTGGAATTTTTGATCATAAGCGTTGGGAGTGGAACGGTTTGCTTACTTCGGTATACTTACTTTTCCACAAATTTTCTTTGATGTAATAACACGGTTATCCAAAATCCCTCTAACAAAAGATTTGCTATCCCAGCATCTCCAGGGCTATTTTGATACTAATTTTATTAATTAATTTATTTTTTAATTTATTTTGCTTTTTATTTTTACACTTTTCTTTAAAAAAAAAAAAACGGTGTCACTTTTATTCAAGGAATGTAATTACCCCTTGTAATAGAAAAAAAGCACGACAGGACTTCTTAAATACGAGATCTGGGGTCAAAAAAGACCTCAGATCTCATATTTACACTAAAATGCAATAACAAAAAAAAAAAAAATATGTTGTTTGAAAAAAATAAATAAAAAATGTCCCTTTAAGAGCTATGAGCGGAAGTGACGTTTAGATGTTGCTTCCACCCTGCAATGGTATGGAGCTGGGTGGGGGCCATCTTCCCCTCACTCAGCTCCATGCCAAGCAGGGGAAGGGGTAAGGGTAAGCCAGGGTAAGCGGCGGAGGGCACTGGAGATCGGCGGGGGGGGGGCTTTTATCTCCTGCCACCAATAAAAGTGATCTTGCGGCGAATTCGCCGCTGAGACCACTTTTATCTGAAAGAGGACCCCCCGCTGAAGAAGTGCTTACCAGGGTTATGGCAAATACTGTGGGACATAAAAAGCTGTAACGACCACCATTGTATTCCATAGGGTGTCTGCTAAAACAATATATATATATATATATATATATATATATATATATATAATTTTTGGGGGTTAATTACCATCAGTAATATACAAATAATTATTATATATTGTTTTTAAGGTAATTTACTATATTTTCAAAATCTGTACTTAAGCAGGGGCTTTAACAGACAAATTACTAAAGTGGGAAGTTATAGGGGGGGTGTAGCCGAAAGTGAAAGGGATAGGACGCACTGTGGCTGAGCTCCGCGGACCGGCTCAGAATCCACAGCCAACCTTCCCCAACGATCGAAATTTCGGGCAACAAACCCTCCATCCAGACTCCCGAGCTCCCCCTGAGCCGACCCATACCTATCTGGAGACTCCAGGCCGTCCGCTTACTCCACGATCCGGCCCGAGGCCGGCTCCATCCAGCAGAACCCAGCCGCCATCTTGACCGGCACGGAATCCACCGCCATCCGACACCAGCGACCTGGATTCCAGCTGACAAACACCCCATCCAGACTCCTGAGTTACCTCTGAGCAGATCCATACCCGTTTGGACACTCACGGCCGTCTGCTCACTTCACAATCCGGCCCGCGGCCGGCTCCATTCACTACAGTGCGGCGGCCATCTTGATGCTTACGAGGCCTCCAGACCCTCCGCGATCGAGTGCCGCAGATAGCGTGACTAACAACAGCTCATCCTACACACTCCGGAGGCGGCCCCCATGGACCGGGAGAGGGTAAAGTCTGGAACACAGGAGCAGCTGGTGACATACTGCAGAGGTCGGCAATCCGGATGCAGAGGTGAGAGGCGGCCATCTTGGTACACTCTAAACCCACCAGCAGCCCCCTTATCCTCCCGGAGCCAGACCCTAATCCCCTCATAATACCATAAAAGTACCCCGTTCGGGGGGCGTGGCCTAGACGGGACCCAAGATGGCTATGTGAGAAGCCAGCTCCTGCACACAGAGGGCGAAAAGAAGCACCGTTGGGGAACATAGTGATACTTTCTCAATATGGGGAAACCCAACAGGAGCGCCTCGACACCCCACGCCCAGAAAGAGCCGGGAACCCAGCTATTTGGAAACATCCCGGAGCTTTTCAAAACCCGCTAGACGGTGCAACACGAGGCGTCACAGGCCGCACAGATCTCATCCCCAGCCTCGCATAGAAGCTCCGCGGATTCGATGATGGACGGAGACGCCAATGGATCCAGCGCCCCACACCCAAGCCTGCTGGACATTCAAAGAGACCTCCAAAAGGTAGCTCTGGACATCAAACACACCCTGACGGCAGCGATATCTGATCTGAAGGCAGATATCCATGAAATTAACCTTAGCATCACTGATGTGGAGGAGAACTCCCGGGTGCAAGCAACAGCAATCAGGCAAGTTCAAAAAACTTATGATTTACACCTGCCACACATGTTTGAGCTACACAGACAAGTAGAGGATTTGGACAATAGGGGACGCAGGCATAACGTTCGGGTGAGGGGGGTCCCAGAGGGCATAGACCAAGCCGCCTTACCACAAGCAGTTTGTTCTATCTTTAATGATCTACTTGCTCGCCCAGCGGATTCCCCTATTGAGATGGAACGGAGACATCGGGCACTAAGACCCCCTCCCAGTGACTCTGAACCATCCAGAGACATTGTCTGCTGCATAGTAAACTTCCCCCTTAAGGAAGAAATCCTTAGGAAAGCTAGAGACAGAGGGCGTGTACTGTACAATGGTGCTGAGATAAAGCTCTTTCAAGATCTATCTCAGATTACATTGCAGAACAGACGCAGCTTACGCCCCCTGCTGGAAGTTCTCCACTCACGCAATATCCAGTATAGATGGAAATTCCCCTTCTGTCTTTCTGCGTCGACCAGAGGCCGCACTGCACTCCTCCGGACACCAGAGGACTTACTCCCCTTCTGTGAGCAACCAGACATACCTCCGGTGGACCTGCCTGAGTGGTATTCCTTTTACTTCCCTACGGAGCCATGGAAGCCAGTCTCCCACAATGCATCACCCAAGGCGCAAAGACAACGGTCCAGATGGCGTAGACTGGACCCCACATTACCAGGAGAAAGATCCTCCTGCAGAGATCCATCATTCCGCAGCCCAAGCCCGGCAAGCACCCCACGTCGGAACCATCCAGTGGCATGAGTCGAAGATGTCACAGTTTACTCTGCGCACACACAGACAGTCCTAACTTATGTTTGTACCTGATTTAACCCCCCCTCTTTTTCAGTATACCTCAACCACTGCGGTCATCCAAGGACCTGGTACCCTTTTGCACACCCCATTAGGAATCTCAGCCAGAGGCGGTCTTTATCCCAACACAAACCATACACCGTCGAATGGTGACAAAGTAGTGACCCTCCCGGTGTGGGCCTAAGCCTCCTCCACGCAGCTTACATACTGAGAATACCGGTTATAGTAGATACTGAGCACTACATTATTTTATACCTCTTTACCCATCAGTAGAAGATTACTACTTTACACCCCTAGCACCAGAGGACAAGGGGATTTCCTCCTGAGATTTAGAGGCAAGTAATACATACTTTTTTTTTTTAACATAAAGTTTATTTATTCGTCATAAAACAGAAAAGAAACCAAAACAGAACAACAGCTTATTCAGCATATCACACAGGCATTACGGATATGACAGTTATACATATATTACAGTTTACAGACCAGGAAGTGCAAACAAATAGGAAGATTTTATTTTATTTCCCATTACCATCCTTATAGTGGTTGAGCAAATGACTTACACCTTTCGTTTACCTGGGGAGGAGGGGGGGGGGGAGAGGGACAGACCGGGTTAGTACGGTAGTCCTAGTTGTTCATCTGCCCTTCAGAGGAGACATGAAAAGGTTTACGTGGACCAGTATCTGTCATCTGTCAGATTTGGAGTATCGTTGTGCTCTCAGTCTAGGGTCAGCTCCCTTGCCGATATCCAGGGGGCCCAAATCTTTTCAAATTTAGTCGGACAGTTCCTACCTAGATAAGTGAGTTTGTAGAGGGGTAGGGCATTGTTAATTAAGGTCATCCATAACTGTTTGGTGGGGGGTAGGGTTTGGTTCCACTGCGTGAGAATCGCTTTCCTGGCATAGAAGGATGCATAGAAAACAAAGAGTTTTTTCTTTTGGGGAGCTTCAAGGTTGTCGCAAACCCCCAAGAGGAGGATGGTGGGGCTGTATGGGGCCCTAATCTTCCCTATGGAGTTGATATCAGTAAGTACTGCCTGCCAGAAAGCCACTATGCGGGGGCACGACCAGACGACGTGGAAGAAACCCGCTTCGTCTTGCCCACATCTGGGGCATACTGCCGAGCGACCAGGAAAGATCCTTGCAAGGCGGGCCGGAGAGTATTGGGTGCGGTGTAGGAATTTTAACTGTGTAAATCTATCCCTGGCGGAGATCATCAGTGGTATATATTGTTGAATGCCCTCCTCCCAGTCTTCGTCAGCTAGGTCCGGGATGTCTGCCTGCCAGACATTATATAGTTGTGTGACCTTAGACGTATCCAGCCCCGCCAGCATATTATAAAGAGCAGAGAGTGTGCCCTTTTGCTCCCCTGATCTCAAAATGTTTTCTAGCTCCGTTGTTCGTATCACAATCCTCCGAGGGAATTGGGAGTTGTATGCATGGCGTAGTTGGAGGAATCTAAAGAACATGTGGTTTGGTAACCCCTTGTCTCACTTCAAAGTATCGAAGGGGGCTAGTTGTCCGGCGGTCACTACGTCACTCAGTTGTGTGATTCCATATCTAATCCATATAACCGGGTCAGGAATGGAGCGGAAGTGGGGCAGCTCTGGGTTTCCCCATAGGGGGGTGTGAGGGGACCATGTGTCCGGCTGCTGTATTAGTGTGTGGACCTTGTTCCATACCCTGAGGGTGGTTCTCATTGGCATAGAGACCTTTGTGTTAGATTTGGGGCCTTTGAAGACCAGGTTCCCAAGCTCTTCTCGTGAGCCGAGGATCTCTGCCTCCAATGCAGAAGCTGGGTTGTTTGTGTTCCGAGCGAGCCACCATTTTACTGTGACCAGCACTGCTGCCCAATAATATTTAAGTAGATTCGGTAGGGCAAGTCCTCCTAGTGTGAGTGATAGTTGGAGGGTCGCTTTTGCTATACGTGGGGGCGCTCCTTTCCATATAAAGTTGGTCAGTATGCCGTCCACTTTCTTGAAGAAGGATACAGGTATGGGTACTGGGGTCTGTCTAAAGAGATAGGTGAATTTCGGGAGTATTGTCATTTTGATCAGATTGACCCGCCCCACTGGTGATAGTGGGAGGGACTTCCAGGCTGTGCATCTCTGGGACATGTGGGACACCACCGGATCCAAGTTTAGTCCAATAAATTGGCCCAGGTCTCGGTGGATCTCTACCCCCAGGTATCTGAGCTGCGACACCCTTTTAAGTTGCGTGTCTGGAGGACTAGACGTCCTATCCGAGTGTAAGGGAAGCAGAGTCGACTTTCCCCAGTTGATGCACAGTAACCTCCGAAGTCGTTAATTACCGATAGTGCCGTCTGGAGAGAGACCCCATCGTCTTTAAGGTATAAAAGGGTGTCGTCGGCATATAGCGACACTTTTTCGTGGAGTGTGCCTACCCTGATACCCTGTATGGCCTGAGTGGAACGTATAAGGATCGCCATTGGTTCTATCGCCAGTGCAAACAGCCCCGGCGACAGAGGGCATCCCTGTCTTGTTCCCCTACCCAAGCTAAAGGGGGGGGAGAGGACGGTTCCTGTTCGTACCCTGGCTACTGGGTGTTTGTACACTGCCGCAACCCAGGAGATGAAGGTTGGTCCGAAACCGAACCTGCGGAGGACCTCCCACAGATAGGGCCACTCGACTGAGTCGAAGGCCTTCTCTGCGTCTAGAGAGGCCACTACCGCCGGCTGGGCCCCTCCATCCCCCAAGGCCAGGACCGCATACAATCTACGCAGGTTGATATCCGTCCTCTTACCGGGCATAAATCCCGATTGGTCCTCATGAATCACGGTAAGTATTACCTCATTTAGGCGCCTGGCAAGAATCTTGGTGAGGATTTTTGCGTCCGCATTTAAGAGGGAAATGGGCCGGTAGGACGAGCACATCTGAGGGTCCTTACCCGACTTGGGGATAACTACTATTATGGCCTGGGCCATTGACGGGGGGAGGGCCCCTTCCTTTAGGGTTTTTGTGATCATGGCATGGAGCCTGGGTGCCAGTTCTTCGGCGTACTGTTTGTAGAATTCTGGGGGCAGCCCGTCTATTCCCGGTGTTTTACCCGACTGCATGGAGCCAAGTGCCATTTGCACCTCTTCGATAGTAATTGGGGCGTCTAGGAGCGCTCTCGCTGTTGGTGTAAGGGTCGGGAAGGCCACTCTGTCTAGATATGCTGCCAGTTCTCCCTCTGTGCATTGAACCCGTGGAGAATATAGCTTAGTGTAGTAGTTTACAAAACATGTATTGATGGCCCCAGGGTCTAATGCCATTGTACCATCCTCCCGCCTTATCCTGGGGATAGCAGAGACCATGGATTGTTCTTTAGAAATCCAGGCTAGCATCCTCCCTGTTTTATCGCCCTGTTCAAATATTCTCTGCGTTTGGGCTAATTGTCTCCTGTCGGCCTTCGCCGTTCTAAGTAGCAACACCTCCCTATATGCCACCCTCATGTCTTTTGCTGTGACAGGATTAGCCGTCTGGGCAAAGCGTGTCTCTAGTGCTTGGGCCTTCTGCTCCGCCTCTTCTAAGACTATTTGCCCATTCCTGCGTTCCCTATTTATGGAGGACCTGTAGCATCCCCTAATATAGGCTTTAAAGGCCTCCCAGTCTGTAGCCGGGGAGGTAGAGCCTTCGTTCAGTGACCAGTATTGCTCTATTTGCTTGGCCATCTCAATTTCTATTGTAGGGTGATTTATCCAATACTTAGAGAGTCGCCAGATTCTGTCTGCTTGTGGCGTTTTGGTTTGTATTGAGCAGAGTAGTGGGGAATGGTCCGAGATACCTCTAGGAAGCATTGCTACATCCTGAATTTTAGGTAGTAAGCTGGGGCTACTGTACATCAGGTCAATTCGGGATAGAGTATTGTGTGACGAAGAGTGACAAGAGTAGATGCGTTCCAGCGGGTGTTTCCATCGCCATATGTCCACTAACCCAAAGTTCTGCGCCCATCGATAGAAATGAGTCGGTGGCCGGATAAGGGGAGAGTCTGTCCAGGGAGGGGTTTGGGGGCATGTTAAAGTCACCCACCAGTAGTATATTGTCGGTAGGGAATGTCGTCAGGAGAGTGGCGATAGATCTCAGGAGCGTGAGGGTGGCGGGGGGGGTGCGTAAAGTCCCACCAGTACCATGTCTATCATGTCAATTACTGCGTGAAGTACCACGTAGCGCCCCTCTGGGTCTAATTTGACAGCTATTAATTCAAACGCAAGGGATTTGTGAACTAAAATACTAACACCCCGGGCATGACTAGAGTAAGAGGCGTGGTAGTGATGATTTACCCAAGGGCGTTTAAGGCCCATGATCCTCCCACCCGCCAAGTGTGTCTCTTGTAGTACACATATGTGGGGGTTATATTTTTTCATGTAAGAAAAGACTAGAGAGCGCTTGATCTTATTATTCAATCCCCTCACGTTCCAGGACAGTATTTTCAGAGGAGCCATGGTGCAGATTGATCTGAAAAATTGTCCGGATAAATTGTCCGGATAGTGTTTTTCCCACCTAGTCTTAGGGACACCCACCTCCAGGGCTTCCTGTCTGCGGTGAGAAGTCGTTGGTTTGGGGAGGTAGATTGGATGGAGTACGTCCTTGCCTGTGTAGAGCATGTGCCTGTATGAAGTCGTCCATAACCATTAGGACAGTGGGTCTGAAAAAGCCAGAAAAGAAAACAACCAAAAGAAAAAAAAAAGAAAAAAGATTGAACCATTAAACATCCCCACACCGTGATTAACATATCACAAGGTGTTTGTGTACCCATGTCCCAAAACTTTTTTAGGTTAGTAACCTAGGAAATGTTCCTGTGGGGGCGGTGCGTACTAACAGCACGCCAAGGACTCTATCACCTTCCTACCGGAGTAAGGTGCTCCGCGTATTAGAGTGCTAGAGGCATGCATAAAAACAAAAAAACACACATAAATGATTTAGAATCTACAGCATCCGGGTGTTTAACACCCAACTCTTAGAGTCATCTAAGGGCACATACTTAGTTGCAAACGTAAAAGGCTGTTAACTATTTCAGCAATCGTCTCCCATGTCAGGAGAACCACAAACCTTGACCTGGTCCCTTATGTAGGATAACCCGAGTGGTATAGCTCGGAGGAGTATAAGCGGAGCTTCCCAAGCCTGCCAGTGTAAGAGAGGGCAGGGGGGGGGAGGCGTCCGGAGAACCGTGAACATACACAAAGAATCCCCCCACCCTCAGGGCCACCATCCGTCCCGATTTCCACCGCTAAGTAGTGTCCTCATGTTTCAGGCTCATGTCGTTTAGCAAACCGGGGGGGGGGGCAGTAAAGAGGTATACATGGGGATGAAGGCACGGAGGCTTCTGCAGCTGGAGGAGGAAGTGGGGGAGAGACGGGTCTCAAACTCCCCCGTTACTCCCAGCCGGGAGGCAGTTTATAGTTACAGTGGGGAGAGAGAATATCGGGAGACACCCCAGCTTGTGGGCAGTTGAAATTCAATCCCCTCGGGACATCACCCAGCTAGTCTCCTTGTCCGTGGAGGAATGTACGGGTGCTCCCTCTTGGTGTACCCCCGTGTCACTAGTGCCTTGTAAAACTGCCCCCCCTAAACCCCAGGGCAAGTACCTGAGTAGTTCGAGCTAGCCAGCTCTCCAGGTGTCACAGAGGTGATCATCTTCCCAGCCGTGAAGGGGTGCGGTGGCGCGGTGGTGGATCGTGGAGGAGATTAGGAGCGGTGATGGCGGGTGGCACCGGAGCATGGAGGATGAGATTCGGGTCATGGCGGTCAGCGGTCTCTAGGTAGGGATTCCGCCCATCAGGAAGCTTCTTCAGGGGAGGTAAATAATCTGGCGGTTTCTCCATCCAGGACCTTGAGGCGTGCAGGGAACAGCATGTCATATTTGATTCCTCGTGAGCGGAGCGTTGCCTTCACATGGTCGAATGTTCTTCTCTGCCGTTGGGTCTCGATAGAATAGTCCGGGAACACCATTAGCTTGGCATTCTCGTGGCGTATGTCACCCAATTTCCTTGCCTCCCTGAGGACCAAGTCCCGGTCACAGAAATTAAGTAGACGGAAAATAAAGGTCCGTGGGGGAGCCCCAGGCGGGCCTCTAAGCGAGGGCATGCGATGGGCCCTTTCAACTGCGAAGTGGGGAGAAAATGGCGCCTGGGGGAAAAGCGCGCGAAGGAGTTGCTCCGTATACTGTACATGATCACGGCCCTCATCCCCCTCGGGCAGCCCCACCACTCGGAGGTTGTTCCTCCGGTTACGGTTCTCCTGGTCCTCGGCCTGGGATTCCACAGCTCTCATTTTTACCTGGAGGGTGCGGATGGAGGAGTCGTGTTCCCGGAGGGTGTCTTCAGTGTCTCCAACTCTCCTCTCCGCCTGCGTCAGGCAGTCCCGCACTTTGTCCATGTCTTTTCTGAGCAGGCCCATCTCCAATTGTACCTGCTCGATTTTAGTAGTGAGGGAGGTCTGGCAGCCCGAGATCGTCTGCATCAGGGCGTTAAATTGGTCAGTCCCAAGCGTAGACGGGTCGGCCTGGTCCGTTTGAGACGCCATATCTGTAGCGCACAGTACACGTGGACCCCAGGGTGCAGCAGGGGCTTTTTGGGCCGGAGGACGCTTACGATGGGAACCGGAGCTGCCCCTTCTCATGACCACACCACTCCGGGTCAGCTCGGTGTAAACGGCAGCAAGTAAATGTCCCGTAGACCGGATAATAAGGCCTCTAGACGCGGAGCTCCTGTCCCACACGTCCTTCTAGGTTGCCATCTTGGCCACGCCCCCCAAGTAATACATACTTATGACCTACATAACGGCCTCCGACCACCTGGTGGAGGTTGGGGCCCTAGCCGACCAGAGGCGGTCTTTATCCCAACACAAACCATACACCGTCTAATGGTGACAAAGTAGTGACCCTCCCGGTGTGGGCCTAAGCCTCCTTCACGCAGCTTACATACTGAGAATACCGGTTATAGTAGATACTGAGCACTACATTATTTTATACCTCTTTACCCATCAGTAGAAGATTACTACTTTACACCCCTAGCACCAGAGGACAAGGGGATTTCCTCCTAGGCACTTAGAGGCAAGTAATACATACCTATGACCTACATAACGGCCTCCGACCACCTTTATATTAGCCTTCATTGAATAACATACCCCTTCCTAGAAATTGAATGCACCACTAACTCTAGTAGGCATAGAGCGCCGGCTATGTCAGGAAATAGTCAATCTTGCAAATCAGGTCCCATTGAACTGAATTAATGTTCTTTAGGATAGTTGTTATAAGTAATGTTAACAGTTTGACATCTGTGTGTCGCAGAATAATTTGATCAGTTTTTTTTTTGTTTGTTTACGATTTGTCGTTGTTACAAGTGATTGCCTGGGGCTGCTATACCTAATATGCTGAAGCTAATCGCATCTCTTTAAGATTTCTCATAAGGAATCGAGACATACCATCCCGCCCCCCTCTATCATACCATTAATAAAAGTTCGCCCTCTCCAGTGCGAGAGCCCTCGCTCACCTTCAGGTTTACATCCCCCCCACAGCTGTCCCTACGGACCTTAGCTGACACCCCAGCACAGACTTTTTAGGTGGATTGGAGCTTCCATTTCCACCTCTGGTATCTGTACACAGATTCCTTGTGTACCCTATAAGAACAAGACCCACACGACCCATTAGTGACTAAATACCCCCCTTCTCTTCCCTCCCTCCCATCCTCCATACCCAAGCACTTAGGCCACATCCCACCTCCTTCCTCTATTCTGACTGCTTCTTATCTATACCTCTTTTCGGAATGGGAGTAGCCCCCCCTGCTTGCCCGCCGACCACCTGTGACCCTGGTGAGTTCACTACCAATCCGCCCAGACTAGAATTGAGGATATCAATCGTCGATACCTTGACAACCTCGCCTACTAGACTTCTTCCCTTTAGTCAGAACCGCAACCCTCTCTGATGATGCAACAACAACTAACCCTAAAATGTCTATCACTAAATGTCAAAGGTTTAAACCTTCCAGAGAAGAGATCGCAAGTACTAACAGCCTTGACGAAACACAGAGCTCACTTCCTGCTTTTGCAAGAAACACATTTCCGTACAGACACTATACCCAAGCTAGCAAACCACATATATAATAGGTCACTACATTCCACCAATTCAGAAGCCAAAACTAAAGGGGTCTCGATCCTCATCGCCAAGCATGCTGACTTTCAACTGAAAGATTCCAAAATAGATCCGGAGGGAAGATATCTCTTCATCAAGGGCACATATGCGTCTAAACCAATTACTCTGGCCAACGTGTATTGTCCCAATGAACACCAGCTATCTTTCCTCAGGAACGTATGTGACCTATTATCCTCCTTCCAGGAGGGCATAGTGATACTGGGAGGAGACTTCAACATTCCAATGAATCCCCTTCTTGACACCTCCACAGGAATGTCTTCGCTCCCATACCGTGCTCTTCGCCAAATTAAAATATAGCTTCAAAACCTGACTTTACACGACTCCTGGCGTACCCTATTCCCAAATGTCAAGGACTATACCTTTTTCTCCCCACCACACCAAAAGTACTCCAGACTAGACTATTTTTTTCTGTCCCAACATGACCTGGCCTACCTCTCGCAAGCGTCAATTGAACCAATGTTCTTGTCTGATCACCATCCCATCACAATGACTCTCACCTTTGCGGATTCCACCCCAAAATGCAAATTATGGAGACTGAACCCCTCCCTTTTAAAAGACCCAGTAATACTGCAACAAATTCGCTCTCGAATCCAACTATACTTTAAAGAAGATCTATCCCCTGACATTTCACCCATTACAGTTTGGGAAGCCCATAAGTGTGTCATCCGAGGAAAACTAATCTCCCTAGCAACCGCCTCTAAAAAGAAACACCAAGAACAGATTAAAACCCTTATTGAACTAATCCACAGACTCGAAAGGACACACAGACATTCCACTTCCCTAACAACACTCCAGGACCTCACGCAAGCTTGCTCTACACTTTTAGATGAACTAGGGAAACGCACCAGGAGACGATACATCCTGGGCCAAAAGGTATTTTACGAACACGGTAACAAAATCGGGAGACTCCTAGCTCGTACGATTCAGACGGCCAAATCCCATTCTGCAATCCATCAGATACGAGACAACAAAGGTAACCTACTTTCTAGAAACATGGACATTGCCAAACAATTCGAATTGTTTTACTCTAAACTGTATAATTTGACACGAGACAACATAGGAACTCCCAAGGCAGGCTACCGTCACGACAAAATTAAAGACTTCCTAGCCCAATACTGCCCTACACCAATCTCTCCTCAACAAGCGGAGGCCATGGAGAGCCCTCTCTCTTCAGAGGAACTCTCCTTGGCAATCAAACAAATGAAAGTGGGTAAAAGCCCAGGGCCGGATGGTCTACCGCTTTTATACTACAAAATTTTTGCAGGAGAACTATCACCATCCCTACTACAGACATTCAACGCTCTAGCAAACCCCAACATTTCTACAGGCCGACTACTGGAAGCGCACATAACAGTCATCCCAAAAGACGGTAAGGACCCGACGCAAGTATCCAACTATAGGCCCATCTCTATCACGTACCTTACAGCGGAGTCCGGATGCTGGGGATGGCCCCGTGCACGGTTCCGGTCCAAACACCCCTGGTGGTGGGAACGGGGAGTGCTGGGGCACGAAAGGGTGCAAGTGCCTGCGGCTGGTAGACTGGTACTTGGAAGCACTGGCTCCTCTGAAGAGCTGGTGTTCACGTTGGTATCCAAGGCTGTGTGCAGCAACAGCCGAACAGATGGATGTAGGCACCGCAAGGTCAAGACAGGAAACAGGTCGGCAACTGGCTGGCAAACAAGGTACAAGGCAGAAGGCAAGTCCGTAGTCAAGGCAGGCAATAGGTTGGCAACAGGCTGGCAAACAAGGTACAAAGCGGAAGGCAAGTTCGTGGTCAAGGCAGGCAATAGGTTGGCAACAGGCAGGTGATAAAGTACCGAATCAGAGAGCAGAGCCGTAGTCCAGGGATCCAAGCTGAGGTCAAACCAAAGGGAGCAGTCAGTAAGCGGGGTCAATCCAGGAAGGGTAACAGGAAAACCAGGTGAATCAGGACCAAGGTAGGCAGGAACTTCAGGCAGGTATTCAGGAGATAAGACTGAAGACGATCCAGCACTGACACCATGTGAAGGCCCTGTTTATATAGGGCGCCTTGTGCTGGGATTGGTGGAGGTACGGGTCCGTGCGTGATTACGCGCACACGTTCGTGCTGACGTGGAAGTGCGTGCCCTCGTTCGTATTGACAAACGAGGGCGCGCACAGGTCAGCGTTGGTACGCGGGTACGCCCGCACGTTCGGTTTCGTTGAGAAGGCTGCGCATGGGTATTGGCGCTTGCCGAACGGAGATTAACCCCTACTGGACGAGGACGGGCATGGAACGCGTGAGTTCTCTGACATTGCCCCCTCCTTAGGGGCAGCCTCCGGATGCCTCTTTGAAACGAACCCTGGGGGCGGGAACAGTAAAATACCGGATGTATCCTAAATGAGGCAGGGAGTTCAAGTTCATAGGCCACCTGGGATGCGACCTCGCCTGCCCATCTGCTTGGCACGGTAGGAACCGTGACAGTTCCCCCCCCTTAAGTATGCCCCCCGAGAGCGAACAGACAGTTCGTCAAAAACGTCCATACCATAAGAGCCAATAAGAGTGCCATAGAACTTCTCCTTAACCCCTTTGGCCTCTTTCTTTGTCTTTGCTGGGGAAACTTTTGTCGCTAGTAAAGCTCCTTCAAACAACTCCAGATCCTGCTTACGGACCACGGTCCCATTTGAGGCATACGTGCAGTCAGGAGACAGATCTTCAAGCGGGGGCACAGAAACTTCAAGTGGGGGTACAGGAACATGAACATCAAGAGGGGACACGGGAACAGGAATTTCAAGCGGGCACACGGGAACAGGAACTTCAAGCGGGCACACGGGAACAGGAACTTCAGGCGGGTACACAGGAACAGGAACTTTAAGCGGGCATACGGAAACTTCAGGCTGGATAGCAGGCAGAGATTCATGGGTAGCAGGAAGGATCCTAATAGTACCCACTTGGAGAACCCTTGGCCGAGGTGGGCGAATTGGGCAGAGAGAGATAAGGTGCCCTCTCCCCCCACAGTAGAAACAAAGACCGCAGTCTCTTCTCCGCTCTCTTTCACCATGAGATAGCTTGGGCCAGATGACCCCGATCTCCATGGGTTCCACATCATCCAGGGTAGGGGTGGTGAAAACCTCAGGAGCGTCTAGGCTTTGAGGGCTTAGAACTTCATAGCTTGGCACAGACTGGGATGGCTTGGACTCATATCTGTACGGGATATTCCCGTCCCTGGGTACCCGTAGGCTACGTGTACTAGGAGCAGACTTGGAAACACTGGTTTTCTTAGAAGCTGTAATATAAGAGTCCAGAGCAGACATGAAAGTTTCCCAGCTGTCCAAGACTGTACTCTTCTCCCGTAATAGCTGGAAAGCCCATGTCTTGATTAGCCCAGTAAGCAGATTGATGGATGCGCGAACCTTTATAAAGTCAGAGGCATAGGTCCTAGGCTTAAGAGCAAACAACAGCTCGCAATCCATCCTAAAGTTCAAGAATGATGCACGATTCCCATTAAACTTCTCAGGCATCACCACGAAAGGTTCCAGACATACAGGTTCCAGGGTTGGGCGTACTGTGCCTTTAAGCGAGCGGACTTCTTGCTGCAACTCGGACACTGTCTGGCCCAGGCTGGAGACTTGAAGGGTAAGGGAGGTCTGATGAGTTGCAGAGCCTGGGGTCGTGGATTCCACTCTTTGTTCTAGTTGAAGATAGTCATCTCGCAGGCCCTGGACTACCTGGATAAGGGCCGACATCTGTTGGCACAAAGCTTCCAAAGGCGAGGCACCCCCTTCGGACTCCATTCTGGCTGGATCGTACTATCACGTACCTTACAGCGGAGTCCGGATGCTGGGGATGGCCCCGTGCACGGTTCCGGTCCAAACACCCCTGGTGGTGGGAACGGGGAGTGCTGGGGCACGAAAGGGTGCAAGTGCCTGCGGCTGGTAGACTGGTACTTGGAAGCACTGGCTCCTCTGAAGAGCTGGTGTTCACGTTGGTATCCAAGGCTGTGTGCAGCAACAGCCAAACAGATGGATGTAGGCACCGCGAGGTCAAGACAGGAAACAGGTCGGCAACTGGCTGGCAAACAAGGTACAAGGCAGAAGGCAAGTCCGTAGTCAAGGCAGGCAATAGGTTGGCAACAGGCTGGCAAACAAGGTACAAAGCGGAAGGCAAGTTCGTGGTCAAGGCAGGCAATAGGTTGGCAACAGGCAGGTGATAAAGTACCGAATCAGAGAGCAGAGCCGTAGTCCAGGGATCCAAGCTGAGGTCAAACCAAAGGGAGCAGTCAGTAAGCGGGGTCAATCCAGGAAGGGTAACAGGAAAACCAGGTGAATCAGGACCAAGGTAGGCAGGAACTTCAGGCAGGTATTCAGGAGATAAGACTGAAGACGATCCAGCACTGACACCATGTGAAGGCCCTGTTTATATAGGGCGCCTTGTGCTGGGATTGGTGGAGGTACGGGTCCGTGCGTGATTACGCGCACACGTTCGTGCTGACGTGGAAGTGCGTGCCCTCGTTCGTATTGACAAACGAGGGCGCGCACAGGTCAGCGTTGGTACGCGGGTACGCCCGCACGTTCGGTTTCGTTGAGAAGGCTGCGCATGGGTATTGGCGCTTGCCGAACGGAGATTAACCCCTACTGGACGAGGACGGGCATGGAACGCGTGAGTTCTCTGACAATCTCCCTACTCAACGTAGATATTAAATTTTATGCAAAGATCCTCGCCAACAGACTGCTTCCTCTTATTCCTGGCCTCATTCTATCTGACCAAGTGGGCTTTATTCCAGGTAGGGAAGCCAGGGATAATACTAATCGCACACTGAATTTGCACCACTGGCTCACCTCATCACTATCCCATGGATTTTTCCTATCCCTTGATGCTGAGAAGGCGTTCAACAGAGTGGCTTGGGACTATATGCAGGCAGTGCTAAAAGAAGATGGACTCCTTCCCCGCATGTGTTCGCATATTGACGCCTTGTATACAGACCCCTCAGCCAAAGTAAAAGTCAATGGCCTTCTGTCGGACGCCTTCTCCATCAGCAACGGGACGAGGCAGGGCTGCCCCCTATCGCCCCTGATCTTTGTTCTAACACTTGAACCCCTGCTAAACAGATTAAGAGCCAACCCTGACATAAAAGGATGCTTTAAAGATAATAGGGAATTTAAGGTAGCAGCTATTGCTGACGATATTCTATTGTCATTGCAATCTCCACACATATCCCTACCCAACTTACTCAGTGATATGAAACACTTTGGGGAATTATCAAACCTAAAGATCAACTACTCTAAATCATACGCCCTTAATGTCTCTCTACCATTACAAGAAGTTACCCATTGTCAGGAATCCTTCCCCTTTCGATGAAAAAAAGACAACATCCCCTATCTAGGTATCCAAATTACCAGGAAAATAACAGATCTTTACAACCAAAACTTCTTACCTGCACTCACTAAAATCCAAACGGATCTAAAGGACTGGGCCAATCTAAATGTCTCTTGGTTTGGTAGGGCAGCTTTAATAAAGATGATTGTTCTCCCCCGACTCTTATACTTGATGCAGACAATCCCGATTCGCCTCCCTCCTTCCTTCTTTGCAACGTACAAAAAGGCATGTACTGTCTTTATTTGGAAAAACACGGCCCCACGCATCAAATACACCCGCCTGAATTGGGCTAAAACAAAAGGAGGCATCGGACTTCCTGACCTCCCCAAATACCACTTAGCTTGCCACCTGACCAGGATGGTGGACTGGCGGATCCACAAGACCGGGAAGGCCTGGGTTGCTCTGGAGAACCACTTCACAAACGGTCTGTTACACTCCCTTCCCTGGCTTACTCCAAGCCAGTGGAACCAACTCATTAAAACACACCCCCTTATCTTCCCCTCGCTATTGGCTTTTAACCAAGCAATACGCCTCTCCAAAGTATCCTCTTGCCCAGGTCCCCTGACCCCCTTACGCAACAACCCAGACTTTCATCCAGGAGAATCCCCCTCATTCTTAAAAAGGGAATGGCCACATGAGGAGGTATTGGCCCACCACTTCTTCCACAAGGGACGACCACGTTCATATGAAGATCTAGTTAAACTCTCCCCAACCCAAACCTTCCCATTTTGGACTTATAGGCAACTGAGATATTTCCTCGCTATGGAAGACCCATCCACTACGTGGTGTAGACAGCTTTCCCCATTTTAAGTCCTATGTACAAGTAACACATCCCTGAGGCACTTAATATCGTACATATATGCATTACTCCAAGACAAACCTAAACAGACTCGGACTGTACCCACACATAGCTCTTGGTAAAAAGACTTGCATACCAACCTTACAAAAGAACAGTGGGAAGACATATATACTTACGCACATAAAGGTTCGATGAACGTAGCAATCCAAGAAAATGGGTACAAAATAGTAACTAAATGGTACAGAACTCCTGCTAGGCTACACAAATTCTCGCCCACAATTCCCAACACTTGCTGGAGATGCAAGACAGAGGTAGGCTCCATGATCCACATTTGGTGGGAGTGCCCCTTAATACAACCCTTCTGGCAGGAAGTTCACTCCATTATCTCGCAGGTCACCACTTACACCCTAAACTATAACCCCGCACAATATTTCCTCCATCATACAACTCTCCCTAAACAGATCTATCACAAATCACTAGCCATGCATATGGTCAATGCAGCCAGATTGTGTGTTCCTACACACTGGCGATCACCAGATGTCCCCGCAATTCGGGAATGGTTGATTAGAGTTGCTAAGATAGAGGAGATGGAAGAGCTGATTTATACCGCACAAGAACGTCTACAAAAATTTTGAGCCTGCTGGAAACCCTCTTAAACCACGGACAAATACAAGGTATTCTTTCCTTCCCTAACTAGGGATACATAACCCACAAACCAGAAGGCGCAGTGTCGGCGGGGGGGAAGGGGGGGCGCCGGAAACGGCGCCCGCCTCCTCTCTCTCTCTCTCTCTCTCTCTCTCTCTCCCCCTTATACTCCTACTTTCTCTATCCTCAAAACCCCCCCACCCCTCACTCCCGTACCCCATCCCAGCTATCAAACATAACATTGAATCCTCCCCTAGAATATTTAACCAATAACCTTTTAGAGGCGCACCACCGTCTCCGTTCACATTTCCACACTGTCATTGGAGTCAGGACTAGAGTCACTTTCGAGACCCAAGTTAGACCTGTTGATATTGGTCTCACGGGTCCGGCACCCATATATAACACTACCTGACCTGATTTGAGTGCCCCTCTTCTAATATAACATTATATTGGTTATACCTTAGTTGACAAGTTATGACTATTTGTTTAGCACTGTTCTACCCACCACGACCAATGCAGCATGGTTTCAGCTACATTTTTCCTTTGTGTAAAAGAGTCGTGGTTGCACTTTCTTGTATGTGATATATACATGTTTTGCATATTTGTATGTTTTGAAACTTTCAATAAAATCTTTTATGGAAAAAAAAAAAAGTGGGAAGTTATAACTTCTAACCAGTAATTTCACATTAAATAGATAAATAATAAATTATTCGGTTTTAGCATATAAATATATCATTTAGCTTGAATATAACAGTACCTTTTCAGCAGCCAGCAGATTCTTATTCTCCCTCTTAACTGTGTGAGAAAAACATGGGATTGTGGGTAAATGTTATACACATAAACACGTTTTCTCCTTGTAGTTAAGAGGGCTGGGCTAGAAGGGAGCATTTGACTTTTAGACACATGACCCTTCTATGACACTGCATTGAGAGGCGTGCCTCCACTGCAGCATTTTTATTGGACAGCTGGGACCAATGGTACTTTACCATTGGTCCAAGACTCCAAGCTCTTTATTGAGCTTAGTGCCCCTGACAGGAAGTGACAGGTTGCACAAGGAGCACCATATCTCTGGAACCATAGGTCATAGGAGCCCCACATTTTTACCAGTGCTGGGGCACTTAGGCTACATAACCCCTGCATTTGGGGTCTCTATGGCCGCCAGGTCCCCTGCCTCCCCTGACTGCATGCCCCTGTTCTCTTTGTATAGTCCTGTAGCAACATTTGAATTTACAATATTGTAAGAGATAGGATAAGCATATTATAAGTATTTATTTGTTAGAAACTTTTCATCAACAGTTGGAACATTTAAAACATCATGCTTATCAGTAGGGGAACACTATTTTATTTGTATTGCCTGTATTTTGTTTTTTATTTGTATTGCCTGTTGTTTTAAAATGGCTATTTACTGAAAAGAGACACTAAAAATATATAGCTTGACAGCATTTGCATGTGAATGAGCTCCCTTTTCACAACAGAACTTGTTCTGATTATGTTAATTGATCACACTCCCACGACTTTACACATGTATATAAACACAACCATATGTGATAGCAGAATATAGTGAGAACATTATTTCTCTTTGGTAACATAAGAGATCCTTCAGTTATCTGAATGACTTGTGAAAGTCAAAAGCCTTTTTAGTCCTCCACATTGTACAGTCTTATAAAAAGAATGTGGAACCAGATATGCTGGAACCTGCCTAACTAACCAGACTTTAGAGGCTCAATAGGGGAGATACAACAAGTTATATAAAAGTATTATTTTTATTGTACAAAATTCATAAAAATAGAGGTATAAAAGCCTAAAATTGATCCAAAAATAAATGTTGCAAGTTAGACTCTACTAAGGTATCAGGAGGCCATAGATATAGAACGTGGTGTCCGGCGGCGGTGTCCTGAGCCGTTGCAGCGTTACCGGCTGTGTGACTGTCTCTGTACGGGAAGCGGCGTGCACTGCGCACGCGCGCGCTCCCGGGAACGAGCAGTGACGTGATCGGGACTGAAGCTGGCTGAGGCTTTTGCCTTGGATACAGCTCAGCCCCGATCAATGTAAAAAAACAAAACAATTGGCTATTTAGTGACTGGCTGTGTCCAATGACAGCCAGTCATTAAATGTAAACAAAAAAGTGTGGTAACTCCTGTTGCTGGGTTCTCCTCTTCACACACCGATCCTGTGTGAGGAGATCATCTAACAGTGAGTTACCTATATACTGTACCCACTAGTATATATACACATCTCTGTGCCCAGATCACCCCCCCCTAAATAAAGAGAACCTGTCATCAGGTGTACCTGTCATCGGGTGTACCTGTCATCAGTAGTACCTGTCACCTCACCAGGGTACCTGCCACCAGAGTACCCGCCACCTCCCCACCTGCCAGAGTACCACCAGAGTACCAGTCACCTCACCACCTGCCAGAGTACCACCAGAGTACCCGCCACCTCACCCCCTGCCAGAGTACCACCAGAGTACCCACCACCTGCCAGAGTACCTGCCACCAGAGTACCTCCAACCAGAGTACCTGCCATTTGAGTACCACCAGAGTACCCGCCACCTTATCACCTGCCACCAGTGTACCTGCCACCAGTGTACCTACCACCAGAGTACCCGCCACCTCACCAGCTGCCACCAGAGTACCTGCCACCTCACCACCTGCCACCAGAGTACCCGCCACCTCACCAGAATACCCGCCACCTCACCACCTGCCACCAGAGTACCTGCCACTATGTCCAAAAAGGTGTACACCCCAGAGGAGGCATACCAAATACTCAGTCTGAGCGATGAGAGCATCGGGGAGCTCTCACCGCTCAGTTCTGTTTCAGTTTCTGGCTCAGAATATGAACCTCCTGAAGGCAGCACCTCAGGATTCGAATTGGAGGAGGAAGCAGTCCCTCCTAAAAGAAGACGGTCTGAACCCCAGCCATCTACCAGCAGTGCCAACAGCGGTAGACCCCAGGAGGAGAGGCCCAGTTCAAGCGCTGCTAGACCCCAGGAGGAGAGGCCCAGTGCGCGCCAAAGAATTAGGGCCCAAAACCAGCTGCCTTCTACCACAGGGTCAGCCACGACCCCCCCTTTTACAGCACAGCCAGGTGTGCAGGTCAACACTGCAGGTTTTTCCCAGATGGATTTTTTAAATGTATTTTTCCCAGAGGAATTGCTTCAAGTCATCATGGACCAAACCAACCTTTTTGTCCAACAATTTATACAGCTAACCCCAGCTCCAGCTATGCCCGCCCTTTTGAATGGTGACCCCTAACAATTGCGGAGCTGAATTTGTTTTTAGGCCTAACGCTAAACATGGGGCTTACAAAAAAAAAATGAAATACATATCCATCATATTCCATTTTTTTCTGCAGCCATGACCTGGTCCCGATACGAAATTATTATGCGCTTCCTGCATTTTAGTGAAAACTCACAGTGCTCCCCCCCCCCCCCCCCCGGAATCACCCAAAATTTGACAAGCTATATAAAATTTGCCCCCTAATTAATTTTTTTTCCAAGAAGTTTGCCGAACTTTATGTCCCTGACAAAAACATATCTGTGGACGAATCCCTGGTGCATTTCACAGGCCGGCTGGGTATCAAGCAATATATCCCCAGTAAGAGAGCGGGGTATGGCTTGAAGCTCAACAAGCTCTGTGAAAGCGCCACCGGTTATGTGCAATCCTTCCGTGTGTACGAAGGCAAAGATTCCCAGCTCCAGCCCCCTGAGTGTCCATCGTACATGGGAATTAGTGGAAAAATAGTTTGGGAGTGGGAATTCCCACTCCTCCAAAAGGGGTATCATATCTATATGGACAATTTCTACACTAGTTTGCCCCTTCTCCGCCACCTGTACCTAAAAAAACCATTGGCCTATGGTACAACAAGAAAAAACCGAAAGGGCTTCCCACAACGTCTTGTCGCCACAAACATTCAAAGGGGGGAATCGGCCAGCTTGAGGAATGAGGAAGTGCTGGCTGTGAAGTGGAAGGATAGTAAAGATGTGTATATGATGTCCACCATCCACATTGTCACCTCAGTGGAACTTCACAGAAGACGCGGTCCCGTTCGCAAGCCTTCCTGCATCAACGCATATAATAAATTTATGGGGGGGGGGTGGATTTAAATGACCAGATGTTGCAGCCCTATCTGTCAACAAGAAAATCCCTTTTTTGGTACAAAAAAGTTGCAATTTACTTTTTTCATTTGGCCCTTTTAAATTCTTTTATAATTTACCAAAAATCCTCAGCAACACCCACCACCTTCATAAAGTATATTGAAGACATTGTCACTTTACTTATTTATCAATAAGAATCCCCCCCAGAAAGCATTCGCTCAGATTCTGGCGTCAGGCTACATGAGCGTCATTTTCCGGAACATATTCCTCCATCAGCATCCGGAAGACGACGCCCAAAAAAATGTCGGGTGTGCACTAAGAGAGGAATTAGGAAAGACACCAGCTTCTATTGTCCCGATTGTCCCTCCCTACCTGGCCTTTGCATCGGACAATGCTTCAGGCGATATCACACCCTGGAACACTATTAGCCCATATTTCCAATAAACTGCTATTTCCCCCCAATTTCTGTCATGAATATTTCCCTGCCTCAACCAACCATATCATTGTCTTTCCATCTGAACTGACCCTGGCCTGTTTCCCGACTATGCCTCTGCCTACCGTCTGCATTGTTTATCCGCCATGTTTCTGCCTTTCAAGTGAACTGACCCTGGACTGTATCGACTATGCCTCTGCCTACCGTCTATGTCTGCCTTTTACCTGCACTGACCTCAGCTTGTTGACCATGTTTTTGCCTGCCCCTTGGACTGATCTTTTACCCTGCTACACAGGGGTCTCACATATGTGAGGGGCTCCAGAATAGTGTTCGGAGTTCAGAAAACCAGTTTTTCTCTGTTCCCATAACAGGGTCTGGTTGTCCGGAGGCTTCAATGAGATTTGGGTGGGAGAAGCCTCTACCCCTGTCCCCATTCTTCCCTGACCGATGCCCTAAGCTTGATGGTCCTGTCTGCTCCATGGAAAAAATACTCTGGCTGTGCTGACCATACCTCTGCCTGCTGCCTTTACTAAATATGGACAGTATTCCTGCCTGCTGCATGGACGATCCTTTGATCCTTTTGCTGCTGCTGACCACATCCCTGCCTGCTATCTGGATTAATACATTGGCTGTGTTGACAACATCTCTACCTGTGCTGACTATTCCTGCCTGCTGCCTGTTTTGCTGTCGCTGTCCACGTTCCTGCCTGCTGCCTGTTTTGCTGTCGCTGTCCACGTTCCTGCCTGCTGCCTGGACCGATGCTCTCCTCTGTGGACCACTGCACTACTAAAACCGCAGGTAATCTTTTCTTTACCCTTTGCTCAGCAGAATGTATTTTGGTTTGTAATTGGTATGTACAGTACATGCTATGTGTTAGAAATATGAAGGGCCTTCAACAATGTGATAGGTTGGCAGGAATTTATGTGTGTCATTTATGCGCCTAGAACACCTGACAGTGCTACTTGGGCCTCTGTATCTGGCCAGGCTGTGTAAAAGTCTCACACATTTGGTATCGCCATACTCGGGAGGAGTAGCAGAATGTATTTTGGGGTGTCAGTTTTGCTATGTACATGCTATGTTTTGGAAATATCTTATAAATGGACAACTTTGTATAAAGAAAATGCGTTTTCATTTTTTTTCCACATATTCCAAAAACTTTGGGAAAAAAATGAACTATTCAAAAGGCTCATTATGCCTCATAGATTATACGTTTGGGTGTTAACTTTCCAAAGTGGGGTCATTTTGTGGGCGTTTCCATTGTCCTGGTGCTCCAGGGCCTTCAAAAATGTGATAGGTTGTCATCAAATGAGATGTGCAATTTATGCTCGTAAAACGCCTGACGGTGCTATTTGGATGTTAGACCTCTGTATGTGGCCAGGCTATGTAAAAGTTTCACACATGTGGTATCACCATACTCAGGAGGAGTAGTAGAATGTATTTTGGGGTGTCATTGCAAGTATGCATGTGCTGTATGAAAGAAATAACTTGTTTTTATGACAATTTTGTGCAAAAAAAATAAAAAATTATAATTTTTCCAAGAATTATGGGAAAAAATTACAACTTCAAAAAACTCACCAAGCCTCTTACTAAATACCTTGGAATGTCTGCTTTCCAAAAAGGGGTAATTTGGGGGGTATTTGTACTTTCCTGGCTTGTTAGGGTCTCAAGAAATGAGATAGGCCTTCAGTGCATCAGGTGTGATCAGATGTGATCATTTTCAATGATTTGCACCATAGCTTTTAGACGCTATAACTTTCACAGCAACCAAATAATATACACTTATTTGGGTTATTTTTACTAAAGATAAGTAGCAGTATACACTTTGGCCCAAATTTATGAAAAAAAAAAATGTATTATTTGCAGAAATTTTAAATAGAAACTAAAAAAAAGTGTTTTGTTTTCAAAAATTTCTCTCTTTTTTCACTAATATTGCAAAAAATAAAAAACCCAGCAGTAATTAAATACCACCAAAAGAAAGCTCTGTTTGTGAGAAAAAAATTATAAAAATTTGGTTTGGGTAGCGTGTAGCATGACTGAGTAATTGTCATTCAAAGTGTGAGAGCGCTGAAAGCTAAAAATTGGTCTGGTAAGGAAGGGTGTTTAAAAGCCCTGTATTGAAGTGGTTAATAATGCTTAAAGTGAAACAATAAAAGTGTAATATTCCTTTAAATTTCGTACCTGGGGTGTGTGTATAGTATGCCTGTAAAGGGTGCATGTTTCCCGTGCTTAGAACTGTCCCTGCACAAAGTGTCATTTTTGCAGGAAAAAAAAACTATTTAAAATCACTTGCGGCTATAATGAATTGTCGGCTCCCTGTAATACAGAGAACAGTCATTGAAAGTCATTGATAAAAAAAAAAGCGTGGGGTTCCCCCCAAATTCAATTACCAGGCCCTTCAGGTCTGGTATGGATATTAAGGGGAACCCCGGGTCAAATAAAAAAAAAATGACGTGGGGTTCCCCCTAAATATCCATACCAGACCCTTCAGGTCTGGTATGGATTTTAAGGTGAACTCCATGCCAAATGAAAAATCCATACCAGACCCTTATCTGAGCACGCAACCTGGCATGCGGCAGGAAAAGAGGGGGGACGAGAGAGCACCCCCCTCCTGAACTGTACCAGGCCACATGCCCTCAACATTGGGAGGATGCTTTGGGGGTCTGTGACCATGGGGGTCCATGTCCCCATGTTGATGAGGAGAAGGGCCTCATCCCCACAACCCTGTCCGGTGGTTGTGGGGGTCTGCGAGCAGGGGGCTTATCAGAATCTGGAAGCCCCCTTTAACAAGGGGACCCACAGATCCCGCCCCCCTGTTTGAAATGGTAAGGGGGTACAAAAATACCCCTACCATTTCACAAAGAAAGTGTAAAAAGTAGTTAAAAAACACACAGACACCGTTGGGAAAAGTCCTTTATTAAAAATAAAAAAAATAAAAAAAGATTCCAGCGGTAATCCACTCTTGCTATCCAGCGATGGGTGATCTCTTCTCCGGGTCCAGCGATGGTTGATCTCGTCCGACGACGTCCAGAGCAGCGCATCCTGTCTCCATGGAGACACTGAGGAAATCCCGTCTTAGCAGAGGAGGACCGGGCTAGGCTTCCCCAGTGACGTACGGGTGACCCCTGCCCCCTCTGATGTAACGGAAACCTGCGTTACATCAGAGGGGGGCGGGGTCACCTGTACGTCACTGGGGAAACTCAGGCTTCCCCAGTGATGTAAGGGTGACTCCGCCCCCCTCTGATGTAATGCAGGTTTCCATTACATCAGAGGGGGGGTCACCCGTACATCACTGGGGAAGCCAAGCTTCCCCCTTGCGTTGCATCAGAGGGGGCGGGGTCAGGTGACGAGTGGCCCGGTCCACCTCTACTAAGATGGGATTCCCTCAGTGTCTCCATGGAGACAGGATGCGCTGCACTGGACGTCGGAGAAGAGATCAGCTATCGCTGGACCCCGGAGAAGAGATCACCCATTGCTGGATAGCAAGAGTGGATTACCACCACTGGAATATTTTTTTTATTTTTAATAAAGGACTTTTCCCAACGGTGTCCGTGTGTTTTTTAACAATTTTTTACACTTTCTTTGTAAAATGGTAGGGGTACTTTTGTACCCCCTTACCATTTCAAACAGGGGGGTGGAATCTGGGGGTCCCCTTGTTAAAGGGGGCTTCCATATTCTGATAAGCCCCCCACCCGCAGACCCCCACAACCACCAACCAGGGTTGTGGGGATGAGAACCTTCTCCTCATCAACATGGGGACATGGTGCTTTGAGGGGTCACAGACCCCCAAAGCATCCTCCCAATGTTAAGGGCATGTGGCCTGGTACGGTTCAGGAGGGGGGGGCACTCTCTCGTCCCCCCCTATTTTCCTGTGGCCTGCCAGGTTGCATGCTCGGATAAGGGTCTGGTATGGATTTTGAGGGGGACCCCCACGCCATTTTTTTTTAATTTGGCGTGGAGTTCCCTTAAAATCCATACCAGACCTGAAGGGCCTTGTAATTGAATTTGGGGGGAACCCCACACTTTTTTTTTTATCAATGACTTTCAATGACTTTTCTCTGTATTACGGGGAGCCGACAATTCATTATAGTCGCGAGTGATTTTAAATAGCTTTTTTTCCTGCAAAAATGACACTTTGTACAGGGACAGTTCTAAGCATGGGAAACATATGCCCCTTTACAGGCATACTATACACACCCCACCCCCCAGGTACGAAATTTAAATGAATATTACACTTTTATTGTTTCACTTTAAGCATTATTAAAATCACTGCCCCACGGCCATTTTTAGAACTTTTTTTTGCATTGATACATGTCCCCTGGGGCAGGACCCAGGTCCACAAACACTTTTTATGACAATAACTTGCATATAGGCCTTTAAAATTAGCACTTTTGATTTTGAACGTTCGAGTCCCATAGACTTTAATAGGGTTCTAAAGTTCACACGAACTTTAGGTCTGTTCGCAGGTTCTGGTGCGAACCGAACAGGGGGGTGTTCGGCTCATCCTAATATAGAAGTATCAAATAACGTGACAACACTTGTAGAACTGTATTGAAGCATACAGTTCTACAAGTGTACCATCCCTACAGTGAAGCATGGTGGTGGCAGCATCATGTCGTAGGGATGTTTTTTCAGTGGCAGGAACTGGGAGACTAGTCAGGGACAACATTAATGAAAACCTGCTCCAGAGCACTCTGGACCTCAGACTTGGGTGAGAGTTCATCTTCCAACAGGACCCTGAGCACACAGCCAAGATAACAAAGGAGTGGCTATGGGACAACTCTGTGAATGTCCTTGAGTGGCCCAGCCAGAGCCCAGACTAGAACCCGATTGAACATCTCCAGAGAGATCTGAAAATGGCTGTGCACCGACGCCCCCATCCAACCTGATGGAGCTTGAAAGGTCTTGCAAAGAAGAACGAAAGAAACTGCCCAAACATATGTGTGCCAAGCTTGTAGCATCACACTCAAAAAGACTTGAGGCTGTAATTGTTGCTTCAACAGGTGCTTCAACAAAGTATTGAGTAAAGGCTGTGAATACTTATGTACATGTGATTTTTTCCTTTTTACTCTAGCTTTTTAACTGCTTGCCGCCCTGCAGCTCTCATTCTGGGACGAGGTCATATGACAGCGTTCCTGAACGACCACCCTCGCACGCCCGCGGGGGCGCGTAGCATGGCGATCGTGACCTTGCCATGTTGCTAGGACACGGCACGACCCCAATCTCTGTAAAGAGGCAAGTCCGTGGTTCTTTAACCATGTGATCGGCTGTGACCAATCACAGCCGGTCACATGTTAACATGGAAATACCGGTAATTGGGTCTCCTCGAGGAGAGGCGAGTAGAGCTTATTAGCTGCATCTCCACACAGGGGGACATCTAGGAATGTAATCAGGGCACTGATCATCAGTGCCCTGATTACAATATAGCAATATAGTGTCACCAATCAGTGCCCACCAATGCCAGCAATCAGTGCCCACCAGTGGCAGCAATCAGTGCCCACCAGTGCCCACCAGTGCCACCAATCAGTGCCCATTAGTAAAGCCAGTCAGTGCTGGCTATCAGTGCCGCTTATCAGTGCTGCCCATCAATGGCCATCACTGCTGTCGATCAATGCCCATCAGTGTCGCCCATCAGTGCCACCCATCAATTTCCATCAGTGCCCATCAGTACCGCCTATCCGTGCTGCCTATCGGTGCCCACCAGTGCTGCCTATCAGTGCCCACCAGTGCTGCCTATTAGTGCCCATCAGTGCCACCTAACAGTGCCCATAAGTGCCATCTCATCAATGTCCACCAGTTCAGCCTATCAGTGCACATCAGTGCCACCTCATCAGTGCACATCAGTGAAGGCGAAAAATTACTTAGTTACAAAATGTAATTTAATTTAAAGCCAGCAGTGATTAAATACCACCGAAAGAAAGCTATATTTGTGTGAAGAAAATGATAAAAAATTTGTTTGAGTACAGTGTAGCATGACCGTGCAATTGTCATTCAAAGTGCGACAGCGCTGAAAGCTGAAACATAGCTTTGGCAGGAAGGGGGTGTAAGTGCCCTGTAAGCAAGTGGTTAAACAATGAAATGTTTTTGCAACAATGAAAAATAATAATTCTCAAGCTGAAAAAAAAAAAAAATTGTGACTTGTATACCTTATACATAGTACATAGCATCTTCAGAAGTAGTACAGTATATAGACTATTTTTGTTATGGATTTCTAATAAAATTAAGAATCCTTGAAAAAATTGCAACAAACCTCAAATCAGGTGTTTGCCAAAAATTTTATTTTTTTTAAGTGTTCACCGATGTATCTTTATAGAAAATGGGAATTTTAAATATGCAAAACTGTGTTTCTTTCTCAAAGAGTAAACTTCAGACACAAAACAGACTGATTCTATGCGTGCATTTTCAGCTTGTCATATGGCAGTGACAGTGCTTATGGCAAGGTCATAAAGGACAATACTTCTATGCATGAACAAAGCACTGATTGTTGGGAGACACATAGCGAGAAAGAAACTTACTTTTCCAAGTTTTGCAGTTTGCAATTTTCTCAATACATGCAAATAAAAATATTCTTCTTGGTGCCTTTAAGTGTATCATAGCAATGGGGGTTATTTATGAAAGGCAAATCCACTTTGCACTGCAAGTGCGCTTGAAAGTGCAATGAAAGTGCACTTGGAAGTGCAGTCGCTCTAAATCTAAGGGGTAGATCTGAAATGAGTGGAAGCTCTGCTGATTTTATCATCCAATCATGTGCAAGTTAAAATTTTGTTTTTTATTTTCCTTGCATGTCCCCCTCGGATCTACAGTGACTTCACTTCCAAGTGCACTTTTAGTACACTTTCAAGTGCACTTGCAGTGAAAAGTGGATTTGCCTTTAGTAAATAACCCCCATTGTTTTATCCGCCCCCCCCTTTTGAAGATGCATTACTATGATGCAGCATCTTCAGCCACATGTACGTGTAGCACCCTGCTAATGTTGATCAGGCGCTTGCATGTAAATTTAGTGGGTTGTCTGTTCTGTATATAGTTCAGATTTAATTTTATGGCTAAATTAGCCTCTGTTCCAGCATTGGCTGTGTTTCGTGTAGTTCCACACTGTCTTCTGTAGGTGTCGTTATCACCACCAGCTAGTGATGAAAGGGCAACAGGCTAAGGTGTATTAAGTGTCCTTCTTTCCCCAGAAATAGCCCAGTGGGAGTGGTTCACCGCTGTGAATTCTGGGAAAGGATACTTAAGGGGCAGACGCCATTTTTTTCTCTCTCTCACCTCAGGGCCCACCTGGCCTAAGATATGTGACAACTCATCTTCTGCCTTGGGGCCTTGTTGGCCCGAGGCTACGTTACTGCAAGTAGGCCCAGAATCTGTCTGGGGCCTACTGGTTAAGAGGTGGTCCTGCGCTGTCTGTCCTATGGGAAAAAGCCGAACAATTGAAATATCCAGGGGAGGACTCATCTTGGAGAGGACCGAGTGAAAGGCTGGTATCTCAAGAGGAGCCTGGTGACTCAATTGGAGGATGCATCCAAACCAATCTACCTCACAGTACTGCCGGATGGCTAAAGGAACTTTGGTACTGTGTTGCTGTTCGCTACCATTACTGAATCCTGTGGCAGAGGATTGCTCAGCTAATACCAAATCCTGGGGCAGAGGATTGTTCAACAATTATTGTTATCATCAAGTCTGTGGCAGAGACTTTTGTCCATGCATCATTCCGGCTGCTAGGCCAGTGAGAAAGGCCTATCCAGGTGAGCAAGATCCGTTGACTGAAGGTGTACTTGTCTTCAGGATCTAAAGTTCCTCAGTGATCTGCACAAGGTATATGAACTTTCCCCTAACCCTCTATTTTTCTACTGCTCAAGTTGTTTAATAAAAAGCATTGGAAAAAAGAATTAAGTGACTGGTGCATACATCGGTGGGCGCAAGGCCCGGTACAGACTCAAAGTTCCAGTATGGTGAACTGTGGGTAGGGGCGAAGGCAAATACCCAAAACAATCAAAGCAGCTCATTCTGGGGTCAGTACTACATACATATTGTATGAACTCCAGTCTTTAACTGTTATGCCAACTGATCCATTGTTATAATGTTTTTTAAATTGTATTTTTATTGAAATGTAGGAAATAACATAACAGTACAAATTGTACAGTATTTTAGGAACATCAAAAAGAAGTAATATAATTGAGAAATGTTACAACACAGATCATAAACAGAAATAATAAAAATAATACAAGAAATAAAAATGAGAAAATAATACAACGAAATATAAAAAAAATAAATAAAAATAAAATAAAAATATAGAGAGGTAAATAAGCATCAGGCATATACAGTGGTGTGAAAACGTGCAATGAGGCTTTTACAGCGTCCTGGAGGAATTTTGGCCCACTCATCTTTGCAGAATTGTCCTAATTCAGTTACATTAGAGGGTTTTCGAGCATGAACGGCCTTTTTAAGGTCATACCACAACATCTCAATAGGATTCAGGTCAGGACTTTGGCTAGGCCACTCCAAAGTCTTCATTTTGTTTTTCTTCAGCCATTCGGTGGTGGACTTGCTGGTGTGTTTAGGATCATTGTCCTGCTGCAGAACCCAAGTTCATTTCAGCTTGAGTACACGAACAGATGGTCGGACATTCTCCTTCAGGATCTCTTGGTAGACAGCAGAATTCATAGTTCCTTTTATCACGGCAAGTCTTCCAGGTCCTGAAGCAGCAAAACAGCCCCAGACCATCACACTACCACCACCATATTTACTGTTGGTATAATGTTCTTTTTCTGAAATGCAGTGTTCCTTCTACGCCAGATATACTTGGACACACACCTTCCAAAGAGTTCCACTTTTGTCTCATCGGTCCACAGAATGTTGTCCCAAAAGTCTTGGGGATCATCAAGATGTGTTGTGGAGAAATTGAGACGAGCTTTGATGTTCTTTTTGCTCAGCAGTGGTTTTCTCCTTGGAACTCTGCCATGCAGGCCATTTTTGCCCAGTCTTTTCCTGATGGTGGAGGCATGAACGCTGACCTTAACTGAGGCAAGTGAGGCCTGCAGTTCCTTGGACGTTGTTGTGGGGTCTTTTGTGACCTCTTGGATGAGTCGTCGCTGCGCTCTTGGGGTAATTTTGGGCGGCCGGCCACTCCTGGGAAGGTTCACCACTGTTCCATGTCTTCGCCATTTGTGGATAATGGCTCTCACTGTGGTTCGCTGGATTCCCAAAGCTTTGGAAATGACTTTATAACCCTTTCCAGACTGATAGATCTCAATTACTTTCTTTCTCAATTGTTCCTGAGTTTCTTTGGGTCTCGGCATGATGTGTGGGTCTCGGCATGATTTGTAGCTTTTAAGGATCTTCAGGTGTGGACAACCACAGTTATAGTATGTTTTACAAGGGGGGCAATCACTTTTTCACACAGGGCCATGATGGTTTGGATTTTTTTTCACCTTTAATAATAAACACCTTCATTTACAAATTGCATTTTGTGTTTACTTGTGTTGTCCTTGACTATTGTTTAAATTGGTTTGATGTTCTGAAACACTTAAGTGTGACAAACATGCAAAGGAACGTGAAATGAGGAAGGGGGCAAACACTTTTTCACACCACTGTATACAACTGTAGGGGGGGGGGGGGGGGGGGGTCATCTAGCAAAAGTCGCTACTTTAAAAAGAAAGACTGTCTCCATAGCCAAGGGAATGGAAAAAAAGGGTGGAGGGGGGGAAGGGAGAGGGGGAGAGGAGGGTCAATGAGAGACCTTAGTTAAAGTCTGAGGGGGTCAGGGTAGGAATTAACAATGAGAGGAGCCATATATTGAGTGATCCCAGGGATCCCATATCTTATCAAATCTATCAACGACATCTTCCGTCAAGGCTGTCATATGCTCCATTCTGCGAATATCACTAATACCTTGTATCAATTAGGTCTGAGATGGGGGGGGGGGGGGAGTTGATAGCCAACATGCAGGGATAGCTCTTTTGGCTGCTAATAAAATGAACAAAGCCAATTTATTTGAGGCTTTTCCTAACCCAGGGACTGGGAGACCTAGAAGGAGGTGTATTGGGTCCAGCGGGAAAGAGATACCTAAGACCTGTTGGAGCACTGATGAGACATTAGACCAAAAAGGGGCTATCAATTCGCACTGCCAAAAGATATGATAATGAGTACCCCTAAGCTTACCACATCTCCAACAGAGAGGAGAAAGGGAGGGATCATAACGATGTAGAACTTCAGGGGTCCTATACCAAAAGAATAATACCTTATATGCTGTCTCTTTTTGTGCCACACAGCGGGAGATTTTGGAGGTTGTTGTCCAAATTTTGGCCCATTGGGAAGGGGATATTTGTTGTTGTGTAGCATGTGACCATTTGACCATGTATGAGTAGGGATCTCTGGAGAGCGGAAGGTTTTCTTGTAATATTCGGTATATTTCGGATATTAGTCGCGTTTGGTACGGTCCCTGAGAACAGATAATCTCGAAATGTGTAGGTTTAGTTAGGGTGAGTGATGGCGAGAGGGATGCTAGGTAGTGGGATATTTGGAGGTATGAGAAGGACAGATGATTTGGGATTTGGCTTTTAGATTGGAGGTCTGAGAATGAGTAGAATTTGCAAGTAACAGGGTGTACAAAGTGTCGGAGTTGGAACAGACCTGCTTTGGCCTAAGGAAACATCCGAGAATGGGATAAGCTATCTGGGAGCAAGGGGTTGAAGAGAACATTAGAAAGGGGGGGGGGGGGGGGCAGGAGGAAGCTAAGGAAAACTTGACACAACAGGAACACCATATTTTAAGCAAAAACAACATGGGGCCTAAACGGAGGTCACGGAGCTTGGGATCCGAGGATAAGGTAGTGGACCAAATTAAGAAGCAGGGATGGGTCGGAAACAGGGAACCCATCTGTATCTCCGCCCATCTATCCGGGGGGCGCATACTAGACCAAGCTACCACCGCACGTAGATGAGAAGCCAAGTAGTACTTATGGATGTCCAGGGCTCCCATACCTCCCTGACCTCTGGGTGAGAAAATAACCGAGCTGGCCATCCTGTGAGCCCCGTCCCTCCAGATGAAATTAAGGAACCATCTCTTGAGGAGTTTCAGTTGAGCCATAGGGATAAACACAGGCAGGGTTTCAAAGAGATATAAAAGTTTTGGCATAACCGTCATCTTCAGCACGTTGATCCTGCCTATCCATGATATGGGGAGGGGGTTCCATCTATTTAGCATCTGTTTGATAGAATTAAACATAGGGGCATAATTAGCTGTGTAAAGGGTGGAGTAGGACGGTGTAATTTGAAGTCCCAAATATTTAAGAGAAGAAGAGCACCAACGGTAGGGATATGAGCTTTTAAGTGAGAGGAGATCAGCGGGGGATAAATGTAGGGGTAGGGCTTCCGTTTTTGATGTATTAATTTTGTATCCCGATAGGGAGCTAAATTGGGAAAGGAGGTGTGTAGGGATGGGAGTGAGGTGTGGAGGTTGGTAAGAGTCAAGAGCACATCATCAGCAAAGAGAGACAGTTTATATTCCCTTTGTCGCATGGGAACCCCACATATATCTGGATGCGATCTAATGGCTTTGGCTAAAGGCTCAAGGCAGAGAATAAAGAGGAGGGGAAATAGGGGGCATCCCTGCCGTGTACCATTAGACATAGGGAACGAACAAGATTTGAAAGAGGCCATTTGGACTTGGGAAGAGGGGTTAGAATAAAGGGTGCGTAGAGCCGAGATAAAGGGGCCTCTAATTCCAAATTTATTAAGGGTCGCAAACATGTAGGGCCAGCTTTATCTGTCGAAAGCCTTTTGGGCGTCAAGGCTGAGAATCAGGGCAGGGCATTTAACCCTGTTAAGTATGTCAATGAGTTTGATGGTTCATCTGGTGTTGTCTCCAGCATGTCTAGAGGGGACAAAACCCACTTGGTCTCTGTCTATCAGTTTCGTCATGAGTTGGGAGAGGCGATTAGCAAGGATTTTAGTAAAAAGCTTATAGTCTGAATTCAGAAGTGCGATCGGTCTGTAGCTGTCAGGGAGCGAAGGGTCTTTGTCCGGTTCGGGTATTACTGTGATATAAGAGTGTAAAAACTGTTGGTGGGGATGTTGACCTTGGAGGAGAGAATTATAAAGAGAAGTCAGATGTGGTAAGAGGATTGGGAGAAAAGCCTTGTAGTAGGAGTATGGAAGGCCGTCTGGACCTGGAGATTAATGGGATGGAAGGTATTTGACGGTGGAAGCAAGCTCTTCTTCAGTGATGGGGTTATTCAATGTCTGTACATCTGTCTCGGTGAGTGAGGGGAGTTGGAGATCGGTCATAAATGTTTCAAAAGTTGTCTGATTGAATGGGGGATGATGGTCAGGGGTGAGGCAGTTATAAAGTTTATCGTAAAATTGTTATAATGTTTTTTTATTATTGGGGAAAATGAAAATATCTAGCCTCTAGTAGTTTTCTATTTTATTGCTGCAGCTACATAATTCCTCATGCCTGACAAATGTTTCCTGAACCTTGGTAATGATAATATTAAATATTTCTGTTTTTTTATTGCTCTGTACTGTTCATGCACCCCGCTGATAGAAATGATTACAGTAACAGTTCTCAGCTATCAAAAATAATATTCCAATAGTTTTCCAGGCCAACATCAGACATAACACTTTGCCTTTCAAAATATAAACTAAACTCTGAAGATTAAGGAGTTATTATTTTTGTCCACCTGCAGTATTCATGCATCAGCACTTTGGCCAATCCTTTTCTGTAACCTTTTAAGTGTTATTGTCTATAACAACTGGATAATTGCTACAAACAGCCTGGGGAGAAGAAAGGAGTGATTCCAGGGAGTGCTTTAAGGCTATTTAATCAAGCATTTTATTTCTTTCACAATTTAATTTTGTTTGCTGTTCTGTGTTGGCTATATATATTTATTTTTGAAGGTTTCCTTGACCAGAAGATAGGTGAATATATGTAAATGTTGTAAAAAAAATGTATAATAATTTTCATCACCTGGGCAAATCGTGGGATTTGTTAATGCATATTCTGAAAAAAATAGCATAATTTAGTTAAGCTTATTGTGTTCATTTAAGAAAACTGTTTTTGATACCTTGCAGAAGACATTATTCAAATGACTTTAATGAGGAAATGCAACACAAGTGACCAAGATCACCTGTTCATTTAAGATTTAAACTATGACAAATATCAAAAAGTATAACTTTTTGTTCAAAACATTGCTGTAAATATTTAGGCAGAGAAAGACGAAGCCATCAAGTTCCATCAGTGGCAAAACAAATTTTCCTGGCATCTTGAGAAGGATGAAGCTTATTAGCCATGCATACACTGGTCCTAAGATTACTACCTTTTGGCCCATTGAAAACCAAATGTGGTGGGGTAAGTTGCTGTCCCATAGTTAACTAATATGGTCTTGTCATAACAATAATGATGCCTCTGTCTTTCTTGCTCTGAATGCTTCAAGTTTTTCGGTTATTACTGCCTATTGACTCCCTCTGGTGGTTGATGAAGGAAACTACAGCTTCCAAATCTGTTAAACCACCTTTTCATGTGTTATAGATCTCTAGATGGGCACCTTGGTTCTCCTATGACACACTGATATCCTTAATATTTGATGGTCTGGAGGCCCTGGTGTTTGCATACTGACCTGAAATAAATTTCGGGTGAATACGCTGTACACAGACAATTACGAATCTCCTGAAGAAGCTATTTATCATAGCGAAACATGTCGAGCAATATGTTTTTTTACAGTAGATATATATTGCATTTTAGAGTATTTTACAGGTAAAAAATATGCATTTATTTTAAAAAAAAAATTATTAGGAGCCTGCAAAGCATTGCACAGATCTGTTGTCCATACCTCCTGTATGGGCAGACAGCTACTAAAGAGCAGAAAGAATTAATGTCCTATAAGGGTGCTCACCAGTGCTCTCGCAGTTCATTGAGAACTACAAACTATCTGCGGCAGTGGAAAATGGGACTTATAGTTCATTCAGTCACAGAATGAATGACACAGCTATGTGGGCAGAGTTCCACACAGCCACACAATTTTAAATTGTGACAGTGAGTGTGGGGAGAGGGTCCCCTGTTACAGATCGGTGGGGTGGTGATGGGCTGCTGCTGAATGTGGGTGTAACATATTAAAAATGGTAACTTAACCCTATAAATGTGCTCTGCAAGAATCATTTACTGAGAGATGCATGGACACTGTCATTCAAGGCAGGATTTTTACTTCCTGCCCCTCATAGACCAACTGTCTTGTGCAAACTGTGCAAAAAAATTATATAGGGTACAGCATTTCTTTTTTTTTTAATCATTTAGTTTTTATTGAATTTTTCCAAAAAATATACAGAAAAACAAGGGAAAAAACAAAAGAAAAGAAAACAATTGCAAAGATATGCATTGTGTGCATTGAATATCTATATCGAAGATATGCATTGTATACAATAACTATCAATATCAGTAAACATGTATCTAGCAACGTCAATAGTTAATAAATTTACTAATGATCAACCCTAAGAAGGGCTCTTGGGCCATATAGACCAATATTTGTCAAACTGTGGACATTTTAAGGCATTAATGGCTATCAGGCGTTCAAAGGTATAATTTCTATGTACAGCTGTGGTGACATCAGACACATTAATAGCATTAGTGGATTTCCAGTTACAGAGGATCAATAACCTTGTTTTTAGCAAGATATGGGATATTACTGGTCTAAAGTCGTTATGAAACTTATCAATATTCAGGTGAAGGATTCCTAGTGCAGGATCTGGATCAGTGAGCATACCCGTGATGGACGAGATAAATTGGAAAACACCATTCCATGAGCTTTTGATCGTTGGGCAATGCCAAAGCATATGTAATAGATTACCTATCTGACCGCACTCTCTCCAACAATGCGGCGAGGTACCCGGGAAGAAGGTCGCTAAGCGATATGGGGTATAGTGCCATCTATTGGTAAGTTTGATTGTCAGTTCCCAGTGTTTAGCACAGTGGGTCGCTTTATGAATTTCCGAAAAAGCTTGACGCCATTGGTTTTCTGAGAAATCAGAACCAAGTTCTGTTTCCCATTTAATTATAGCAGACGTTTTGGTAAACGTTAATTTGTCTTTCAGAATGTTGTAAAAATAAGAAACACCTTTCAAGTCCCGTTTATCCGTAGAGTAGAACTGCCAAATTTTATGCGGTAATGTAATTGTCGGAGTAAGTGTGGTCTTGAGAAATTGCTCTATTTGGAGACACTGTAATGTGTTGTCATCTGGTAGGTCATATTGCAAAATCAATTGTTCAGTGGATTTAAGTTGTGTGCCATCATATAAGTCCGATATGTGTGTAACCCCTTTAACTGTCAAGTCATTGACTGTCAGCGATAGAATTTTTGCTTCAAGGACAGACAGTGGTATATCGTAAGGTACGTCTTTAAGGTCCCCATGGTCATTATCCAGGATGTATCTCCATGCTTTCAATGATATTTGTATCGTGGGGGGCAAGGTACGTAAGTCCCATTCGGACCAACTATCAGTCAGTAAGAGAGTAGTAACGTTATTTACAGGTGTTATCAAGTTTTCGATATCCACCCATATTGGCAGGTCGACGGTCTGAAACCAGTGCTTGATTTGGTCCAATCTAACTGCCCAGTAATAGTCATGTACGTCTGCTAAACCCGCACCTCCAATTTTTTTATGGGAAGTAAGATTGTTCCTAGAGCATCTAGCTTTTTTGCCATCCCATATATACTTCCATCCCATAGTAGCTAATTTATTGAGGAAGTGTTGAGGAATATGAATAGGGAGGGACCGAAATATATACAGTATTTGAGGTAAAATTAACATTTTATATGCTGCTATTCTACCGAACCAGGATACTTCCTTCATAGAGAAATTCTTGAGTTGGGCTTCCAGTTTGGTAATAAGTGGGGTTAGATTAGCCTTTGCAAGCTCTGTAATTTTTGCTTTCAGTATAATTCCCAGATATGGTATACCCTCTTTACTCCATGTATATGGAAAGTGCGTTTGGAGAGCAAGTCTCGTTTTGGGCGTTATGTTTAGAGCAAGTATCAAGGATTTAGAGAAATTGACCTTATAGTATGACATTTTGCTGAAGTCTTGGAGAATTTTGTGAGCATGCATCAGGGAAGTGCGTGGATTAGTCAATAGTAAGATAACGTCATCAGCAAAAAAGTTAATGGTGTGTTTATTCGCACCGAACTGGAAGCCTGTGATTGAAGGATGTGTCCTTATTGTTTCAGCCAGAGGCTCTATCATCAGGTTGAAAATAGAAGGAGACAGGGGGCAACCCTGCCTAGTCCCATTTCCTATACTGAACGGTGTTGATAAAGTATTTGTCATATATACCTGGGCTGTGGGGCAAGAATATAATGCCATAATAGCTTGAAGTATGCAACCTTGGAATCCAAACTTTACGAGCGTCATCTGCATATAGGTCCAATGGACTCTGTCGAACGCCTTCTCTGCATCAATAGATAACAGCAGAGAAGGCCTTCGGTGTAAATTAGCATGGTATAATACATTAACAATTCTTCTAGTTGCATCAGAAGTTTGTCTCCCCTTCACAAATCCCATCTGGTCATTTCTTATAAGGAAGGGAATAATATGTGATAAGCGATTGGCCAGCAATTTGGCATATACTTTGGTATCGGAATTTAGAAGTGATATTGGCCTGAAGTTAGCCAGTGTGTCGGGGTCTTTTCCTGGTTTTCCTGGTTTTGGTAAGGTGACTATGGAGGCCTTCAGCATATCTGGAGGCATGCGTGCGGTCTCAGCAGCTTCATTGAAAGAGTTTGTTAGATGAGGTGATATAATGTGTTTAAACGATTTGAGGTATTCATTAGAGAAACCATCAGGGCCAGGGGATTTACCATTTGGAAGTGTATCAATGGTCTTCTCAACTTCTCGAGCAGTGAATGGTGCGTTGAGAGCTTCTAACTGTTGTGTAGAGAGAGAAGGCAAGTGGATGTGTTGTAAGAAGTCTTGTATGTTTTCTCTGGTAGGTTGATGTGTATTGGGATCATTGTGTAGATTATAAAGTGAACCGTAATATTTGGCAAATTGGTCAGCTATTTTCTGAGGATGTATAATTTTGTGATTCAAAGTGAGGTGTGCTATTCTTATTTTAGTGCGTATCGCTCTTAATCTATTAGCAAGGTATTTGCCTGCTTTGTTAGCATTATTATAGTAATTCAATTTCAGGCGCCTAAGATGTCTGTCATACTGTTGAGAGAGAATCTCTCTAAGTCGTTCTCTGAGGGAAGTTAATTTATTCGATAAGAGCGTAGTAGGTAATTTCTTATTTTGAGTTTCCAGATCCCTAATATCAGTGAGAATAGTTTAAAGCTGCTGAGACCTCTGCCTTTTCGCTCTGGCGCCCAGTTGTATGAAGATACCCCTCATGTATGCTTTGTGTGAGTTCCATAAAATATGGGGGTCAGTAACTGAACCAAAATTATCTAAGAAAAAATTCATGAGGTGTTGTGATAATTGTTTACCGGAGGAAGGATCTTGTATCAATGGAGACACCCTTTTCCATCATAGTTAAGGAGACTGCTGCGTGGTCTGACCACGTAATGTCCTGTAATAGCCATCTATCAGTTATGAACATGTCAATACGGGAATAGGATTGATGTCTGTTAGAGAAAAAGGTTAAGTCTTTTTCACTGGCGTGGAGACATCTCCAGGCATCGAACAATTCCTCTTTATGGAAAATGTCTTGTAGTGCCGGTGTCTTGTTTGATTTGGCTGAGGACGTATCCACCTGTGGGTCTGAAGTAAGATTGAAATCCCCGCAAATCAGTACTTTGCCATATTTCAAGGATTGGAGTTTGCGCAGAACTTTATTGAAGAAACTAAGCTGATGCTTATTTGGAGCGTATAGAGTAACTAAGGTGAAGGGTTGTGAGTTAATGTCTCCTGAGACAATGATGAACCTGCCTTCAGTATCAAGGAAAGAGTCCTTGGGTTGAAAGGAAAGAGAGTTTTTAATGGCTAGGAGGACACCTCCTGTTTTTTTATGAGGGTTGCATGCCAAATACATATGAGGATAGTCTTTATGTGAGCATTGTGGAGCCTTGTCAAGTTGAAAGTGCGTTTCCTGTACGCACAGGATATCCGCCCTATGTTTATAGGCTTCCTTTCAAAGAGAGAATCGTTTGGCTGGGTGATTTAGCCCATGAGCGTTAATGGATAGGCAAGAAATCGTCATTGGACATTTGTGGAGAGAATATGTGATGCTGACATTATAGTACTCACTGTGACCATAGAGCTATTTCCCAACGTGCGGTAGACATCTTGTGAGGAAGGTATCAACTGTTCGAATGAGGTAGAAGGGTTGATGTTGCTTGCAGCCGAACCATGCATATCAAGGAAAAAATGCAATAAACAAAACAAAAAAAAAAGTTAATGCAATCAAGAATAACATAAGAAATGGATCCATGAAGCGATCCCTGAGCAGACGTAACTGTTATTGGTAATTTTGGGGTAGTAAGAAGATAGAGTAGAAGACACTCTTCCATAGAGAGACCTCTTATGTGAGACAACTTGCCATTAATTTTGAACAAGCGATGGCCCTGCTGGAGAGGGGTATTGAGCATTCATGTCAGGCAAAATATTCCATTTGCGCAGAATTTTTATTCCTTCATCTAATGAGGAGATCAAGATCGTGGTACCATTGTGAGTAATTGACAATGTAGCAGGGTATTTCCACTTATGGAGGATGTTATGGTTCCTCAGGGCTTTGGTAATGGTTAAAAGATTACGTCGACACTGTAAGGTATGTCTTAACAAGTCAGGGAGCATTCGTATATTGGCATATTGTGGGGGTACATTTTCTTGTTTCCTGGATGCCTGCAAAATCTGATCCTTAATGTGGAAGTAATGTACTCTCAAGAGAACATCCCTAGGGATTTCAGCAGGCAGGAAGGATGGTTTAGGGATTCTATGAATCCTATCCACAGTGAGGTCTTGTGCTGGTGCCTGAGGTAAAAAGGTGGATAAAAGGGCCTGGGCAAATTGTAGTAACTGGTTTGGGGGTACATCCTCAGGTATACCCCTCAATTTTACATTGTTCCTCCTGGAACGGTCCTTGAGATCTGCCAATTTGTCCTTAATCCATCCTATGTCTTCCCCCTGTGCTGCATTAGATTCAACCATTACATTGCACGATGAGGTAAATTCCTCCATTTTGTGTTCCACTCTGTCCACCCTCAGGCCTAGTGAGTTTACCTCCCTCCTGCATTCATTAATCCCCCTGACCATATCAGCCTGCAGTGAAGAGCGCAATGATAGTAACATGTCCTTTAACATGGTATCTGATACAGGCCTGTCAGCTGTGGGGAATTCTGATATGGGGGTCTCCTCTCTGGTTGTGGTAGCGGTGGCTGTGTGCGCGCCACTTACCTCCATATTCAGGGTCGTTTGCGGTCTACATGGGGATTCCCTCCGCGGCCTAGATTTGGCTGGGCTCCTTGTGGTGGGGGTTGGCGGGCCCAAGGACGAGTCACTGGGTGCTTTTGGAGGATGTGTTGAGGCGGATGGATGTCCTGTGGTGTCCGCACCCAGTCTCTGGCTCTGATGTTGGTCACGAGCGCCTCCGCCACCATTTTGTGAGGTGCCGTTCGCGGCATAATAACCTGGCATTTTCTGCGGCTGCTGCGGGTTTTGTATATGCCGAGCTATCTCTTTTCGGTTCCTCTAGGTCACCATGAGACGTGGACCGATTGTGGGGCTGTAATACCGCCGGGAAAGGTCGATGGCTGAGGATTGTCTCCCGTGGACGAGCGGAGCTCTAGATAACACATCCATCTTGGAGTCCGGTCGCCACGCCCCCCCCGTGGTACAGCATTTCTGACAATAGCCAATATGATGTGTAGGTGACTGTATTCCGCATCTAGCAATTATGCCAACTTTGACCTATGTTGGTTGTGCAGAAATCTGGACCTGTTGCCATTGCTGACTCATAGTTTTCAAGTTGGCAGAATCTTGAAGGACAATCTTGGGATTTTTTTTACCAAGAAACGTAGACATTTGCAAGTTGTAGTAGTTGTAGCCAAGTAGTTGTAGCCAAGTAATGAAATGCTCAGCATTCCAAAACCTGCCACTGTAGCTTACTGTTTGGTAGAGTAATCACCTATCTGGTAGTCAAAATATAGCCCAGACAACAGCAGAGAAAGAGTGGTGGCACTAGAGCTTTATTTCAGGTAACTAACCACCAAACACCAATTGATATTTTTGCTCCTATTGACACTAATGATTTGGAATTCATTTTACTCCCTGGCACCATCAACTTAGTATAATTTTGCTCCTATTGATAGTAAAAATGTGGGGTTAATTTTGCTCCCACTGACACCAATGATTTGGACCATGTTTTTTTTATCACTGACATTAATGATTTGGAGCTTATTTTTCTCTCACTAACCATTTTGGGATTATCCCCCCCCCCCCCCCCCCACTGGCAATAATATGAGGCTTAATTTACACCCACTCACACCAATTGTGGAGTTTATTTTATCTCAGTGACACCTACAGTGGGGTTCATTTTATTCCCAGTGTTGGTAATAATTTTACCCCCAGGCCCTATTTTATCTAAAACATAGCAAAGTATTTGGGTGAAGGTGTAAAGAACAGCACAGTACAGTGTAAATCCCCATCTACTATATTGAACCCACATTTTTGGCCATGCTTCAATGCCCCATACATCCCATAATATTTTTTACTCTCTTTAATTCTTCTAGGTGATCCACTTCTTTTGCAAATTCTAGTCTGGCTGACATGGTGATCCTTTCATTTAAAAACTTTGTATTACTTTCCTAGAAAAAGTCAGAGTTATGCCGTGTACACACGATCTGACTTTTCGGCCAGACTATCCGCCGGACTTAATCCGGTGGACAATCCACCGGACTTTCCAGCGGAGGTCTGCCGGACTTTCCGAATGTGCGGACTTGCCCACACACGCCTGGACTTTTCCGGCTGACTTTTCCGGCGGACAATCCGCCAGAGTTTTGGCGGAAGTCCGCGGGACTTTTGAAATGAACGGACTTGCCAACACACGTAGTAAAGTCCGTTCATTTTGAACGTGACTCCAGGTAGACGGGACTAGCGAAGGAAGCCAATGTTGCCGCCTCTTTCGGCGAGATTGCCACCTTGCTAGCCCCGTCACCTGGTATGGATTTAAAGGGGAATCCCTACGCCGAAAAAACGGCATGGCGGTTCCCCCCAAATCCATATCAGACCCTTATCTGAACACGCAGCCCGGCCGGTCAGGAAAGGGGGTGGGGACGAGCGAGCCCCCCTCCTCCCAGAAGAAGCAGAAGAAGAAGGTGGCGGCGGTGGCGACACTGACAGCGACAGAAGATCGGGCCAATGCTAGTAAAAGAGCTGGAAGAAGAAAGCGGAGGCCCGGCAAGAACAACCGAAGAGCGGGACAAGACCCCCGAAGTCGGAAGAAGACCCCCAGACGGCGACGAAGGAGAAAGCTGGGCTCCTCCGCTAGTAAAAGAGCAGAAGATAGAGGAGGAGTCCGGCAAAAAGACCCCCGAAGACGGAAGAAGAGAGGACCCCCGGAGCTGTCTAATAAAATATTTTAAAAACCTGTGTTGTGTTTTTTTATGTACACTTTTTTTTACCCAGGTGAATGGGTAGGGGTAAATAGTACCCCATACTCATTCACATATGGTGGGGGGCCGGGATCTGGGGGTCCCCTTATTGAAGGGGGCTCCCGTATTCCCATAAGCCCCCCGCCCGCAGACCCCGACAACCAACGGCCAGGGTTGTTGGGAAGAGGCCCTTGTTCTCATTAACATGGGGACAAGGTGCTTTGGGGTGGGGGGGCCGCAGGGCCCCTCTTTCCCCAAAGCACCCCCCCACGTTGAGGGCGCGCAGCCTGGTACGGTTCAGGAGGGGGGCGCTCGCTCGTCCCCACCCCCTTTCCTGACCGGCCGGGCTGCGTGCTCGGATAAGGGTCTGGTATGGATCTGGGGGGACCCCCACACAGTTTTTTCGGCGTAGGGTTCCCCTTTAAATCCATACCAGGCAACGGGGCTAGCGAGGTGTCAATCTCGGTGATCGAGGCGGCGGCATTGACTTCCTTCGCTAGTCCCGTCTACCTGGAGTCACGTTCAAAATGAACGGTCTTTACTCCGTGTGTCGGCAAGTCCGTTCATTTCAAAAGTCCCACGGACTAGCACACAGACGGCCAGACTTTTGGGAAGAAAAAGTCCGCCGGAGCCCACACACGGTCTGATTGTCCGGCGGACTCTAGTCCGTCGGACCAAGTCCACCGGAAAGTCTGATCGTGCGTACGCGGCATTAGAGCTCAAAGTTGAAGTAAAGAATACATACGGTATAAGTATGGCTCCCCCTCTGCACACACATCTCCTACCTATGCTGTATAGTAGTGGTGAAAAAAGATCTGTGAAAATACTAATTTCAAAACACTCTGTTCATGTGATGCAGAAGCTCCTGTTTTCTTGTGTTATAAGGCAGTGGTCATCAACCCTGTCCTCAGGGCCCACTAACAGGCCAGGTTTGCAAGGTAACTGAAATACATCACAGGTGATATCATTTGCTGCTCAGCGATTGCAGTATTTTAGTCTGCATCTCCCCAAGGTAATACATAAAACCTGGCCTGTTAGTGGGCCCTGAGGACAGGGTTGATGACCACTGTCATAAGGTACTTGACAATGAAACTGAATTCTGGGAGCTCTGCAGAGAGATTGCTGCTTCCACACAGGGAGAAAAATCCTCCTCTGACGCATGCCAATAAAAAGAACATTTGTCCGTAATAATAAAAATGTCCTCACCAATGCAGCCCTAGAGTTACACTGCTTTTAACAGCCACCTTTGCTTATGCACTTTGTTAACCCTTAATTTTCTATTATGAATTTGTATCTTAACTGATGTTAGTAAATCCCTATTCTTTGATAAAATGAAAACCATAGAGGTTTTGGATCACTTTTAACCAGTGTCAATACCTTGAATATTTTAAAAGCACTTCAAAATAAACCCCCATTTACCTCTGTAGCTAAAGGCATTGTGGGGGAATTAATCTTCAAAGTTCACCACAGAATCAGAAAAATATGTTTATTTCCTATTTCTAATGCTAACAATTAATGAATACTTGAAAGAGTGATACTTTCAACTGTATATATTTATCCAATCAATATAATTTATTAAAGTGCATAAAATTAAGTATGTAAAAAAGTGTCCTTACCATAAATACTGTGAAGCAGTCCCAGTGAATAACATCCAATCCACAGAAGACTTCTGTGTATTCAAAAAATCTTTACCATTAACGCAGTGGGGGTGTTTTACTTAAACTGGAGGGCAAAATCAAAAAAAAAAAAAGAAAAGGGAATCGCGCTTACTGTGCTCATAGAAAATATATAATGAATTGAATAGCAAATCCTATATAGCAATAGCAATGAATACAAGCTGCAAAGCTGGATATGGATAATTAAAAAATGCAAGCATAAAGTCAGTTTTTGTGATGATAATCCCAACACCAAACAAGTTGCTCCTACCGTGAGGGAAAAAAGTATTTGATCCCCTGCTGATTTTGTATATTTGTCCACTGACAAATAAATGATCAGTCTTTGATTTTAATGGTAGGTTTATTTTAACAGTTAGAGACAGAATAACAAAAAAAATATCCACAAGAAAATAATTTTTTAAAAAGTTATAAATTGATTTGCATTTTAATGAGTGAAATTAGTATTTGACCCCTTCACAAAACATGACTTAGTACTTGGTGGCAAAACCCTTGTTGGCAATCAGAGGTCAAACGTTTCTTGTAGTTGGCCTCCAGGTCTGCACACATCTCAGAAGGGATTTTGTCCCACTCCTCTTTGTAGATCCATCCTTCCCAAGTCATTAAGGTTTTGAGGTTGATGTTTGGTAACTCAAACCTTCAGCTACCTATGGATATTTTCTATGGAATTAAGGTCTGGAGACTGACTAGTCCACTCCAGGACCTTAATGTTCTTCTTCTTGAGCCACTCCTTTGTTGCCTTGGCCATGTATTTTGGGTAATTTCATGCTGGAATACCCATCAAAGACCCATTTTCAATGCCTTGGCTTAGAGAAGATTTGACAGTGCATGGCCTCGTCCATCGTCCCTTTGATGCAGTGAATTCGTCCTGTCCCCTTAGCAGAAAAACACCCCCAAAGCATAATGTTTCCAAATCTATGTTTAATGGTGGGGATAGTGTTCTTGGGGTCTTTGGCAACATTCCTCCTACTCCAAACACGGCAAGTTGAGTTGATTCCAAAGATCTCTATTTTGGTCTCATCTGAGCACAACTCTTTCACCCAGTTCATCATTCAGATGTTCATTAGCAAACCTCAGACAGGCCTGTACATGTGCTTTCTTGAGCAGGGGAACCTTGAGGTCACTGCAGGATTTCAGTCCTTTACGGTGTGATTACCTTGAGATCATTGACAAGATTCTTACGTGTAGTTCTGCAGGCACCGCCGAGTTCATAACAACCAGTGATGTCACCAGCCCCATTAATTTACATGGTCGGTAATCCCTGGCCATGTAAGCAAAAGAACCGGAATCCCAGTGACATCATCGACCACATGTGGTCATATCCATATATAGTCAACATCATCACCGGGAGACCCTGCCCCCTTTCATATAACAGCTGTAATCTGCCTGACATTCTATTTGGCAGCATAAAGCAAAAGTAGCAGCCGGCAACTCCAATATCCATATGAATATCTTTATTTCTTGCACAAGAGTAGATAAAATGATATTCAGCATTTTATCTACCTCTGTGCAAGAAATAAAGATATTCATTCAGATGTTGGAGTTGCCGGCTACTACTTTTGCTTTATGCTGAATTCTGGTGTATTGAGGATACTATACGAGCCAGAGCACCTATTTTTGAATTCCATGTGCAATTCACAGATCTGTTCACCTTGTGTGAGCTGCACTTGTTCCCTATTTCATTTAGCAGGTGACAAGCGAACAAATAGGATTTGGTCTCAGTTGTGGTATTTTCTTTTCTTTTAGCGAGTTATGAGCCATCAAGCATCACGATTAATGTAAATCTGTGTTGCTGGATGACGCGATTGGCAATGGATTTACAACAAGGGACTTTTTGGGATTTTATTTATTTTTTAATAAAGAATTGTCAAATGTTTTGTCTTCTTTATTTCTAAGTTGCAGCTTTTTTTGTGTGAAAGAGTGGGAGTACCACGTACTCCATACTCATTCACATGGGTGGGCGGTATCTGTGTCCCCCCTTATTGTTAAAGGGAGCTCAGATTCCAATAGCCCCCCTCCACAGACTCCCACAACCACTGGGTAAGGGTTGTATGGAGGAAGCCCTTGTCCTCATCAACATGGGGGCAAGATGTTTTGGTACCCCACCATGTGTTGTGGAATGGTTTGGGTTGGGGAGCTCATGCTCCCCCTCCCTGGCCAGCCAGGCTGCATGCTTGGATTTATGGTCTGGAAAACATTTTTTGGGGGACCTCTCACTTTTTTCCCCACAGAGTCCCCCTTAAAACTGATATGGATTTCCTGGGGGATCCCTAACATTTATTAATTTTTTTTGCAGATTTTGTACCCTCTTAAGATCAATACCCGGCTCAAAGGTTCTGGAATGCATTTTGGTAGAGACTCTATGTAATATATTTTTTGCTTTCTGTAGGATCTGCTACAGTAAAAATTACTTTCACAAAGAAAAAAATGTAACAACGAAGCAAATGACATTCGTTACAGGCAAAAGCAAAACACAAAAAATGAAAAAAAAATACAATAGAACAAAACAGCACACAGACCCCTTCAAAATGCATAGCAGACCATTTTTTTTGTCAATTGTGATTTGCCTGCAATTTTAAAAAGTTTTTTTCTTCAAAAATGTCAGTGGCAAAAATCCACTGCTCCTGGCTGCATGGAATTTAAAAACATTTTTTTGATTGTTACATGTCCCCCAGGGTGGTTTCCACCTCCATGCAATTTTTGACACCCCCTCGCCTATTAGCCCAGAAAATGGCAATTTTTCCATTTACAGATTTGGCTACCATTGATTTCAATAGGGTTCAGGATCGGCATCCAAATTTGTTTACAGTTTACTGATCTGCACCCAGGACAGTTCAGCTCATTACTAATACAGAGGTCAGGATATGCTATCCTTATCTACTTGTTAAGAATATGCAAATACACTACTGCCCATTGTCTTTGCACAGGTGCACTTTAAGTGTATAGTTTTTTTTAAGCTGATGTTTTATTTTTTTTACAATTTACACAAAATCTTTGGGGATGACTCACTGTCCTGACTCCTCCAGTTTTGTATCTAAATTGCAGCCTGAGCTAAACAACTGGCCTATTTTTAACAGGAGGTAATGAGAAACTGAAAAATATTTACAGGAGCTAAAAACGAAATTTTCTGGTTGCATGTGAAAATACTGAAAATTTATATGCAATATTTAAGAATGATGCCTTGCAATTACTTTGGGATTGACTCACCAAAAAACATTGATAAGACTTGTAATAAAAGCATGTATTCAGAATACCTGGCACACATTAAAGGAAACTTGTTATAAAAAAAATATACAGATGCAGTTGCTGACTTCTAAAGATAGCAAATGACTGGCTTTTCAGAGAACTGTTTTTCTGAACTCCATACTTGTACCGGGCCATAAAGTATCAACGTGCTTCTGTTTGAAGGAGAACTATCGACATTTAAAAAATATATGTAGCGCTAACCCCGTCAGGGCTGCTCAAATATTCTGTACCCCACTGGTTGCCTTGACCTTGCAAGTCTACCGACACCTCTGACACTCTGGGTTCCAGCATTTTTGTTGTAAACAAAATAACTTAAAGGCACACACATTCAAAGTAAACCAGTCAGATTTGTTTACTGAAAGATTAATTTCAAACAAATTCAGCAGCATAAAATTTGCAACATGCAAAAGATATGATACAGATAATAAACTTGATGGCGTAGACGGAAGATAGACAATCAGAATGCTTTAAAGCGGAGTTCCACCCTAAAGTGGAACTTCCGCTTATCGGATTCCTCCCCCCCTCCGGTGCCACAATTGGCACCTTTCAGGGGGAGGGGGGTGCAGATACCTGTATAATACAGGTATCTGCCCCGCCCATATCCGAGGATGCCGCCCATATCCGAGGGTTCCCATTGTGTCTTGGGAAACACACAGTTCCACACAACGGGGACCAATAAAGACGCGCAGCGGGACCCGTGCATGTGCAGTAGGGAACCGAGCAGTGAAGCCGCAAGCTTCGCTTCCTGGTTCCCTGACAGAGGATGGAAGCGGGGCAGCCGAGAGACGAGCGGTTGCTCGTCATCTTCTGCCTACACCGCTGGACCCTGGGACAGGTAAGTGCCCATTTATTAAAAGTCAGCAGCTGCAGTATTTGTAGCTGCTGACTTTTAATATTTTTGGTGCGGGTGGAACTCCGCTTTAAAGTGGAAGTAAACCCTCCTATCGTTTTCAGCTGAGGAAGCTGCCATCTTTGCCTCTGTTTAATCTTCAACTGCCACGGTGCTGCACATGTGATCCATTATGACACCAGCCATTGGATGGTTTGACTGTTTGGTTGAGAGCACAGCCAATGTTCAGTTAGCATTCACGGCATGCCTTTTTTTTTTAAACTGTTAAATCGATGGGTTTACTTCCGCTTTAAGAACAAATAACCAGCAGAATTTAGCCCTGATTAGGGTCTATGACTACAGGCCAAAAAGGGTAGAGGAATAACTAGGCTTCCGTCAGACCATTCCCTTTAGTCCTGTCACACCAAAGCCCTAGTAAGTGTATAAGCTATGAATTCAAATTAAGCAAAACAACTTTAGAGTCCTTAACCCTATTCTCTAATAGAGCCCTTGGTTGCTGTGTGGGCACCGAAAGTTCTTATTCCTTGTGGGGGGGGGTATTCTGTAGTCCTTTGAAGTGAGAGGTTTTTGTCTTCAGCTAGCTTTTTAACCACTTGCCTACTGTGCACTTAAACACCCTTCCTGCCCAGACCAATTTTCAGCTTTCAGCGCTCGCGCACTTTCAGTGACAATTGCGCGGTCATGCAATGCTGTAACCAAATGAATTTTTTATCATTTTGTTCGCACAAATAGAGCTTTAGTTTGGTGGTATTTATTCGCGACTCCGTTTTTTATTTTTTGCGATATAAGCGAAAACATAGCGGAAATTTTGAAAAAAAACAATATTTTCTCCTTTCTTTTTTAAAAGAAATCCAATAAAATCAAATTTTGTCATACATTTAAGCCAAAATGTATTCTGCTACATGTTTTTTGTAAAAAAAATTCCGTTAAGTGTATAATAATTGGTTCGCGTGATCACGGACATATGTACGCAAATGATCATGTAAAAGGGGTGTGCAGGTGATCACGGACATATGTGTGCAGATAATCATTGGCACATGTGATTTTAGTGGGACATATGTGAGGGACATGTGTTTTTATTGTTTGGGGACATGTGTGTTTTGGGGACATGTGTGTTTTGGGGACATGTGTGTTTTACTGTGGGGACATGTGTGTCTTACTGTGGGGACATGTGTGTTTTACTGTGGGGACGTGTGTTTTTACTATGGGGGACCCTAGACTGGTGATCAGTGAGTAAAAAAACATCTCATACTCACTGATCACCAGCCGGCTGCAGCGATCCGCTCTCCTCTCCTCACCGACGACTTCCGTGTGAGGAGAGGAGGGCCGATTGCCTAGCAACCGGCTGTTTGTTTACATCACATGACAGCCGTGATTCGTCACGGCCGTCATGTGATCAGGAGGGCCAATCACCGTGCCCTCCTGCCGATTCGAGATGCGCCGTGTCCGGGTGACACGGCCGCATCGGGATCGCGCCGCTGCGCGGGCACGCGCGCGCGCGATCCCTCTACTTCTGAAGGACGTTCCTGAACGTCCTATCAGAAGTAGACGGCTCCCACCCGGCCGTATATCTACATTGGCCGGGTGGGAAGTGGTTAAGATGGGCACAATGTGATATATTTACTAAAGGCAAAGAGACTGTGCACTTTGCAAAGTGCAGTTGCACTCTGCAGTTGCTCCAGGGCTTAGTAAATGAGCAGACGCTCTGCTGACTTCCATCATCCAATCATGTGCAAGCAAAAATGCATTTTTTTTAATATTCATTGCATGTGATACTGCAAGGAGTATTCTTTACAAAGGGAAGCTTTACCTCATTTACTAAGTTCTGGAGCAACTACACTTGCAGAGTGCAACTGCACTTTGCAGAGTGCAACTGCACATTGCAGAGTGCAACTGCACTTTGCAAAGTGCACAGTCCATTTTCCTTTAGTCCATTTTCCTTTTGTGTAGTTTCCAGACTAGGAAGTCCAGCGTGTGGTTGGGGGTCGCCTGTCTCTCTATGTCCACCCAGTGCGGTTTTGGTCCCTTAAAGAAAATTGCTGAGAACTGGCATAGTTGTGCCGCTTGATAGTACCACCAAATGTTAGGGAGGCCTAGGCCTCCTTTTTTCCTAGCTCTAAATAGAACTTTTTTAGAGAGGCGATGACCCTTCCCCCCCCAGATGAACCGGATGATGGAAGATTGTAGTTTGTCCAGTGCACCTTTTTTGATGGGAATAGGGAGCGACCGGAAAAGGTACAGAAGTTTGGGTAATAACGTCATCTTGACCGAGTTGACTCTGCCAAGCCAGGACAATTTGTATAGAGACCACTGCGTGAGTTCATCTGAAAGCTTCTTGAACATAGGGGGAAAGTTGTGTTGGTACAGAAGTTCTATTCTAGGGGTGAGGGACACCCCCAAGTAGGGGAGAGAGGAGGCACACCAGGTGAAGGGGAAATGAGCTTTGAGTCTGTTAACTAGATCTTGGGGGATTGTGACATTTAACGCCATTGATTTTGACATTATGACATGGAGGCCTGAGATCGCTCCAAATGAATTGAGGAGTTTGAGGATGTTGGGGGTAGAAATGAGAGGGGAGGAGATAAAGAGGAGGACATCGTCCGCAAAAAGGGCGCATTTGTGTGTGCGTTGACCGCACTTTATTCCATGGATGTCTGGGTTTTGCCTAATAGCTAGAGCCAGGGTTTCTATCGCTATGGTGAAGAGAATGGGAGATAGTGGGCATCCCTGTCTGGTGCCTTTCAGGATTGGGAATTGGTCGGATAGGTGACCTTGTAGTTTAATCTGAGCTTTAGGGGAAGAGTATAAGGAAGAGAGGGTTCTGAGGAATTCCGGGACAAAGCCTCATCTCTGAAGGGTGGTAAAGAGGTATGGCCAGGTGACCGTGTCGAATGTCTTTTGGAGGTCTATTGAAAGGACATATCCTGGCTGGGGGGGTTCCCATCCCAGGAGGATTGCATAAGGGAAATTAAGTCTACCGCCCTCCTGATCTGGTCCGGCCCCTGCCTTCCCGGGATGAAGCCGACCTGGTCCTTGTGAACGTAAGAGGCTATAAAGGAGGTCATTCTATTTGCAAGGATTTTTGTCATAATCTTCAAATCATTGTTAATTAATGAAATAGGCCTATAGTTGCCTACTTCACTTGGGTCCTTGCCCTGTTTCGGAATCACTGAAATATACGCTAGGTTAGCAGCAGGTTCCAAGGTGGCGCCCCCTCGCAGGGAGTTGAAGAGACGGACCAGATGAGGAGAGAGGACCTCAGAGAACTTTTTATAATAATGGGCGGAGAATCCGTCCGGGCCTGGGGCGGAGTCTGGCTTGAGATTTTTAATGACCTCTTGGACTTCCTTCAATTGAAAGGGTGATTTCATAATGGACCTATGGGATTCTGAGATTCTCGGAAGACAGATGTCATTCAAGAAGGAATTAATGGATTCTGGGTCATCTGGGGGTGAGGCCGAGTAGAGTTTAGTACAGAAGTCCTGGAAGGCACAGAGGAATAAACAGTGATTTCCTCAGAATAACAAAAAGTAGGAATCTGCAAGAAAGTTTCTTTAACCACTTCAATACCCGCCCATGTACATATGACGCCCACAAGGTACACGTGCCCGGCGGCCGCGATGTCCACCGGGCACCCGCGATTGCCCGTTAAAACAGCGGGACCGTGGAGCTGTGTGTGTAAACACACAGCTCCACGTCCTGTCAGTGGCGAGGAGACCGATCATGTGATCCCAGTACAGAGGAACACCGATCGGTCTCCTCCCCTTGTGAGTCCCCTCCCCCCACAGTTAGAATCACTACATTAGGGAACATATTAACCCCTGCAGCGCCCCCTAGTGTTAACCCCTTCCCTGCCAGTCACATTTACACAGTAATCAATGCAATTTTATAGCAACGATCGCTGTGTAAATGTGAATGGTCCCAAAAATGTGTCAAAAGTGTCCGAAGTGTCAACCGCAATGTCGCAGTCATAGTAAAAAAAATAAATAAAAAAATGCAATACATCTATCCCCTATTTTGTAGACGCTATAACTTTTGCGCAAACCGATCAATATACGCTTATTGCGATTTTTTTTACCAAAAATACGTAGAAGAATACGTATCGGCCTAAACGGAGTAAAAATTATTATTTTTTTTTTTAAAATGGGATATTTATTATAGCAAAAAGAAAAAAATATTGTGTTTTTTTTCAAAATTGTCACTCTTTTGTTTATAGCGCAAAAAATAAAAACCGCAGAGGTAATCAAATACCACCAAAAGAAAGCTCTATTTGTGAGAAAAAAAGGACGTAAATTTTGTTTGGGTCTAACGTCACACGACCGCGCAATTGTTAGTTAAAGCGGCGCAGTGCCGAATCGAAAAAAGTGCTCTGGTAAGGAAGGGGGTAAAATCGCCCGGTGCTGAAGTGGTTAAATCCTTGTAATATACACCCAGTTTTTTTCTCAACAAAAGTGGGATTACGCTTTAAAGAAAAAAAAAAAAAAACAACACCCCAAAACGTGAGGAGGTACACAAATCTGTTGTAAAGCACAGCGCAAACTGTCAGCGCTATATAAATCCTGTATAATGATAATAATAAAATAGTCACAAAGCATATTTCTATAATTCCTTTATATGTAATAATTTCAATTAATATTTTTTGAATGTTCACTAAATCTTCATTATTTTTTCATAAATTTGATCAAGTATGACCATCTTATAAGGTTATTCAAACCAGGTTGAATAAAAACACTTTATATCGTTAACTGATCTTATCTCAATAGGCATTCAGCAGCTATACTAAGCACATCCGAATACAGATAGATATTTTACAATTCTGTATAGGAAATAAATAATCTCAGTTCTTGCAGAAGGCATGTAGAATTTGAAAGTCACAAATGCTATTAATGTAGGTGTTCCAGTAACTCAAAATGTGCATGCACTGAAAATATGTTAGATTCTTTTAGTAACAGGGAAGAAATGGAAGGGTGTTGGTGCCCTCTAGTGTTACACAGAATAAAGGCAATCTCTTTTATCATTATACTATACATAGTGGTTCCTCAATAGTGATTTTACTCTTTCATTATTTTACAGATAAATCTGGGCAATTGCAAAGTTCCCATTTAATTTGCTCACCTTTGACAAATTAGAAAATAATAACAACAAAATGTTATGGAATGTTTGAATTGCGTATCATAGTACTACTTCTCAAAGGAAAATATTGCTTACATAGAGACCAACCAAATTGACAAGGACTAGGTTTTTGTAGATAGAGTACATTGTATTGGGAGATAGGAGGGAGTTGATTTCCCCTATCTCACCAAATGAAATGGAGGAGCTTGCCTGCAATACATGGCAAACAATTTTAACAAAAAAAAAAAAACATGTGGGTCCCAAAAGTAATAGTAATGCAGTTACTGTGTAATTGCCCTGCAATAAATGTAACACAAGGTTGCCATAGCATAGAAGCCCATGTGGCTATGGTGTTATAGGAGGCCCCACTAGGAAATTATTCTGATGTCTCCATTGTAGAGGAGCTGAAATCAGACGCAAAGGAACATGTTTTGGAATCATGCTGTTACTAAGCACAGAGCTCTTGTGTGTCACCTTATCTGTGAGTAGATGTATTGTCTTCCTTGCTTCTGGTCAGCCTGGTTAGAATTTTGACATCCTTTTATGTCTAATGCCACATGAGCGTATTTTCCGTCAGAAAAATCATGGACAGAATTCCGCTCAAGCTTGGCTTGCATACACGCGGTCACACAAAAGTTTGCTGAACTTTCGAATGTCAAGAACGCGGTGACTTACTGCACAACACTACGACGAGCCAAGAAAATGAAGTTCAATGCTTCCGAGCATGCGTCAAATTGTTTCCGAGCATGCGTAGGAATTTTGCGTGTCGGAATTGATACAGACGATCGGAATTTCCAATCAAAACTTTTTCCGACCGAAAAATTAAGAACCTGCTCTCAGTCTTTTGCTGGCTTGAATTCCGCCAGCAAAAGTCCGATGGAGCATACACGCGGTCGCATTTTCTGACCAAAAGCTCTCATCTGACTTTTGCTGGCAGAATTTCTGATCGTGTGTATTCGGCATAACACAGCACCCATGTGAACGAGGCCTTCAGGTGTTTCCACTCTAAATGGAGTAGCAATGGAGACACCTTTGGATAGCAGCATTACTGGCCTGGGGAGAGAGTAGTATTAGACTTATTCTTGAGCTGATCTTATTAATGTAGCATGAAGACTGTCCCATTTAGCACAATAGAAGGAAGAGTATGGAATGCACAATCGAGTTGCAACCAAACAAAAAAAAAGAGGTAGGTGTCTCTAATAAAAGTTGTCAAAATCCTTGCAATTTGTATAATTGACAAGTCAACAAATATTTTCTTTCTAACTGTGGTGGAATTAGACTTTAAAGCAGCCTTTCTCAACCTTTTTACCACTGAGGAACCCTTGAAATAATTTTCAGGTTCTTAGGGAAACCTTGCTAAAAAGAATGAACCTACAGCTCTTGATACATTAGCGTGATTTATATAGCAAAGAAAGTTTTTAATATACAGTAAGAATAAATAATGTAGGGAAACTAGTGTCCACTTTAAGAGAAATGCAAGTAACCGCGCTCAGGATAATGAACTGCAGCCTCCCTAAAAAACTACAAAAAAGTGCAGCCAACAAAATCAATTCACTAGAAAAGGGATGGTGGTGCTGTTCTATTTGGAAATAAATATATAAAAAATTGGTGTATTGTATGTACATCAAATACTATAATCCAATAAAGTGCAAATGTGCGTCATTAGATGATACGTAGATATAAATACCAATGTATAATAAATATGGTAAACTGGTGATAAAATGCACAGATCAAAGGTGAAGGTAAAGTGATAAGTGACAATGAGAAGTATAAAATAAATGTGCTTTCAGAAGGAATAATATTAAAAAATGGTGATATGGGTGGTATACAAAAGTATAAATGTGTATGAAAAGCTCCAAGCAATAAATGATTAATTATATATGAATGAATAATAATTAATAATAAGAACCGCAAAATTCCAAACAAAATCCAAGATGTGCAAATTCAAGGTAATTGTCCAAATGGTGGTGAAAAAATGTCCAATAAATGATAATAACAAAAAATGAAATCAATCCAAAACGACACAAAAGTCTGTGATAAAGCAAAAATCAGTAAAAAAAATGCAGCAATAAGTGAAACCAAGGGTGGTTGTCCAGTGCTCCCCTCCTTCATTCACCTCCCCCCGTGTGCTTGCACTCACCGGAGCGCTTCACCCCTGCAGGGGTAACAGGCATGGTACTACAAATTCCAGACGACCGTGTTCCTCCTAATGGGAAGTGGGAAGTATCCTCTATCCAGGTGGCTGTCAGCTTCCAAACGCTGTGTTCATCTCAGCAGGGATTAAAAGTCACCAACAGTGGAGAATTCACATACATGGGAAAGGATGAGCATCATAGCGTGAATCCATATAACAATCTATTTATTAAAAATCTGATACAACTAAAAAATATGTAAGTTTTAGGGGTCACAAGCCAATACACTAAGAACAGGTAAAACAGCAATGTAAAAGCCGTTAGTTCCGGTATGCTCGGCGTGCGTATCACGGCCATGAAAATCGGAAACCGGAAGACGGCAAAAGCGTAAGTGACATATTGCATACCAAAAAAGACCCCTTGCGCGTTTCGTCATACGGACGTCATTGGAGGCACTGCCATCTTGGTGCACCGTACGCCTTATAAAGCAGGTGGAGGAGCCGCGCGAGCCAATCACAGGAAACTACTAGACTACTGGAACGCCCTTGTATCTAGAATGGCTAAGATATCCCTTCCCACGGGAATAATGTTCAACGTAATCTACCCCACCGCCATCTAGTGGCTATATATACAAAAGGCACAGCGCGGCAACTTCAAAGCTGGATACAAAAGAATAATGTACAAATAGAAGTAAAAATAATAAAACACAAAGCATAAATGGTATTGACTTAAAAAAAAGGGTAATATACACAACATATTATTAGAATATTGCCTGCTAATAAGCAAGAGGAGACAGATAGATACTACAAAGATATAAGCGTTAAAATGGATAGGTCTGTGTACTAAATCATGGACTGGGTGGTAAAGAAAAGGTATATATTAGTCCCCACAAAAAATGAGTGAGATAAGATGTATGTTTAATAGTTGTTTAATTATGTATATTTTAAAAATAGATATAATACATTAATAGGACAGAAAGGCGCCATGTGGTGAACCATAAGTGGTTATGAAAATGGTTTATTTATTTAAATTAAATATATATATATATATATATATATATATATATATATATATATATATATATATATATATATGGGTAAAAAGTATATAAGAAAAACACTAGAAATAAAGTGTATAAAACGAGGAGTCTCAATATATGTAAAAAGTTTCGCCCCTTCTGATGATGCCCAGTGGGAGGGGCAAAACACGTCAAGCTAGAGAGGATCTGTGAAGGCTGTTTGGATGCCAAGGTGGCCAATTTCTGCACGGTTTTAAAGTTTTTGATGTAAGTGTAATGATTTAAAATTTTTGAAATAAAATCTAGCAGTATTACACTATATCCTTTCCTCCATTCTTGTCCAACCTTTGCCTCACACGGTCGTTTGACCGAGTAAAGTGTACAGGACTGCAGACCCAGAGGAGGAGGATAAGAGAGTCCATTCCAGGACAACAAAATACACCAACCCACCCGGTGGATGGAAACCATCTTAACATACAGGCTTTTTTCCTACTACATCTGGTGAGTGGGGAACCAAGAGGGGGGTACAGGAAGTCACCAAATTTCAATTGAGTTGTCTACTATCTATTCCTGTTTTTTTGATTAACCACATTTGAATTTCACTTGATGAACTCTACTCTACTACTATATTAGCACCACATTAGTGCATTTTTGGTTTATTATACTAGTATATTGGCACATGTAGTCACTGTCAGTGTATGCCTATATATTTTTTCTTTTATGATTGTTGGAATTGCATTTGATCTTTTGCATTTTAATACTTTGTACGTTATTAGTATTAGAATGTCACTAAGCACTTTAATTGACCACGTTGTTATACAGGATATTATGTAATAACAGGATATAGGTGCAGCGCTGAGTTTTAATTTAGTTTTCACTACTTTGGGATACACACCTTTCACTACAGCAGCAGCCCAAAGGCACATGTTTATGCTTTATTTTTATTATTATTTTTTTGCTCTATTATTTCCATAGCGCAGGCCACTAATTATAAATTTTCACAAAGCACAATTGGGCAGGAAGAAAGGAGAGGTGAGCAAAGAAGCTGCATTTGACTTTGCAGCTGTAGGAACTGAGACCAGAAGGTACAGCTTAGGGGCGCTGGAAGCATGGGCGTAGAATAAGGGGTTGCAGGGGTCACAATCGCAACCCCGCCTCTAGCTCCAGGGGGCCCCTGCAGCCTCCCTGTCATATTAACATATCCTCCACAAAATCTAGCTCCGATCTGCCCTAGGGCCCCACAGCCATGCTCCAGTACTGGGCTTCTACTTTGCCTTCCACAGTCCACACCCTTTGCCCATTGGCTGGGGAGAAGCTGTGAGCCATTTCCTGAATGGAGAGGAGTACGAGGTGAGAACAGCCCATGATGGGGAAGTGTCTGGGCTGTGTGCTGGCAACAAGGAATAGTAACCAAGCTCAGTGAGGCAAGAGGAGGAAAGTGCCGTCCTGTAGTCACGATGGGACCGATGTCACTGGTGAGGTATGACACTGCTCAGTGTCTCCTAGTCACCAGCTGGGATTCTCTGTACCCCCCACCCAGGGATGTCTACTTACGCCACTTCTCTGACAACTGGGGAAAAGACACAAACCTCCGGGAGGTGACCTCCCCTCAGCTTTGACAGAGAAACCTTCAGACATTGCTAAAACAAATCCCTTAACACCTTGGGGGGGGGGGGGGGCTGAAGGGCTACATGCTCCAAATTTTGTGTCGCATTGCTTTGCCCTCCCAAATCTAAGTTGCCCCCCCAAAGCCCCCTGACCACCCCCTTCTCCCTGCATGCTATGCCCGGCTGCTGAGCTCCTTTCCCATTACAGCACTCTATACTGTTCCTCCTCCGCAGGGCTGAAATCACATTCCTTTACAACACAGCCAGGTAGCCATGATCTGCACAGGGTGTATCTGCCTACTGAAACTACACTGTTGTTCCGACCAGAGAATTTCACAGGTCAGAAGGCAACATAAAAGCCATATACACCCTGTGAAGACTGACAGACTGTGTGTAAAGGAATGTGATTTCAGCCCTGTGTAGTGTGGGTGGGGGGGAGGGAGGGAGCTGTATACAGTGCTGGGATGGGAAAGGAGCTCTGCCAAGTGACCTGCCAGTCGTCCCTGTCCTCTGATTCTCCAGCGGTGATCCCTGTCCTCTGATTCTCCAGCGGTAATCCCTGTCGTCTGATGTAAAGAGGAACTCTGGGAACTCAAAACTCTTAAGCCCCTTTGAGTATCTTGGCGTGTGGTGGATGTATCTGCACGCACGTTGGAAGTAGTTGGGACCCACAAGCTTCAAGCTACGCCTCTGGCTGGAAGTATAGCAATAGCTATGCTCCCAGCACTCAGTAAAAATGTAAATTGTAAATTAAAGAGATAGGAGATAAAGAGATGCACCTTGTTGGACTTAACCTATAGTTATCTGGAACATTTTTAGATTGGCTACATTCCTGGAGTTCATAAATAAATATGTTCCTCAACACCCACAACATGTGTGTGGACCAAATGCTTTAGCAAACTCACTTTTTAGAAGTAGAGTTGACATCATCATTGTGCTCCACACAGCCTGTGCACAGAGCAAAGCTGTGTGTAGAACCTAATAGGGCCATGTACTACAGGCTGCCTGCAGACAACTACAGGCATACCCCACTTTTAAGTACACAATGGGGTTTATTTACTAAAGCTAGAACGTGCAAAATCAGGCTCACTTCTGCATAGAAACCAGTAAGCTTCTAACCCCAGCTTGTTCAATTAAGCTTTGGTAATAAAACCTGGAAGCTCATTGGTTTCTATGCAAAGGTGAGCCTGATTTTGCACTTTCTAGCTTTAGTAAATAACCCCCATTGTGTACTTAAAAGTGGGGTATGCCTACAGGGAATTAGATATAAGACTAGCCATCCTGCAAAAGAATATAAAGTAGCAGCAGCTGGTCTTTACTACAGGAAATTGCACAGAGGCAAATATAAAGATGTTTCATCATAGACTACTGCAAATATATGAGAGAAATATACAAAGCACACCAATATGCAAGTACGAATACACAGGGCTCTTTTATTTAGACAATATTTGTTTAGCCCAGATTTTAGCTTTAAGAGACAGCACAGCATAAGCTGTCGAACTAGAGGATTTCCTTGTCTGTATGCAAATTACAGCTTTAGCTAGGGAACTGTGGAAACATCAGGATTTTTATATATCAAAGGGCTAAAGAAAACCTATAAACACATGAAAGGCACTAACAGCAACATCTGTTAGCTAAAAAGAAATATAGAATATTTAATATTTCATTCACAAAAAAAAAAGTTTTAAATGTTATTTTCTAGTCTTAACTATAAAAAGTAAAGACAAAACAAAGTGAAGATTTGAACTCCTGCAAGCATAAATCTATTGTATCATGGCCAAAAATTCAGCTGTCCAAACAAAGGAGTCAGTGGTAATGTTGCTTTTAGCACAGCATCTGCTCATAGCACACATGAATTGCAGCATTACTGCCTGTAGAAATCTGCTGACCATTGGGGTTGATTTACTAAAGACAAATAGAATGTGAATTTTGCAAAGTTCAGTTGCACTCTACAATTGCAGTTGCTACAAAGCTTAGTAAATTAGGTATGGGGGGTTATTTACTAAAGGCAATTCCACTTGGCAGTGCAGTCACTGTAGATCTGAGAGGGACATGCAAGGAAACTGCATTTTTGCTTGCACATGATTGGATGATAAAATGAGCAGAGCTTCCCCTTAGATTTAGTGACTGCACTACTTGCACTGCACTTGTAGTACAGATTTGCCTTTAGTAAATCAACCCCATAGCTTCAGTTTGCAAAGAATAGTCCGTCAGCAGAGCTCCTGCTTATTTACTAAGCTCTGGAGCAACTTGCAAAGTGCACAGTCTGTTTGCTTTTAGTAAATCCCCACTGTGAAAGGAAGCTACAGATCATGATAACACTGCGGCTTAATAGTGATGAGCCAAACTGCACTGGGTTTGGTTTGGAAGGGGTTTGTCAAACTTCAAAGAAGTTCAGATGTTGAACCCGAACCCCATTGAAATCAATATGAGCTGAATCTGTCAAGTTAAAAATTCCCATTTTCTGGGCTAGTAGGCAAGAGGGTGTCAAAAAAATAGCGTGGGGAATGGACACTACCCTGGGTAGAGGCGTAACTAGAATCTTCAGGACCCCGGTGCAAGGAACCATGAAGCGCCCCCCATGGTCCCCAACCTGGGCCCTTCCCACTGATATCGAGGCCCTTTACTCCCATCGCGGGACCCTTTATTACAGTCCCGCAGCAGACTGCCTTCCTGCCAAGTGTGACCTTTGCGACCCTAGTAGTTCCGTAGTTGTCAGTAGTTTTTTAATTTTTGTTGTTTTATTTTTATATTATTTTTCACATATTTTTTAGGACCCCCCATTGGGGGGCTTTGGTGAAATATCAGGAGTCTAAACAGACTCCTGTTGTCTCACCTTTGAGACAGATAAAGGGGCTGAGCACAGATTCATTGCAGCCTCATTCACAGAATGAGAATGAATGAACAGGAATAGCTCTGTACAGAGCTTCCCTTTTGATCATAAACTGAGGCATAGTAAACACAGTTTACTATGCCCCAGCTATGAATAAATAAAAAAAACCTCTATGCATTAAGACAAGGAAGGGGCTGGTGAATGACACATTTACTGGCTCCTTTCCTGCTCTCCATCCTGACACATCCCCCGCAGCAGCCAGTGGGAGGGGGAAACCCTGCAGGGGCAAAGGGGAACCAGGGAAGCACACAGGAGCCCGGGGCAGCAGGACAGCGATTGGGAGTTATCAGGAGATGTCCTCCATTTCCATCCTGTAGCCCGGAATTCAGTGGCTACATGGAGGGATCAATTCCTCTACATGCCGCTGCCTCCACTGCCCTCCTACCCAGGCATACAGGGGGGCTGTATGGGCTCCCTGGAGCATGGGACCGGATTGCAATGGCAACTCGGTGCACCCCCCTGTATGAACTAGGACTCCATGCAAAAGAAAAAAAAAAAGTTGTAACTTAGAAATAAATGCATCCAAATGATGGGGTGGCCGTTCCTTTAGAGCGCATGTGCCAGCAGGGCTGAAACTAAGGGCATCTGCCCCGGGCACCACATTGAGAGGCATGCCACGGCTCCCTCCTCTTCATCCTTTCCCGGGCCATCCGGGATCCTGTATCTCCTCAGCTCTGCTCTTCTTTTGGTTAGAACGCTGACAGCTCCTGTAGTGGAAGACAGGAAGCATGTCTCGCTGCAGCCCAATCAGTAGAAGCTGGCCAAGATACTAACCATTCTCGAACACTGGGGTGGTTGGCATGCTCATCCAACTAAACATCAGGAAGGTAAACTGGGGGCAGCAGGGGATCTGCTCACATGGGGGGCCTCCTCCTGATATAGGGGGGGACATCCGAGACCTAAAAGAAAAGAGGGGCCTGAAACAGGGCCAGAAGGGGTCCCCGTGAGAGGCTTGTGGTGGACTTGTGGTGGGGGGGGTACGGAGTATGGTAAAATAGTTTTTTTTGTCAGTTATAGTCCCTCATGGAGCAGCCCTGCTCCTTTCCTGTGGCCAAGGGATGTGCAGGGAGGAAGGAGGAGAAGGGAGGGAGGCAGACAGCAGGGAGAGGGCCCAGTGGTGTGGGTAGCAGTTCTGTAGTGTTCAGCATCTCCCTTTACAACTCCGCCTAGCAGTTCATACTATAAAGTGAAGGGGGAGGGGTGTCTGACCCAGGCAGGCACCAACTTAGTACCCCAGGCAAGTGAATCTTTTGGCCACTGTATAGCAGGCACCATAGTGTTGCAGATCAACAGTGCAGAGTTTTGTGTGTGTGGGGGGGGGGGGAAGGGGGGGTGCAGAGGTGTGCAGAGATATGCAAGTGGGTACAGAGGGGCGTAAGGGGGTTAAGAGTTGCTGACATGTGTAGTGGAGTATTTAGCTGTGCTGAGGGTGCATAGGCTTGTTGGGCTAAACAGAGTTGTGTTGGGGTATATAGAGGATGCTGGGGGTACAGAGGTGTGTGTGTGTGTGGGTGGGGGTTCTGATGGGTGCAGAGGTATGGAAGTGTACTGGGGGCTGTAAAGGTGTGTAATGGGGTGTAGAGGTGTGCAAGGGTGTATGGAGGTGTTCTTAGGGGTTCAGAGATATAGTGGGGTTATGGAGGGCACTGAAGCATACTAAGGGATTCGGAGGCATTCTGTGGGATGCAGAGATGTGCAAAGAGGTACAGAAGTGTGCTGGGGGTACAAAGATGTTCTGAGGAGTATGGGGATGTGCTGGAGGGTAGAGAGGTGTTCTGGTGCTACAAAGACGTGCTAAGGGGCTATGGAGGCCTGCTAAGAGTACAAAGATGTGCTCAGGGGCTTTGGATGTGTGCTGAGGGGTATGGGGTGTTCTGAAGGTGCAGAGTTGTGCTGGGAAATACAGAAGTGTGCTGGTGGGTATAAAGGCGTGCTGTGCTATTTGTGGAACATACTGTAATATTTGTGGTGAAGCAACTGTTAGGAAATATTTGTTGTGGAGCAACTATAATCTTTGTGGAACATACTGCAGTATTTGTGGTGGAGCATACTATAATATTTGTGGTTGAGCAACTCTTAGAGCACTTTCATAGTGGTAAAGCACTTTTTACCCCGCTAGTGGCCGAGGAAAGGGTTAAGACCGCCCGCAAAGTGCCACCAATGGCAGGGGTAGTTTAGGAGCGGTGTATACAATGCTCCCCCACCACCCCAAAGACGCTGCTGCAAGCGCCCCGCCCCACTGGTGTGAAAGCATTTTACACTGGGGAGGCTTGAGAGGCACATGAGAGTAATATTTGTGGAGTATGCTGTAAAAATCGTGGTGGAACAACACTTAGTGGAGCAACTGTAATATTTGTGGCACATACTGTAATATTTGTGGTGGAGCAACTGTAATGTCAGTGGAGCAATTGTAATATTTGTGGAGCATACTGCAGATTGCAAGTTGTGCTTTCACCTGTGTAGAAAAAAAATCTTTGCCCTGGCCCTGCAGCCCAGCACGGCCTGCAGTCCACTTTGAAGGCAGGCTAAGTTTATATTTTTTACAGTGACATTTATTTTAATTATCTAAGCAATTTTTATGGGTACAAGAATGCTTTTGTTTTAATTAACCATGCCCCTTTAAAGGCTGAGTTGCACACCCATTTCTAATGGCACCCCAAAATGAATAAGTGCTTGAAATGCATACAATAGAAAATATATGTTTTGTCTTGCAGCGTGTATGAATTAAAGCAGAGTTCCGTCAAAAAAATAAAATAAAATAAAGTCAGCAGCTACAAATACTGCAATGTCTTCACCTGAAGCCGACCGGTCCCTCGGCTCCGGGTGCAGGCGCCAGCATCTTCAGTAAGGGAATCCGGAAGTAAAGCCTGGTTCCCTACTGCGTATGCGCGAGTCGCGCTGCACGTTCTGACTGGTCCCTGCTGTCTTCTGGGACCTGTGTGTCTCCCAGAAGGCTGCCGGGGGGGGGGGGTAGGGGCAGGGAAGGGACCGGACATGGCGTAGATCGCCACAGATTCCGCATCGATCTTTTACCGGAATTGGGAGCAAATACCTGTATTAGAGAGGTATCTTCCACCCCCTCCCCTCTGAAAGGTGCCCGGAGGAGGGGGGGGGGGCAGATAAGAGGAAGTTCAATTTTTGGGTGGAACCCCACTTTAAGGATGCATTTTTTTTTTGTGTAAAATCCGTAGAGACATGATAATCATAATCTACACCTTTATTTGTGCTTCCACATGTGAATGAGAAGTTCACACATTGAAAGTGGCAGTATTATTTCTCCATGTTTTTGTATACGAAAACAAGGAAGGAAGAGGGGCAACACAAAGAAGCTGACCTAGGAGGAAAAAAGTACACAGGCAGAACTGTAGTCTGGTAACAAGGTAGATCACCGTTCTGTGAGAAGAGAAAGTAGTGATTCTGTGTTCCTAAAAAGCAGGAACACGGATCTCTGCCATTCCATAGTACAAGCACCTCACACAGTGTACACAAGCACAGGTTAGGCACACAGTTATCCCCTTTATCACCCCTGATGATAACACCTTCCCTGCCAGTGTCATTAGTACAGTGACAGTGCTTATTTTTAGCACTGATCACTGTATTAGTGTCACTGGTCCCCAAAAAGTGTCACTTAGTGTCCAATTTGTCTGCCGCAATGTCACAGTTCCACTATAAGGCGCTGATCACTGCCATTACTAGTAAAAAAAAAAAATCTATTCCATATTTTGTAGATGCTATAACGTTTGCGTAAACCAATCAATATATGCTTATTGGGACTTTTTTTTAACAAAAATATGTAGCAGAATACATTAGACATGTGCATTCGTTTTCGTCCGAATGCATTTTCGTCCGAATTTCAGGTATTTTCGTTATCGTTTTAACAAACGATAACGAAAGTGCAGAATCTGAAAAACGAAAGATCCGACATAAACAAATGCTTTATTTTCGTTGTGACAACAGTTCGATATAGATAGGAGATTCGACGCTGACAATAACAATCTGTGTCCATTTAACCTGTGGTCGAATGTGCCTAATCTTAACTCTATTAGTCCAAGATTATTCTACATAGAGAGAAAAGATTCGACGTAGAAAGGAAAGATTTGACGTAGAAAGGAAAGATTCCACGTAGAGAGGAAAGATTCGACGTAGAGAGGAAAGATTGCTGCTGGAATTGGGTGGAATTGCAGCTAAACTATACAGAGTCATACAGTTTAGCTGCTCCGTCGAATCTTCTTTGAACTTTCGACAGACACCATACATAAGCCTTCAATGACAGATTCGACCTTAATTCATTTGGATTTTCGGACGAATGCAATTTTTAACGAAAAACTAAATAAATAAAAACGAATTTCGGGAGTAACTAAACTAATTAATTTTTCGGACGAAAACGAAATTCCAAAACGAAATATTTCAGTTTGCACATGTCTAGAATACATATTGGCCTAAATTGATGAAGACATTTTATTTATTTTTTCAGAGGTGATCAAATGCCACAAAAAGAAAGCTCTATTTGTGGTGGAAAAAAGAACATACATTTTGAAATCGATGTCCTTTTTTTCCCATACATAGAGCTTTCTTTCTGTGGTATTTGATCGCCTCTGCGGTTTTCATTTTCTACACTATAAATAAAAAAAGAGCAACAATTAAAAAATATATATATTTTTTACTTCTTGCTATAATAAATATCCCCCCCCCCCCCCCAAAAAAAAAAACGAATTTCTTCATCAGTTTAGGCCAATATGTATTCTTCTACATTTATATAATTTTTGTCCAGGGTAGACACCTGAAAATACGCACCTCATCCCAAGACATAAATTATTTGTAAAGAAGGAAAGGTTTTGGGAAGGGACTATAGCGGTGCTTAAACAAATAACAATGAAAAACCAAATGTATAAAAATATGCAAAATATGTTTTATTATAGGCAAATATTAAAATGGATAACAAAGTCCAATAGATTGTTGAATTTCACAGGATATCTTTAATTATGATGGTTTAAACAAAGAGGCTTTATAGAGATTGCATGGTCGTATATTATCCCAACATGTTTCATCTGATGGCTTCATCAGGGGATTGTCAGGGCTGGGCTCACCCTTTCCTTCTCTAAGCTGGCTGATCAGCTGCTGGCTAATTGCCAGCTCCTATTTCTCTACAGTTACTCAGCTGTTGATGATATCCTGCTCGTCAGTCCTGCCTACTAAAGCCGTCCAGTCCAGTCCTGCTTGCTGTTTCACTACATGGATCCCTGACTTCTGGCTTGGCTGACTATCCGTTCCGGTTACTGAACTTTGGCTATGTTTTGACTACGTTTGTTCTTTTTACTTTTATTATTAAACAACTGTGATGTAACTGTACTTCTGTCTTGGTCTGCTTTCATGGTTTCTGACAGGGATATACACATCAACCATAGACTTGCGGAAAAGCACCTCAGGGCCCACTCCCCCAACACAGGGGGGAGGAAAGGGGTCAATCACGATGCGGAGAACGTCAAGAACATAGAGCACTATGTGACCATAGTGAGCACATTCATTGATCAAGTAAATACAAATAGACTCCAAAGGTCCAATACAGACGCAGTATTAAGGACAATAGCTCAAAGACAAAAAGAAAAGGCTAACAGGTGGCCCCCATTCCCTGGCATGTATTATTCTACATATTTTTGGTAGAAAAAAAATCGCAATATGTTTTTTGGATTTTATTTTTTTAGGTTGGGAGGGGGGTTTGCCTTGGCATATGCTTTAATATACACAAAGGTCAGCATGTGTTAGCTGTCTGCACAGCTAAGTACTTTGCACCTGCTCACAAAGGTCACAGGCTACAGTAGTAACTTACTTTGTTGCTGCTGTCCCATTCCATTTCACAGTTCACCTAGCCTATCCCTCAACAGGGAGATGTGTTGGAACACAGATTAATCCAATTGTTTCACTTGAATGATGGAAGCATAATTCAAACAATAAGCCTTAAAGGCAGAAAATGAATTTGCCAGCATTACTAATTTTAAAACCAGCTATCACAAAAAAGTGGTGTACCCCTTAGAACACACAAATCTGAAATGCATATTGCTACTTTTTTAAAGTTAACAAAAAGGTTAATAAACTTGAGAACTAATACAAATTTCCACAAGATGGAGCCTTATACATGCAATATAGAGATACAATTGTTCTTTAAGTTTTAGTTTTCCTTTAATACAAAGCATTATCATTACTCATTGCTGTAACCAATTTTTGACATCAGTTTTCAGCATTAAAAACTCAAGGGGGTACATTCCTAGAAGTGTGTTTTGTAATGTACTTTTGTGATTATTTAAATGGAAAACATTTTGTTCTCTTACTAAGTGCTTTAGTAAACTATAAGTCTCTGTATAAATGAAAAGTTGCCATTATTATTCCCATTTCTGTGATACAGTGGATTGTTCATAGTATAAGGCATTTGTGAGTTTCATTCTATTTAAAGCGGAAGTGAACCCGCTGACGTTTTTTTTTTTTTTCAGACCTGCAAGGGAAAAGGCATACTAGCTCATTATGAAATACTTACCTTAGAATAAGGCCCCGACATCTCACCCGATCCACGCCGAGGGAGCTGACATGTTCCCTTGGCGTGTTTTCCGGGTATTGCGTCCGGTGCAAAAAAAGACTATAGTAAAACTTGGATTGCGAGCATAATTCGTTCCAGAAATATGCTTGTAATCCAAAGCACTTGTATATCAAAGCGAATTTCCCCATAAGAAATAATGGAAACTCAAATGATTTGTTCCACTATCATTTATTCATAAGTCCTTCAGTTTATAGTCCATATAAAAAGATTATAGCAATGGTTGGGTAACCATAAAATGTCCATCCACAAATGGAAGCCTCCACAAGGGGATTAGAAGCAAAATCCGTATAAAAAAGAGAGGTGTCTCCAAGTGTAGCAATATGGATAAAAAAGAGTGTGACTAAAACGGCCTATTGTACACTACTCGGCGCCTGCTGTTTGGGATACAGTCTGTTAGTGCGGATAGACACACCCGTATAAATAGTAATAAATATATAAATAACTGAATAAATATATAAATAAATAAATATCAGCAGCTGTTTAAATAAATAGAAAATATAAAAGATTGGATAGTAAAAAATTTCAAGCACTGATGTACATGAGAAATAGACTACTAAAAACAGCGCTAGATTTCCAGTATCACAATGTTCAATCCAAATGTTTTTGAAAAGATACTGGGTTCACAATCACAGGAATATAACTGCAAAGATAAACTTAGAAGATAAATGTTCGTTCGGTGCAGAAAATAATGGTGAGTGAACAGTTCAAGATTGCATCAAGGTGACATCATCTGTAGACCAAGTAATACCCCGTGTGACTTGTTCCACCACGTGCGGAGAAATCCCCCTTAGGGGTTTAAACTCACCAGAGGTAAGAATCAAACAGGCATATCAGGTACAGGTCATCGAATGGTTAAACCGCATCCACTATTCATCCACCAAAATAGACACCAATCAGCCTGGTAACCTTCTTATAATCTTAGCATCACCAAACACCACTGCATCAGGGGTCCAGGGGGGAATTGGCTCCAAATAAACTCGCCATAAAAACAAATAAAGTTTTGCACATAGCGTAATTCTGTTTATTCTTAAAACATGTAAATAAAACCACCCATAAAAGATCCCATAAGTATAGCAGCGTACATTAAAGTTACTTTCAGTTATGCAAACAAGAATCACTTGCGTTTTGGGTTTGTTAGAAAAACCCCACAGCGGCATCCATAGTACTTCCTGTAGTCTGTAGTGTGTCTATCCAGACACAGGGACAGCTTCCTGGTAGCAGTGGAGCGCAGCTGGAACGCAGGCGTCACTTCCGGTCAGCGTCGTGTAGGCCACGCCCCCGCTCCACTGCTACCAGGAAGCTGTCCCTGTGTCTGGATAGACACACTACAGACTACAGGAAGTACTATGGATGCCGCTGTGGGGTTTTTCTAACAAACCCAAAACGCAAGTGATTCTTGTTTGCATAACTGAAAGTAACTTTAATGTACGCTGCTATACTTATGGGATCTTTTATGGGTGGTTTTATTTACATGTTTTAAGAATAAACAGAATTACGCTATGTGCAAAACTTTATTTGTTTTTATGGCGAGTTTATTTGGAGCCAATTCCCCCCTGGACCCCTGATGCAGTGGTGTTTGGTGATGCTAAGATTATAAGAAGGTTACCAGGCTGATTGGTGTCTATTTTGGTGGATGAATAGTGGATGCGGTTTAACCATTCGATGACCTGTACCTGATATGCCTGTTTGATTCTTACCTCTGGTGAGTTTAAACCCCTAAGGGGGATTTCTCAGCACGTGGTGGAACAAGTCACACGGGGTATTACTTGGTCTACAGATGATGTCACCTTGATGCAATCTTGAACTGTTCACTCACCATTATTTTCTGCACCGAACGAACATTTATCTTCTAAGTTTATCTTTGCAGTTATATTCCTGTGATTGTGAACCCAGTATCTTTTCAAAAACATTTGGATTGAACATTGTGATACTGGAAATCTAGCGCTGTTTTTAGTAGTCTATTTCTCATGTACATCAGTGCTTGAAATTTTTTACTATCCAATCTTTTAAAGTGTAGCAATATGGTTACATTTCATGAAGGTACAACATTTAGCAACTCACATGATTGATCCGGGGTAAAGCTGTCCACATAGACCAACCCCCGTACCACCGGCTCTCACCACTGTCAGTCTGCAATTGTGACCGGGAAGACTACCCTGCAGTAGAGCGATCTAAAGGCGTGGTTTGAAGAGTTTGTGGAGCGAAGTGTGGAAGGGATGATGTTGATGGTGGTTAGAAGGACGGTCTATGTGGACAGCTTTACCCCAGATGCCTGCATCATTTTACACCTCTTAATCATCAACCATGTGAGTTGCTAAATGTTGTACCTTATTAAATGTAACAATATTGTATTTATACTCAGTTGTGACATGACGCTACTCTTATATCACGTCACCGCATGTTTATCAAGTCAAAATGTATTTAACATGTTGCTTTTCTTGCGAATCGCTCTCAAACCAAGTTACTCTCAATCCAAGGTTTTACTGTATATGAAAGATGAGGTGAGTGTAACAAAGTATTTGTGAGGAAGAAGAAAGGGGTCCAGCTTCAGGGGGTCACTACACTTATATCTGCTATTAAGTGGACGAGCCAAAGATTGGATGAGGTGGGCTTCCTTCTAAGGCCGACACATATAAGGTTCTGTGGAATTATGGAGACTGCTGTAGAAAAAGACAAAATGATAAGGTGATACATTTGGGTTGCTGTAGGAAAAAATCTCACCACCAGACCAGTAAAAATATATAAATATGTATACATACACATTTACAGTATATATGAATATGTATGGATGTAACATGCACTCATTTATAAAACCCAAACTTGGGAAGCAGCAGAAATAAAAACTAGTAGTAAATACCACCCAAAAAAGAAAATAATGGGATTGGAAAAGATTATTATTATTATACACGATTTATATGCGCTTTACAATGTAGAGGGGGGACAGCACAATTACAGTACAGTTCAATACAGAAGGGACAGGAGGGCCCTGCTCGTAGAGCTTACATTCTAAAGGGAGGGGGTGGTGGTACAAAAGGTAATAGGTATCGGGAATGATTTGATGGGGGTGGCTCAGGGACAGTTGTTAGGTGGGTGTGGGATAAGCTTCCCTGAATAAGTGAGTTTTCAGGGATCTCCTAAAGGTGGACAGGTTCGGGACTGATCGGACATACCGGGGCGGGGAGTTCCAGAGGATGGGAGAAGCTCTGGAGAAGTCCTGAAGGACGAGCATGGGAGGAGGTAACAAAGGAGCAAGAGAGCAGGAGGTCCAAGGAGGAGCAGAGGGGACGATTTGGGCGATATCGCCAGATGAGGTTGGTGATGTAGCTGGGGGCGATGTTGTGGAGGGCCTTGTATGTTGTGGTTAACATTTTACATTTTTTACGGTGGGGTTGGGGAAGCCAGTGAATGGATTGGCAGAAAAGGGCAGCAGTCACAAATAAGTTAGTGAGGTATATTAGTCTAGCAGCAGCAATCATAATAGACTGAAGGGGGGGATGCGTAAGAAACTCTGAAACTATTGAATTATGGCAAGGAATGGCGGTCCTAACACAACAGACGTGCCCAAACCGCGGATGGGGTGAGAGCTCTGTGCACCTTTCCTCCTCTCCCCTCCCCTATATATCTTTAAAATGGCCACCACCTAAGCACTCCACCATGTGCCTGCCACGCCAGACTTCCATTAGCGGCGGAAAGCAGGAGGATATGTCTGCGGGCTGTGTTTTATCTAATGGTGGTCTGGTGGTTAAGATCAGCATGTGAAGCGGATTTCACTATACCACATTCCTGTGGGGAGACTTTAAAAAACGGACCATGTTGACACACCAAGCCCCTTCTGTTGATCCTGAAGTGCAGGATCTACCTGCATAAGCTACTTTTAACATGGCCATAATGTCAACCAAATTGTCAGCCATATATTGCTGAACAGTTACATCATCAAAAGCCATATTGTCTAAATGGAATTATACATGGCAGCCCCGCATATCAGCATCAAATGCTTGCAAGTATTATTTCCAAATTTAAAATTTTTAGTCTCTTTATTGTATATGAAAAATAAATTGTAAACTATATCCATTGATCACAACATTGTATCCAGTGTGCAATGAAAATATAGCATGCAGATACTGAAAAGAATGTACATTTCCCATCCCAAAAAAGTCGAGGCACAAATGTGTATAAATAGAAGAGACTTATGCCGCGTACACACGGTCGGAATTTCCGATGGAAACAGTCCGATGGGACTTTTTCATCGGATTTTTCGACCGTGTGTATACCCATCGGTCTTTTTCTGTCGGAATTTCTGACGGACTTTGGATTGAGAACCTGTTCTTAATTTTTCAGACGGAAAACCTTTCTATCGGATTTTCCGATCGTGTGTATGCAATTCCGACATGCAAAATTCCGACGCATGCTCGGAAACAATTCAACGCATTCTCAGAAGCATTAAACTTCCCTTTTATAGTGCAGTCGAACGTTTTTTAAGGCGTGGTGTTATTGACTGTCGGAATTTGGTGTGACCGTGTGTAGGCAAGACAGTTTGAGCGAAATTCCGTCGGAATTCCGACCGTGTGTACGTGGCATTAAACACTGATTACATGACAAAAGCAGCATGAAGTTAACACAACTTCTGCATTGTTTCTAAGTATTAGACAAAATGACAATCTACCTTAAAATGTGACAGCATTGCATATTATTATTAGTTATTACTAATTTTTATAAACAGATATGATTGTGATATACCTATTATACAATATTAGGTGAGCACATTTCACCAGCAGCTCCTGTTATTGCATATACATATATCATTTTGTCATGTGAAGTATTGATTTCCAGTGCAGCCACAGAGATAATGAATGGCTCGAAATCGCTGGCATAATAAACAGGTCTTTGGTTTTATAGGGCCTGTAGAGATAATTATTGGAAGATAATAGACAGACATACAGTTCTGATAAATGCTTTCAAAAATGTGTCCATAAAATTCATAGCTTGCCTTGCAAATAGAATTAACATCTTAAAGTATAACTAAAGGCAAAACGTATTTTAAAAATTTGGATAGAGTGCAGAGCGATTAGAACACCTCAGGTTTCTTTGCTTTCTGTGTCCCCGTTAGGGAGATTCATCCTCTTTATTTGTCCTGTTTATTATTATTATTATTATTATTATTATTGAAAGTGAAAGTAAAAGAAAATACCAAATTTTGGGTTGTCCCCAAAAATGTAATTGAGGGGAAATCTTCCAATGGGGACACTAGTTCTGGTGACCTGGGGGCAAAAGAATCCCCTTAATTTTCAAGGATTCCTCTCACTTCCTGTTTTGGTTATGGGACAGGAAGTGAAAGGAAGTCTCCCCAATGGGACACAGATGGCAAAAAATAAACTGACAGGGGTTATGACCCTCCCTTACTCTATTCAAAAGTTTTGTCTAAAAGAGGTTTTGTTTTAAATTGAAACCCTTGCCACATAATCACAAATATATCCTAACGTTCTGTCTACCGAAATACAATGAGTAACACAGTTCAACAACAGTAGGGAATGTATGCTTAGCGTACTAATGTCCTTTCCTCTTCCATAAAACAAAGGAGATTTGCCAAAGGTGTCATTGAGGCGAAATGGGATTCTTTTTATTATATTCAAACTATAAGAAAGTATGTTAGAAGATCTGCAGAGCAAAACTTTGCTCTTCATGTTGATTGGGTTTTAAAGTCTACCTAAACCCAAAAACAAAAATGACAATGCTGTTTAGCTTTCCATTGATGCGTTGTCCTTCTGTATCAGGACAACAGAAACTGAAGATAGGACTGCGGACCTCTGGGCTTCCGGGTCCTGTGCCGAGCGGCTGCCCTGCTACATTCTGAGAGGCGTCACACTCTCCACCTTGTCCAATCAGAGAACACCTTGCATTCATTGAGCTGGAAGCTCCTGGAGATCACTGGAGTAGGGATACCTAATACAGTGATTTCCGGTTTCTAGAGGGATCCCTCTGCTATATATGGAAACATATGGAAATTCTCTTCACCCAGAGGCCATTCATTTTGTATAATCTTAAAAAACATCTACATGCTAATCCAAGAGACAGGTGTTTCCATTCACTCCCTGTGGCTTACTGTTCTCTTTTGTCTCATAAATGATACTGTAGCAACTTACTATTGTTTAAAAGATGTGACAACAATGAAGGAGCCACACAAATTGAGCCTCGCATATCACCTTCAATTTGAAAAGAAAGGTTTTTTTTGCAGCTCAAAAGCTAATAAGATTCTTAATTTAAAGCAGAAGTTACAAAAAATGTTTGGCCTACCGCCCCCCTTTTAGAAAAAAAAAATTACTCAAATCTACCCTCTTTACGTGAACAAACAGAAAGATGCAGCGACAAATTTGCGTTATTTTACGTATCTGTATTCTATCTACATTCTATAGGGAAAGATGAAAGGCGATATACTTACTAGACCCTGGCTCCTCTCGGCATAAGAGCCGTACCTGCAGCTCCTGTACACCTGCACTCTAGCGGTCTTGAGTCTTGATGTCGTCAAGCCCAGAGCAGTGTCCATAGCCCTGCTCTGATCATGAAGACTCCTGAAACAGTCCATGGCTGGATCATTGGGGAGAGCTGTTTACCAGGGGGGTGAAGGTTTGGTAAGGGCACTTTCACACTGCCAGCGCCCGGGCGTTGGCGGTAAAGTGCCACTATATTTAGCGCTTTTAACCCCTGCTAGCGTCCAAAAAAGGGTTAAAACCACCCGCAAAGCGCCACTGCAGTGGCTGTTCGGTGGCGTTGCCCATCGATTTCAATGAGCAGGGGCACTTTAGGAGTAATCGCTGAACCACAGCTGTCTACTTTATGGCCCAGGGGTTTCCTTTAATGTGGTTGTAAACCTCTGAAATGAAAAATGAATTGTAATTGTAATGAGTGTAATTTCTGTCTGCTGTATCCTTCTTCTGCTATCTGCATGAGTCACTTTTAACTGGTTATAGTAACTCCAAGAGATCCAGGGGGATTGAGAGGAGGGCTCCAGCACACAGCCCTAGCTGTGTATGTCTCCCTATGAGACTCTTTAGAGGGGGTTGTCCTTTTCTGATCACTCAGGTCTCCGATTACACTCAGTTCCCTGCTCTATGATGTGCAGTGTGCAACATCAGATCCCCGCCCCCTATCTTCTGACAATGTTGTGTAAACTTTGAACTGCTTTCCTAAAGTTTGAAGAACTTTAGGAAAGTTCTTCCCACTTTCTGTTCTGGTAAAAGGTGCCTCCACTGACAGTGGCTGGTCTTCTTAATGGGGAGACAGCAATAAAAACCTCAATCAAAAAAGATAACCCTAGTTTGCCTTTAATTTAACAAATTGGATATGGAAAATGTTGCTGTGAGCAAACAAGATGTCTCTCAATCAGCATTGGCTATTTTTAAAGAACTATAGGCAAAAGTCATAAAATAAATAACACAAGTTAAAATAAAGATTATAGTTTCAAGTAGATTTTTATCTTTTAAAATTAATGTTTTCTAAAAGGGAACGCCTAATAAATGTCTATAAATGTCTAATAAATTCACCCAAAACATTTTTTTTTAAAAAGACAGTGTAAAACAAAAACAAAAAAAAAGTAAAATAGATAAGAAAAAAAAAAAAAAATGTAAAGCTCCCTGTCCCGCCGAGCTCGCACGCAGAAGCCAACGCATACGTAAGTCGTGCCTGCACATGAAAACTGTGAGGTATCGCTGTGATGGTTAGAGTGCGAGAAATAACTCTAGCACTAGACCTCCTCTGTAACTCAAAACTGGTAACCTGTAAACATTTTTAAACCTCGCTTTGTAAAAAAAAGTGTATATTTTAAAAAAAATGCGCGAATATGGTGTGACATAAAGTATTGCAACGACCGCCATTTTATTCTGTAGGATTTTTGAAAAAAAAATATATTGTTTGGTGGTTCTAATTAATTTTCTAGCAAAAAAAAATAAACAATGATTTTAACTTGTAAACAACAAGTGTCAAAAAGAGTCTCCGTCCTTAAGGCCGGGTTCAGACTGCTGCGGTGCGGGAGATCGCATATGATTCGCACCGCACTGCAGTTCAAATCATATGCGATCTCTGTGCGATGCAAATTCAGCCATACAGATAGTATGGCTGAATTCGCATCGCATTCGGCCCAAAATCGGACAGGACCCTTTTTTTCGCTCCGCAGCAGAATCGGATCGCATGGTGTTCTCACCATGCGATCCGATTCCTGTCCGAGTTTGCAGATCGCACTGCGATATGCGAGCTGCTATGGGGGTGTCATTAACATTTCATTGACACCCCCAGCAGCTCGCATAGGGCAGTGTGAACTGCCGGCGGGAGACATGCGGTGCGGGAACTCGCAGTGTATTCGCAGCGTTCCCGCACCGCAGCAGTGTGAACCCAGCCTAAGGGTCGGTTCACACTGAGGCAGCACGACTTGCAGCGCGACTGCCTCAGGCGACCTGTATCCGACTTCAGCGGCGGCTTGCAAAATGACTTCTGTAGTCAATGCAAGTCGCCTGAAGTCACCCCAAAAGTAGTACAGGAACCTTTTTCTAAGTCGGAGCGATTTGTGTCGCTCCTATTAGAACGGTTCCGTTGTACAGAATGGATCGCGACTTGTCAGGCGGCTAAGTCACCTGACAAGTTGCCCCAGTGTGAACCGAGTCTCAGTGGTTAAAAGGTCATGCTACCTGCAGCAAATTTCTGAGTACAGCAAAGTATTACACACTACCATTGCTATGACTTGGAAACATGATATATTCATCACCCTGAAGTATGTTTGCAGGTTCTTTTTTTTTCTTCTCGTTAGTAGATAATCATTTAATTACCTGTGAACTTGCTATTTCTGCAACTGGATTGTGTTTTGCAGCATTCAATGTACAGTAGAGTAGCATGATGACACCGCCATTTGTGCATATAGGTGACATACCATGGCTGGTCAGACTACCTTCCCTAGGGTGATAAACAGCCTCTGGCAGGCAACCTTTGTTCTAAAAAAATGTCGTGATTGATGTATTCATATGCAGAACCTGTTTGGAGAGCACATTATATACACTCCCAGATTTCTTTTTTTTGGCAACTGTTTCATTATGGATACAACAAGATACTTAGGTACACAAAACATAAGAAAAAACAAAGTTACATTGGAAGATTGACTGGATTTAGGGGACCCATTAACATCTTAGTATTGTGGTAATGCATGGTGAAACATGCGTTTCATTGCATGTTATGGTGATGCATTTGAACTCCATGTCAACGCTCTAATACAGTAGCGGGTATGCACCTGAACTGCGGCGCACCACAATACACATGCGGCCCACTGCATCCAAAAAATGGTCAGGTCCCAGAACCCAAGGAAAAAATGTAATGTATTGCAGCTGGCCAGTCCTTAGATAGACATTGCGCTTCAATGCACATAAAGTGTGCGTTGCCATGCAGGACATGTGGTGTGAATAGTCAGGGAGGTCCTTAATTGCATATTATTTGTTCTCCCGTTTCAAGAATTTCCCTTTATCTTCCGTTCAGTGACAACTTTACATTTTTTGACTTTCCATTGTTTCCTGTCTCAATGACAGTAGCTACCGTGTTTCCCCGAAAATAAGACCTACCCCAAAAATAAGACCTAGCGTTATTTTCCAGCAGGGCTGGAATATAAGCCCTACCCCCAAAATAAGCCCTAGTTTAAAATGCTTGTAAAATCCTATAATCCACTCTATTACATAGAATATAATGTATAATGTGTGTGTTTCTGTAATATAATTGTGGGGAAGAGAGCTCCGGCAGGTCACAGAAGCACAGAGCGGCGCTATAATGAAGGTATTTGGCACAATTATTTTACAGAAACACACACATTGTACATTATATACAGGCATATACCACTTTTAAGTACACAATGGGGTTTATTTACAAAAGCTGGAAAGTGCAAATTCAGGCTCACTTCTGCGTTAAAACCAATGAGCTTCCAGGTTTTATTACCAAAGTTTAACTGAACAAGCTGGGGTTAGAAGCTCATTGGTTTCTATGCAGAAGTGAGCCTGATTTTGCACTTTCCAACTTTAGTAAATAAACCCCATTGCGTACTTAAAAGTGGGGTATGCCTGTACTACTGTAATAGACAAGAAGAGGGGATAATCCAAGGGCTACTCCAAGTAGTGCCCTCGATCATCAATGATGGTAAGGACTATTACGGTACCCAAATATACAACAGGGGTTTATATAAAAAATAAAACATTTATTACAAAAATATAGAAACACAATACAATTGATAGTGACAACAATTACATAATAATTGAAACAAATAATTTACAAAGCAATAATTTTAGCCAGTACAATGAGGGCCCCCACAGGTCGGTGGAGACACAATGATATGGGAATAGACGTAACCCTCGACAAGTTTCGCGGCCTGCGCCGCTTCTTCAGGAGATGTCATCCAATAATCTATAGAAAAATACAATCTCATAGTTACAATATCATGATACAGCAGATATTTATGTAAAACAAAAATAGCACATTGAATTTGGAGTTTTTATAAGAAAACCTGCATGACTCACCAATGAAGGCCTGTATGGCGAATAAACGGCATCACATGAGACGCCCTATGATAGGGTGGTCCCTGGGGGGCGGACAGGGGGGGGCTATTTGGACGGACTAGAATTAGAAAAAATTATTGTTTGTAATTGGATAGTATACTGTGGGTAACAGCACCACCCCAGTGCACAGTGAAAGCTGGAAAAGAAAATGTATAAGAAAAAGAATAGAAAAGAAGGACATAAAAAAAGGGGGGATGATAAAGAAAAGCAGTGGGAGAGAAAAGGGAGGAAAAGGAAGGGGAGAAGAAAATGAAAGGAAAAGGGAAAACAATAGAGAAAGAGATAAAAAAAGGGGGGGGGGGGGAGATAAGGTAGAATTGTGAGAAAAGAAAAAAAAAAAAAAAAAAGATAAAGAATAAAGGGGGAAAAAAGGGGATAGAGACAATAAAAAGAAGAAGAGGAAATGGAGAAAGAAAGAGGAGGCAGAAAAAAGGGGGAAAAGGAGAGGGGGGTGGGATGAAGGGGAAAAAAGGAGGGATGTGTGCGTGTGGTGAGCCAATCGGGGACTGAGAGAGAAAAAAAAACATCAATAACATGTAATAGAGTGGATTATAGAATTGTACAAGCATTTTAACTCCGTTCACACTGGGGATTCCTGTCAGGCAAAAAAAAGCCCTACTGTGTCTTTTACTGACAAAATTAATATAAGACCCAGGCTTATTTTCGGGGGAAACGCGGTACGATCGGATTTTCGGCAGACAAAGCGTCAGACTTTTTCAGGGCGTGTGCCTGGATTTTGTCTTGCATACTAACGGCACACAATTGTTGGCCAACAAACACAAATGTAGTAATGAAATCAGAAAAATTCTGGACAGTCGCACTCCAAAAAGTAGCCTTTATTCGTCAAGAAAAATCAAAAATACATGCCACAGCAGAACGAACAGAAGAACTTCACACTATCAAACAGTGCTTAATCATATCGAACGTAGTGACGTATTACGTGGAATTTCAGCTCTTGAGCGCCAACCTTTGGGCACCTTTTGCTAATATAAAAATGAAAGGAGGGCGCACCGACCTTGTGCATTACCAATGGTAAAATTTATAAAAAAACTGTAACAGCAGTAATCAGTGAGCATTGATCCCGAGCATACGTGTTTGTACTTTGGACTTTTGTGTGACGAACTTGTGTACACACGATAGGAAAATCTGACTACAGACCGTTGTCCGCTGAAAATTTACTAGCCTGCCATCCAACATTTGTTGGTGGAAAGTTGGCCAACAATTGTCTGATGGAGTGTACCAATGGTCGGATTTTAGGCAAACAGACAGTCATCTCACAATTCCCTGCCGAAAATCCAATCGTGTGCACGAAGCTTAAGGCTGGGTTCACATATGTGTGGCTGCGGTTTGCAGTCCAGTGCGTTTCTGTCTCCCGGTCCAGGTGCGATTCAGGTGTGAATTTTTGCCTGAATTTGCACCTGAAACGGACCCAAAAATGCACAGGATCCTTTTTGAAACCGCACTGCGGCCGACCCCGGGCATTTGTGAACTGGCTCCGTTGAGAGCCGGTCACATTCACATGTCATGCGAATTGGATGAGGTTCCAAGTTCGCATATATGTAAACCCAGCCTAACGTTGCTTCTTTGAGAAAAAGGATCAAATACATTATTTTGGGCTTTTGCTTTGCGCTGGTAGCCCATTCCAAATAAATAAGTTGCATTACGGAAATACATATTAAAATACAAAATACAGCGGGTTAGCACACCCTAGTTTCCAGGACAGGCCTGAAGGGAGAAATACACTGATGCATGCAATGATTACATTACTTATTAGATAAAAGAGCAGTAAAGTGGTCTGCACTTCTTCCACACTCTGACACATCTGCAGTGACCGTGATGAAAGCCAGCACAGACACCTTTTCAAAAACAGTTGTTTCTTTTTTAAGTCTTGCAAATAAGCCCTTGTCAGCAATGCAGAGTGCTGACATACACGTCATGTGGGCCATATATTATCAGCACTGAATTTAAAAAGGTATTTAATCTCATCCCTCAAAAGCTATAAAAAGCAACACACAGTATTTAGTGCTTATAACATTATCTAAAGATCCATTAACACCCGTGGGTGCGCGTTATAGTGTACATAAGACACGCAGCGCATCAGTGTTTACTTTTTTTATGTTTTTTTTTTTTTGTTTTTTTTTACCACTTAGGAAAGATTTATCCACTTCCTGACCAGGCCATTTTTTGCGATATTTTACCATTTTTTGCGATACAGCACCACGTCACTTTAACTGACAGTTGCGCGGTCGCGCGACGTTGTACCCATACTAAATTGATATCTTATTTTTCCCACAAATAGAGCTTTCTTTTGATGGTATTTGATCACCACTGCGATTTTTATGTTTTGCGCTATAAATAATGAGAGACAATCTTGAAAAAAAGAAACATTTTTAACTTTTTGCTATGATAAATATCCCCCCAAAAAATGTAAAAAAAAAGAATTTCTTTCTCAGTTTAGGCCGATATGTATTCTTCTACATATTTTTGTAATAATAAAATAAACTCCCAATTAGCGTATATTGATTGGTTTGCGCAAAAGTTATCGTGTCTACAAAAAAGGGAATAGATTTATGGCATTTTTATTATTATAATTATTTTTTACTAGTAATGTCGGTGATCTGCGATTTTTAGTGGGACTGCGACATTGCGGCAGGCAGATCGGACACTTTTGACACTTTTTTGGGACCAGTGACATTTATACAGCCATCAGTGCTAGAAAAAAATGAACTGATTACAGTATAAAAGACACTGGCAGGGAAGGGGTTAACACCAGGGGTGATCAAAGGGTTAAATGCTCCCTAGGGAGGTGCTTTCTAACTGTGGGGGGAGTGGACTGACAGGGATCGCTGTTCCTAATCAGTAGGAACAGACAATCTCACTCTACTCCCCTGACCGATCGTGGATCTGCTTTGTTTACACTGTTAGATCCCCGTTCTGCCTCTCTGTGGAGCGATCGTGGGTGGCCGGCGGACATCGAGTCCACCAGACCTGCTGATTGGCTCCCCCGCTAGCGAATGGGCACAAATTGCCGCCTACGCGCCCGACGTACAATGATAGCGATTTGCGCAGCCGTGCCAACCTGCTGCAGCACAACTGCGGCGGCTGGTCGGCAAGTGGTTAAAGTTAACAAAATACTACATTTAACTCTATGCATAACAGGGTGTTGCAACACGTGTTGTAAAATGGTTTTGTGTATTTTGTTGCATAAAAATGCACGCAAAACACACTTGTATAGTGTCAACAGGGCACCTTGCGCTGAGCCTACATTGATCAATGCAACGCACCTAGTATGGACAAGTCATAAAGCTAGACTTGGGCACACCAAAAATGCACCTTCCATTGTAAGTCAATGGGAACACATTTAAAATGCATCAGTGTGGGCCTTTATATAGCTTGAATTTTAGCCGTTCCCTTTGGAATTGGATTGACAAAAGTCGACTCAAAAATGTACTTTTACTGTTTACTGGAAAATTCTTGCCTAAACTGTCATTGTTCGGGTATTCAGGCAGCCATGGGTGCTGCAGATGCCTGAATACAATAGCAGTCAGCGGATTCTCTTCCATCCATGCTGTTTATTGTGGATGGAGGAATCTTTCAATTTTATCTCGTTCCTCCCACAAAAATTGAGTGTAGTTAGAGTTTTTTTTGTTTTAAGAGTAGGCCTACATTTACTATATATATATATATATATATATATATATATATATATATATATATATATATATATATATATATATATATATATATATATATATATATATATAAAGTATTCTCCTTTTTAAAATTTGCATTCTTCTTTCTGCGGTGGCCAGTCCTAAATCTACAGGCACCCCTTTCTTGTTTCCAGGTGTCTCCTTAGATAGCTGGCTGCTAAGGACGCACCCATGCATGCGTATTCCTGGCCGGAGCTGTGTGCGCCTATAGACACACACAGCGCCTGGCAAGCTATCCCCCTTCTTCCTCCTCCCAGCAATTTGACTGAGGGCAGCAGAAGTCAATCGCTCAACTGCTCTCAGTACCCCAGAAGTTTGGGGAAAGGGCACAGATCAGAGGACTTGGAAGTGGTGTTTGGGGATAGGGGAGCTGAAAAATTAACTGGAGCAGTTTTTTTTATCTTAATGCAGAGAATGCATTAGGTAAAAAATGCCTTCAATTTGGTACCACTTTAAAAGAGAAGTACAGCCAATGCCCGTTTGGCTTTACTTCTCCTGATCACAGGACTGCAGTTTGTTCTGCACTCCTATTACTCGTTTTCAGCAGACAGCGGACTGAAGCCTGACATCACAGTGCCGGTCCAGGCTGCGGCAAGATCGCGTCAATGAAGTCTGGATCCGCCCACATGCCCGGACCAGAGCCTGAGTCAGCTGCCCCTGCCCACTCCACAGCTCAGTGCTCCAGTGAGTACGGGGTGGGGGGCGGTGCAGAGAGCCAGTGACTGCCAGTCAGCAGCTCTCTGCTCAGGGAGCTGTGAGAACCGAGCAATCAGCAGTGTTTGATCGCTCGGTTCTCAGTGTTAGTGCCAGCCGGGGGACAGATGTAGCATACTTCTCTTCCTCTATGTTATTGTGTTTTGAGCCATGCTATTACATTACTTACTTGCTTTGATGATTTGTAAAGCAATGCAAGTATCTGATTGGTGCTTCCTGTTCTAGCAATGCTTTGTAAATAGCAGTGATAAAAACCAGTACCATGACTCAGGCTTTATAGGTGTTGAAAGGAAGCTGTGTGTTTCTGAAACAGGGCTGATAAGGCATGTCTAATTAAAGATAAATAACTGTTTTAGTGTTGACTTCCAACTTCTAAAAGGTCCCATAGACGAGGGCTTCAGTTTCTGCAGGAATAGTTGGAGAAGGTCTCTCTTACATATGATATGGCTGTTCCCATATTAGGAACATTTCTATCATTGTATTGATTGTGTTCTGAACAAATCCCCCAACAGCTGAATATACATATGTTTAGCTCCTTATCTTCCCTGTGTATTGTTGGAAATCCTAAACAGGAGCATTGCTGTGCTACACCCTCCTTATTCAAATAAAAAAAACACGCCAGGTTAATAGTTACCCTAGTTACTCACCTGTAACAACTCTCAGTTATTTGCTGTAATTTCAGCCAAATATACTGGGACAATTCTATAATTCAAAAAGTACAGAATAATGCCGCGTACACACGGTCGGAATTTCCGATGGAAACAGTCCGATGGGAGCTTTTCAACGGATTTTCCGACCGTGTGTATGCCCATCGGTCTTTTTCTGTCGGAATTTCCGACGGACTTTGGATTGAGTACCTGTTCTAAATTTTTCCGACGGAAAACCTTTCTATCGGATTTTCCGATCGTGTGTAGGCAATTCCGACACGCAAAATTCCGACGCAGGTTCGGAAACAATTCGACGCATGCTCGGAAGCATAAAACTTCCCTTTCATAGTGCTGTCGAACGTGTTTTATGCCGCTGTGTTACAGACCGTCGGAATTTGGTGTGACCGTGTGTAGGCAAGACAGTTTGAGCCAAATTACGTCGGAATTCGGTGTGACCGTGTGTAGGCAAGACAGTTTGAGCCAAATTCCGTCGGAATTCCGACGGGAAAACCATCAGAGCTTTTTCCGACGAGAATTCCGACCGTGTGTACGTGGCATAAGTGTTTTTGGATATCTTTGCATTAGACATTGTTAGAATTTTTTTTATTAGCAGCTGCTGAGTTTGTTCTGTACACACTTGTGCGATGTGGGAACCAGCGCGGTTCCAGTGCAGGTCTCTGCATCACACCTGAATCGCCGTCGGTTCACACTGCCCTCTGCGAAACGCTGTGGGTGTCAATACAACATTAATGACACCTCCAGATCGGTTCGCAGTGCGAACTGTGAAATGGTGCAGGAATCGAATCGTATAGGTGTGAACGACCATGCGATCCGATTCCAGTGCGGACTAAAAAAAGAGTCCTGCACCATTTTGGTGCGAATGCAATGCAAATTCAGCCATACAAAGTGTATGGATGAATTTGCATCACCCAGACATTGCATGTGATCTGCACAGCAGTGCTTTGCGAATCACATGCGATGTCTGGCATTGCACAAGTGTAAACCGAGCCTCAAGTGTGTGTAAACTGTAACAATGAGCTTCTCCTGTTTACTCATTTTCCTATTCTAAATATATAATTGAACGTGTTAAAAAAGGATATAGTAGAAACACAGAAAATTGGCTATACAATCATTTATTCAACAGAAATATCAATAGATGTAATGGTGTGCTGTAGAAATAGTAAAGTAAATCCTTGTCATGAGAAGCTGGTATTTAGCAGACCCCTTTGATCTGTTAAATATATCGTTGGAAACATTTTGTTTTTAGCTGTTTAATAAGTCTAAAAAAAGGGTGGGTGAGAGTAGTTGAGTAGTTTAGAAAAAGGACTGGCAGGGCGGACAACACTCGCTTGTTCAGCTTGCAGTCAGTGTATGGCCAACTTTAGGAGCTGTATGCACACAGGCGAATAGACAATTGAGGGAACAACTTTCCAATGGGGGCACAAACAAAAAATAAATAAAACATTTACGGTTCTAACCCTTCCTTCCTTCTGAGACTAAAAATATATATTTTGCTTTGAATTCTAGATAGGACTCAGTATAACCCTAGGCCAGTTCCAAAAATATAGCAGTTTATTAGTCAGTCTACATCTCTGAGTACAGTGGGTGGCAGCAATTGGGTTACTCCTGAGGGTTCCTTGGCCTATAGTGTGTGACAGTGTGAGAACTTCAGTTCTTGAAGAACACTGTGGACTAGAACTTCTCACCTTCAATCTTGGAGGTTTCCAGGAACATCCAGGTTTGTGTATTTTCAGGGGTAGATCCAGAGTATGCTTGAAGTATTACAAATCTCAGTTGGCCTAGGAACACCGTGGAATTTCGGAAGAGTCTGACCCTGTTGTCTGACTAATGCCCCGTACACACGGTCGGAAATTCCGACCACAAAATCCGTCTGATTTTTTCAGACGGATTTTATCCGACACTGGTGTTGCATACACACGGTCGGACAAAGTTGACGGAAAATCCGATCATTCTGAACGTGGTGACGTTCGTTGCGTACGACGGGACTACGTAGAGGCTAGTAGCCAATAGTTTTGGTCTCGTAATTTGATCTGAGCATGCGTGGCACTTTGTCCGTCGGAATTCTCTATACACTATCGAAAAAGTCCGATCGGACTTTGTTGTCGGAAAATTGGAGAGCAGGATCTTAATTACGGAAATTATGATGGAAAAAGTCTGATGGAGCCCACACACGGTCGGATTCTCCGACAACATGGTCCGATAGGACATTTTCCATCGGAAATTCTGACCATGTGTACGGGGCATAAGAGATGTTTGGGCTATCCTGCTGTGCTAGCTACACCATGGGGTTGATTTACTAAAGGCAAATCCACTTTGCACTGCAGTGCACTTGTAGAGTAGAGTGTATTTGCCTTTCGTAAATAACCCCCTATATGTCCTCTCAATCTTTTCTGTAAGTAGGTGGATGAAAAGTTTGTTTCTTAGCTTTAAAAATCCAAGTAAGCTAATTTAACACACTGCAAACACTTGCTGTCCTTGAAGAGCTTCACTTAGCTACTCTCAGTTAAAGGGTACTGTAATTTAGTATAATCAGTATAATTACTCAGTATAATCTACTCTGACATTCTTTTTCGATTTTGGATATACTGCACTGAAGAAGGGTTTAAACCTTTAATTATTTTTTTTTTATGTCCCCTTTAGGCTGGTTTCACACTGGGGCGTTGGGGGCGCTGGCGGTAAATCGGCGCTATATTTAGCGCCGCTTTACAGTTGTTTTAGCGGCGCATTTCGGCCGCTAGAGGGGCGGTTTTACCCCCCGCGATCGGCCGAAAAAGGGTTAATACCGCCCGCAAACCGCCGCTGCAGCGGCGTTTTGAAGGCGGGTTCGGAGCGCTACCTCACTGTTTTCAATGGGAAGGGGCGCTATAGGAGCGGTAAATATACCGCTCCTACAGCGCACCAAAGATGTGGCTTGCAGGACATTTTTCAGCGTCCTGCAAGCGCACCGATTCAGAGTGAACGCCCTCGGGCTTTCACACTGAAGACACAGCAACAGCTGTTTCGGGTCGGTTTGCAGGCGCTAATTTTAGCGCAATAGCACCTGCAAACTGCCCCAGTGTGAAAGGGGCCTTAAAGACATTGCTGCTCAGTTGTGACCCCCTGTCAAACTGGCCCACAGGCTGCCACTTTAGCTGGAAGAGAAGGAAAATCAGACACAAAGGGGTTGATTTACTAAAGGCAAATAGACTGTGCACGTTGCAAGTGCAGTTGCTCCAGAACTTAGTAAATGAGGTAAACTTCACTTTGCAAAGAATACCCAATCACGTGCAAGGAAATAAAAAAAAACAGCACTTTTGCTTGCACATGATTGGATGATGGAAGTCAGCAGAGCTTCTGTTCATTTAATAAGCTCTGGAGAAACTGTACTTGCAGAGTGCAACTGCACTTTGCAAAGTGCACAGTCTAATTGCCTTTAGTAAATCAACCCCATAGACTGCATTAAAAAACATATTAGAGGTTATCAGGGCCATCTTTAATATTGATTGGACCCTGGGCAAAACTTTTCTTGGGGCCCCCCATGCAGTTTTGCTTTCCACCTGCTCTGAGACATACAATAATTAGCAGCTAGCCTGAAAATCAGTTTACTGAATCGGATCAGGCAGCTATTGCGATTGGTTGCCAGAGGTCACAGTGTATCATTACTGCTCACTGACTGGTTGCTAGAGGTTACAGCACACATTACGGCTCACTGATTAGTTGCTACAGCACGATTTCTGCTTGTTGATTGGTTGTTAGAGATTACTGTGGATATGACCTCAGGGGGGCCTCCGCTATTTACGTATGACTGCCGCCGCTATTTACATATGAATGCCGGTAATGTTCATATAAACTATGGGTCTGCAGGTGAGTCATCTGTACACAACTTTAGGGCAGAGCTGGGCAGCATTTGTAGCAGCACTTCACACTGAGATATTGGGAAACAGCACAGGACTAAAACCTCAAGGGACAAGGGAATTTAAACCAGGATGGTTGGCAAGTATGAGGCAGCCTCTTTGGGCCCCACAACAATGACAGGGCCAAGGCAGCTGCCCCTTTTGCCCTGCCTTAAAAAAGGCCCTGGAGGTTACAACATTTGAGCACAAAGGGAACAAAACATCGCTCTCATTCGGTCCACTGTTCCACCTTCACTGAGCTCTGGTAAGTGCTGACCCTGTTTGAAGCAGTCCCCATAGCAGGAAAAGAGAAAGGATTCAGTCTTTCTGCACATCTGATGCCGCGTACACACGACCGGACTTTCCGTCAGAATAAACTCTGACAGTCTTGCCGAGGGAGTTCCTGACCGAACGGACTTGCCCACACACGATCACACCAAAGTCTGTTTGTTTCGAACGCGATGACGTACAACGGGACTAGAAGGAAGTTCAATAGCCAGTAGCCAATAGCTGCCCTTGCGTCGTATTTGGTCTGTCGAACCAGCATACAGAATACAGACAAACGGTTTTCCTGATTCCGTCGGAAAGATTTAACTCATGTTCTATTTCTAGGTCCGTCTGAATTTTTGAAGAAAAAAATCAGATGAAGCCCACACACGGTTGGAATATCCAACGGAATAATTCCGTCGGACCTTTTCTGCCGGAAAGTCCGGTCCTGTGTACGCCTCATAAAACCTCACTTTTATGGTAGTCTTCAATGAAATACATCTCCACAACAAGGCAGGGAATACAGCATTCACAGTCAACATGCTTTGCGTTTAAGCAGCGCTGAATCATAGCTAAGTTACCAAATCCTTTCTCTTTTCCAGGTTATAACTCTTCTTTACTTTTTAAAAAATAGTTTGGGGGAAATGCCCCTTGCTTTTTTCACAGTCACATGGGGTCATATCAATTAGAGGTTTTAAAAAAAAACTATGCATAAATTGTCTGCAAAATATAAATACCTGTAATAAATAAATCAATAAACCTTTTAAAGTAGGGTTTGGTAAGGTTGGAACTTCTGTAAGACCTCGTGCACACGGGGCATCTATAAAAGTCCCTCTGAATGCCAGAACTCCTGGTAGGAAAATGCTGCTTAAAAATGTGCTAAAAGCTGCGTATTGCACACCTGTTTAACCGATTGCCGACCAGCCGCCATCATTTTACTGCCGCAGGTCGGCACAATCCGCGAACCGTCGTAGCTATACATTGGCTCGCGGGATCGGGATAGCAGGCGCGCGCGGGGGTGCCGATGCTCGTGGCCAACGGTCGCGATGACCGCCGGCCACGACTGATCGCAAGCACCAGAGGCAGAACAGGGAAGTGTGTTTGTAAACACTCAAATCCCTGTTCTGTTCTGAGACGCGTGACAGATCGTGTGTTCCTAATAGCTAGGAACCACGATCCGTCACTTCCTCTAGTCAGTCCCCTCCCCCTTCAGTTAGAAACACACACAGGGAACACAGTTAACCCCTTGCTCGCCCCCTAGTGTTAACCCCTTCCCTACCAGTGACATTTTTACAGTAATCAGTGCGTTTTTATAGCTCTGATCGCTGTATAAATGGCATTGGTCCCAAAAATGTGTCAAAAGTGTCCGATGTATCCACCATAATGTCGCAGTCCCGATAAAAATCGCAGATCACCGCCATTACTAGTAAAAAAATAATAAAAAATGCCATAAATCTATCCCCTATTTTGTAGACGCTACAACTTTTGCGCAAACCAATCAATATACGCTTATGGCATTTTTTTTTTACCAAAAATATGTAGAAGAATATATATCAGCCTAAACTGAGAAAAAAAATGCTTTTAAAAAAAAATAAAAATGGGGATATTTATTATAGCAAAAAGTACAAAATATTGTGTTTTTTTTTTCAAAATTGTTGCTCTTTTTTTGTTTATAGCACAAAAAATAAAAACCGCAGAGGCGATCAAATACTACCAAAAGAAATTTTGTTTGGGTACAGCGTTGCACGACCATGCAATTGTCAGTTAAAGCCACGCAGTGCTGAATTGCAAAAAATGGCTTAGTCATTGAGCAGCCAAATCATCCAGGCTGACGTGGTTAAAGAGGAACTGCAGTCTGATCACATAATTTGTAATAAAAAACATCTTTACCATTCTGAAGCTTCCCCCCAACCACTTTGCATATTATTTTATATATACTGTGATTCTATACTTGTCAAATATCCGGCAGAAATCTCCCTCCACTAAGTCTGGCTGCTTCCATTTTAACTGTGGGCAGCTGAAACTGCTGCCTGTTCACTTCCTGGATTTACACAGACACACACCTCCAGCTCTGCAGCTCTCATTGGCCCTCTTATGACTCACCCCCCTCTTCCTGGAAAACTCTCACAAGAGTGAGAGAGAGAGCTGTGCATGATGTCATAAGCCTAGGCTAATGACCAGACAAGAAACAGAAAGTGGGGTGTATAAGGTATTTTGTGGCAGAAACATTTTTTTTACTATCCAAAGTTAAAACAAGGACAGAGGATTCAATAGATGGAAAGATGAAAAAATGACTGAAGTTCCGCTTTAAATACATTTAGACATAACATTTATATATTCTGGGCATTGGAATGCATTATTGTTCAAACGCTTGATGCATCTAGTGTTTGTGTGCTTAGATGCGTTTGGGTGCATTCCACGTTTTTTCTGCTCTATAGCTCTTCTCCTGAATGCGCCTTTTGTGTTTTTTTCTCTCTGCCTGTAAACGCTCCTCTTCTAATAAACGTCTATGTGTGCATGGACACAGAGGGGGAGATTTACTAAAACTAGTGCACCCAAAATCTGGTACAGCTGTACATAGTAACCAATCAGCTTCTAGGTTTTCTTGTCAAAGCTTAATTGAACAAGCTGAAGTTAGAAGTTGATTGGTTACTATGCCCAGCTGCACCAGATTCTGTGTGCACCAATTTTAGTAAATCTCCCCCATAGACTTACCTTACATAGAGCTGCTTTTACAGGCTGAAAAATAAAAATTGATTGATTGGTTGATTAATTATGTAAGCATTTGGTTAAACTAAAATCATGAACAGGGAGCTGTAGACATTTTACTACTCCCATAAAATAATGCTGCCATCTGTCACTCTAAGCCTACTTGAATCTGTAGCAGCTCAAATAAATCAAAAGGCTGCAAATAAGTGTTGTGTAACTCTCTTGTTTTATGAGCAGGTATGGACACTTTTACATAAACAGTGAATTAGTATCTCTTTCACATGAATTAACCTTTTATGTTATCTAGCTAGACACGCCAGAAGTATATTCAATGCACACAGAAGCTTGTTGATATTACTTATCTCTGGGTAGGGCTTTTCCCAATATGCATGTCTCCATTGAAATAATAAAGGAATGGATGGAATGGATCTAGATGTTTGCTGTTTGTCCGCTGCCTCTGTCACTATTAATGACTCCAATGAAAAAAAAAAGGGCACCCAGAAGGCATGGGACTTTGAAATGAGTTTAAGCAAGGTGTAATAAGAGGGCAAAAAAACATTTAAAGAACCTACTGGCTCAGGTTAGACTGCTCACAACAGACAAGTGGGCGGTGGGTACTCCATACCTCCCAACCTTTTGAGATGGGAATGAGGGACACCTATCAGCAAAAGTATGCAGGCATTGGACACACCCCCTGGCACGCCCCCTTAAAGGAGAATTGTACAAAAAAACTGGTTAAACCCACAACTGCTTTTTTACCACTACTATTCCTTTAGACTGGCTTTTGAAAATTACAAATGCAGCAATTTAGAAATTGGATGAAAGGTTTAGCACTGGAAAACACTTTTTAATAGATTAAAAAGTGCATTTTATATACATCTATATAGATCAGACCAAAATGAGGGACAAATGAGGAGGAAGGAGGGACAGAGGGAGATTGTTCCAAATCAGGGACAGTCCCTCGAAATCAGCTATGATAATCAAGCAGGTTATCAAAAAAAAGACATGCTTGTATGCAGAGGCGGCTCTAGGCTTTGTGAGGCCTTAGGCAAATCTTAGACATGAGGCCCCACTCATGCCCAAAATGGGAAAAATAATTAAAGCAATAGAAATTAACTGTATGAATTGCATGATATTCCCTTCAACTGTAACACACACACATCAAAGGAATTAGGCGGCCGTGAGGCCCCTAGGAGTGCGAGGCATTAGGTGACCGCTTAATTTGCCTAATTAGAGACCCGCCTCTGCTTGTATGAAAGGAGCACCAGACCAAAAGGTGAAAAAGTCCAAATTACTTTATTGACATTGCGCAATATCAATAAATGAATTTAGACTTTTTCCTTTTGCTCGGATACTCCTTCTATTTATGCACATCTTTTTGTGTCACTATTAATGGAACATAGGGAAAATAGGTAACTTTTGCTATAACCCAAAGACATACTGGCCGGTAAAGTTGTCTCCTGTCTAAATTGGCCCTAGTATGTGTATGTATGCATGTGAGTTAGGGACCTTAGATTGTAAGCTCCTTGAAGGCAGGGACTGATGTGAATGTACAATATACAATATCTCACAAAAGTGAGTACACCGCTCCCATTTTTGTAAATATTTTATTGTCCCTTTTCATGTGACAATACTGAAGAAATTACACTTTGCTACAATGTAAAGTAGTGAGTGTACGGCTTGTATAACCATGTAAATTTGCTGTCCCCTCAAAATAACTCAACAGTCAGCCATTAATATCTAAACCGCTGGCAACAAAAGTGAGTACACCCCTAAGTGAAAATGTCCAAATTGGGCACAAAGTGTCAAAATTTTGTGTGGCCACCATTATTTTCCAGCACTGCCTTAACCCTCTTGGGCATGGAGTTCACCAGAGCTTCACAGATTGCCACTGGAGTCCTCTTCCACTCCTCCATAACGACATCACAGAGCTGGTGGATGTTAGAGACCTTGCGCTCCTCCACCTTATGTTTGAGGATGCCCCACAGATGCTCAATAGGGTTTAGATCTGGAGACTTGCTTGGCCAGTCCATCACCTTTACCCTCAGCTTCTTTAGCAAGGCAGTTGTTGTCTTGGAGTTTTGTTTGGGTTATTATCATGTTGAAATACTGCCCTGCGGCCCAGTCTCCGAAGGGAGGGGATCATGCTCTGATTTAATATGTCACAGTACATGTTGGCATTCATGGTTCCCTGTAGCTCCCCAGTGCTGGCAGCACTTATGCAGCCCCAGACCATGACACTCCCACTACCATGCTTGACTGTAGGCAAGAGACACTTGTCTTTATACTCCTCACCTGGTTGCCGCCACACACTTGACACCATCTGAACCAAATACGTTTATCTTGGTCTCATCAGACCACAGGACATGGTTCCAGTATTCCTTGTCCTTAGTCTGCTTGTCTTCAGCAAATTGCAGGCTTTTTTGTGCATCAACTTTAGAAGAGGCTTCCTTCTGGGATGACAGCCATGCAGACTATTTTGATGCAGTGTGTGGCGTATGGTCTGAGCACTGACAGGCTGACCCCCCACCCCTTCAACCGCTGCAGCAATGCTGGCATCACTCATACATCTATTTCCCAAAGACAACCTCTGGATATGATGCTGAGCACGTACACTCAACTTCTTTGGTCGACCATGGCGAAGCCTGTTCTGAGTGGAACCTGTCCTGTTAAACCGCTGTATGGTCTTGGCCACCATGCTGCAACTGAGTTTCAGGGTCTTGTCAATCTTCTTTATAGCCTAGGCCATCTTTATGTAGAGCAACAATTCTTTTTTTTTTTCAGTTTCTCAGAGTTCTTTGCCAGGAGGTGCCATGTTGAACTTCCAGTGACCAGTATGAGAGAGTGAGAGGGAAAACACCAAAGATAACACACCTGCTCCCCAGTCACACCTGAGACCCTGTAACCCCAACCAGTTACATGACACCGGGGAGGGAAAAGGGCTAATTGGGACCAATTTGGACATTTTCACTTAGGGTTGTACTCACTTTTGTTGTGAACAAGCATGAGTTATCCTTCTGAAACCGGTCTACCAATGTTCCTCTAATGTTCTGTCTACGTCCTTTGGCACCTTGACAATAAAGTAACTATTCTACAGAAGTACTTCCTTCCATGGTGTGTGACCAATTTACTTTTTATTCAATTACTCACTTTTGTTACCAGCGGTTTAGACATTAATGGCTGTGTGTTTGAGTTATTTTGAGGGGACAGCAAATTTACACTGTTATACAAGCTGCACACTCACTACTTTACATTGTAGCAAAGTGTCATTTCTTCAGTGTTGTCACATGAAAAAAGATATAATAAAATATTTACAAAAATGTGAGGGGTGTACTCACTTTTGTGAGATACTGTATATGTAAAGCGCTGCGTAAATTGATGGCGCTATACAAGTACCTGTAATAATAATAATAATAATATAATTCAGTCATCATATTAGGACTGGAGTGTCTCTTGCAAGCACTCTTTTTCATTATGTAGTACAGCAGAATAATCTTAGAGTGGGAATAGGGTTATTTCAGTGCAAGAAGGTTGTAAGCTCCTTGAAGGCAGGGACTGATGTGAATGTACAATATACAATATCTCACAAAAGTGAGTACACCGCTCCCATTTTTGTAAATATTTTATTGTCCCTTTTCATGTGACAATACTGAAGAAATTACACTTTGCTACAATGTAAAGTAGTGAGTGTACGGCTTGTATAACCATGTAAATTTGCTGTCCCCTCAAAATAACTCAACAGTCAGCCATTAATATCTAAACCGCTGGCAACAAAAGTGAGTACACCCCTAAGTGAAAATGTCCAAATTGGGCACAAAGTGTCAAAATTTTGTGTGGCCACCATTATTTTCCAGCACTGCCTTAACCCTCTTGGGCATGGAGTTCACCAGAGCTTCACAGATTGCCACTGGAGTCCTCTTCCACTCCTCCATAACGACATCACAGAGCTGGTGGATGTTAGAGACCTTGCGCTCCTCCACCTTATGTTTGAGGATGCCCCACAGATGCTCAATAGGGTTTAGATCTGGAGACTTGCTTGGCCAGTCCATCACCTTTACCCTCAGCTTCTTTAGCAAGGCAGTTGTTGTCTTGGAGTTTTGTTTGGGTTATTATCATGTTGAAATACTGCCCTGCGGCCCAGTCTCCGAAGGGAGGGGATCATGCTCTGATTTAATATGTCACAGTACATGTTGGCATTCATGGTTCCCTGTAGCTCCCCAGTGCTGGCAGCACTTATGCAGCCCCAGACCATGACACTCCCACTACCATGCTTGACTGTAGGCAAGAGACACTTGTCTTTATACTCCTCACCTGGTTGCCGCCACACACTTGACACCATCTGAACCAAATACGTTTATCTTGGTCTCATCAGACCACAGGACATGGTTCCAGTATTCCTTGTCCTTAGTCTGCTTGTCTTCAGCAAATTGCAGGCTTTTTTGTGCATCAACTTTAGAAGAGGCTTCCTTCTGGGATGACAGCCATGCAGACTATTTTGATGCAGTGTGTGGCGTATGGTCTGAGCACTGACAGGCTGACCCCCCACCCCTTCAACCGCTGCAGCAATGCTGGCATCACTCATACATCTATTTCCCAAAGACAACCTCTGGATATGATGCTGAGCACGTACACTCAACTTCTTTGGTCGACCATGGCGAAGCCTGTTCTGAGTGGAACCTGTCCTGTTAAACCGCTGTATGGTCTTGGCCACCATGCTGCAACTGAGTTTCAGGGTCTTGTCAATCTTCTTTATAGCCTAGGCCATCTTTATGTAGAGCAACAATTCTTTTTTTTTTTTCAGTTTCTCAGAGTTCTTTGCCAGGAGGTGCCATGTTGAACTTCCAGTGACCAGTATGAGAGAGTGAGAGGGAAAACACCAAAGATAACACACCTGCTCCCCAGTCACACCTGAGACCCTGTAACCCCAACCAGTTACATGACACCGGGGAGGGAAAATGACTAATTGGGCCCAATTTGGACATTTTCACTTAGGGTTGTACTCACTTTTGTTGTGAACAAGCACGAGTTATCCTTCTGAAACCGGTCTACCAATGTTCCTGTAACGTCCTGTCTACGTCCTTTGGCACCTTGACAATAAAGTAACTATTCTACAGAAGTACATCCTTCCATGGTGTGCGACCAATTTTCTTTTTCTTCAATTACTCACTTTTGTTACCAGTGGTTTAGACATTAATGGCTGTGTGTTGAGTTATTTTGAGGGGACAGCAAATTTACACTGTTATACAAGCTGCACACCCACTACTTTACATTGTAGCAAAGTCTAATTTCTTCAGTGTTGTCACATGAAAAGATATAATAAAATATTTACAAAAATGTGAGGGGTGTACTCACTTTTGTGAGATACTGTATATGTAAAGCGCTGCGTAAATTGATGCCGCTATACAAGTACCTGTAATAATAATAATAATATAATTCAGTCATCATATTAGGACTGGAGTGTCTCTTGCAAGCACTCTTTTTCATTATGTAGTACAGCAGAATAATCTTAGAGTGGGAATAGGGTTATTTCAGTGCAAGAAGGTTGGATGACAACTTTGTGTCTTTCTCTCCCCAAAAGTACCATCTAAAACATTACAGTTGTGATGCAATGATCAACCCTGAATATATAAGCAAGATTAAAGTATATGTCTGTGCAAAAAGTAAGAAGTAAGGAAATCCATGGTTCTCCTAACTTCTTGTTTAAAGGACAGCACAAGGCTTCTACTGCACGGAAATCCCAAGCAGAGTTGTCAGCCTTGCCTAAGTTCTCCCCTACTTCATTATAAAACACCTATTGGTGGGTAGAACCTGGCATGGGCACAGCATGGCTACTTGAGCACTATAGAAAGACTCAACTTCTGGTTCCCCAGCTTATATGAATCCTCTCTCCCATAGGGAGCTCTTTAGCTTACAGTTCAGCTGTCACACTTGCCATCAATGCTTGAGGAGAATTAGACATGAGTTGGTTGCAGTTTTGAATTTTTACAGAATATCTTAGAAGTAATTTGGAATACAACAGTTAATAGTATAATGACAGTACAACCTCATCAGGTATTCCCCATCAGGAGAATACCTCTCACTAGCAGGGTGACACGTTAGCGGCTATGCCCTAAAAGATTCCCACAGGGCCAAAACAGCCAAAGGCCTTACCTTATACTCATTCTACACCTACACTCTCCTAGAATGCTCACCCCACTGTCTATATGCATGTATATATATATATATATATATATATACACCTGTTTTTTGTCAGGTACCTGTAAGGGAAAACATTTTGGGCAGGGGTGGAGAGGAGGATTAGCAGCACTTTCACATTTGAGTGAAAGTCCATGTTAATTTAATTTGATGTCAACTGGAGTGTCAGTGAATTATCAACATCTTGAACGATGCCCAATGCATATGATTACAACTGTGCTGGGTGACAATATAATGTCTGTGATGGCACACAGGCAACTGCAGTGCCTTGAATTTACATGGATAAGTTGAAATACAAAGGGGTTAATTTACTAAAACTGGACAGTGCACAATCTGGTGCACAATCATCGTAGAACCTGGAAGCTGGTTTCTATGCAGAGCTGCACCAGATTTTTTTCATTTCATATCATATGTGACTAGATGGTGACTTGGTATTTTTTATGTATGTACAATCATTTTTAAGGCTTTGAGGTTGATATACTAAAACTGGAGAGTGCAAAATCTGGTGCAGCTGTGCATGGTGGCCAATCATCGTAGAACCTGGAAGCTGGTTTCTATGCAGAGCTGCACCAGATTTTGCACTCTCCAGTTTTAGTATATCAACCCCAAAGCCTTAAAAAGTATTGTACGTACATAAAAAATACCAAGTCACCATCTAGTCACATATGATGTCAAATGAAAAAAATCATATTTTTTATCCAACCATTTTACAACTCAATATATTAAGTTGTATCTCATAGCATAACAAGGGACTAAAATATGTCACCATATTCTACTGTAGTATCAAGTTAATGTATTGATGGGTTACACCAGACATCCCCGCAGTGCACTTATGTTATTAGATTACATGTAATAAAACACTATACAGAAATGCACTTCACTGCTTGACCAACATAAAAAAAAAGCTAGTGGAAACAGAACCCCCATAGAAAAATTATTTGAATAAAAAGGAAATAGAATACCATAGATATAAAAAGGACAAATAAAGCCCAAAATGTTTTTTTAAGTGTATTAGAGGTAGAACTCATTTTAGCTTTTAGTTTTTTTGACATTTCTGTCCCTACTGGATGCATGTTTCTTCAGAGGTCAGGGGAACAGAAAGTGATAGGATGTCTCTCCAGTGGAGACGAAGACAAAGAAACAATTTTTTAGTAGAACAGGGATAGATTAGAACTGCTTTTTAAAACTGTATTTTATTTTTTGCTCTCTGTGCTTTCCTACTAACCTGTTTACCTTATTCCTTGTTCTGGTATCATAGGGATAAAAGCGAGAGAAAATTATTATAGTAAAGAAAAATCTGAGAGAAGTTCTAACCATTCGCGACTCTGTCTAAAGTATAAAAAAAAATATTTGCTGGGGTCGCCAAACTTTTTAAACAAAGGGCCAGTTTACTATCCTTTAAGACCTTGAGGGGGCCAGACTGTGGCAAGTGTAGTAGAAAATGCCCTGGCTTCAATCGGAGTAAACAGTGCCCCATCTGCGGGAGGAACATTGCCCCATTTTTGGTATCAGAGGAAGCAATAGTGCCCCATCTTTGGTGTCAGTGGGAAGAATAATGTCCTGCCATTGGTGTCAGTGGACGCAATAGTAATTATAGTAATTTCCACTAACTGTGTTTCTTATACATTTTATATATTTATTAAATTTTGCATGTATTTTGTTTTAGGCGGATTATCACTATGAATACACAGAATGTGACAGCACTGGATCAAGATGGCGAGTTGCTGTACCAAATGAAGGGAGGTCATGTGCTTATCTGCCAGATCCAGTTAAAGGGAAAGACTGCAGTAAGTTGATTGATTCACCGCTTCAGAACACTTCTTACAAAAACATTACTTCATTTTTTGTACCAACCAAAAAATACCCTATAAATGTGTGTTGTATTATTTACCCACTATAGTCACACACAAGCCTATCTGTCAGATTCAGTAGCCACACTGACAGTAAAGCAGGCCATACACAGTTCAAATCTCCTGCTGAACAGGCCGAGATTCAAACTGTGTTTGAGCAGGCTGAATGTACAAAGCTGATTGATCGACCAACTTGGGTACAACCAGCATCCTGGGTTCTACCTGCAATTATCTCTAGTGGCTACTAAAGAAATCTGTATGGCCAGTGTTTTGTCGAAGTGCCCCCCATCGAATAGTGCCGGGTATGTACTGCGCATGCGCCGTACGGGACAGCACAACAGCTGATCAGCTGGGCTGACGTAACCAGGGCGCATGCGCACATCGTAGGAGGTATCTCTCGATGGGAGATGCCATTTCACAGGTACAATTTAAACCTATACAAACAGCGGGGGAGACCGTGATTTTCTCAGATTGTGCATCGCTGCTGCTGGAGGTGGCTAGTGGCTGTGTTGAAGAGCTGGTTTTGTCTGGGTTGCAAGCTGCCCTTTCACAGAGGCAAAACCGGCCGTTCAACACAGCAAACCCGACCTGCAACACAGGCAAAACTGGACCATCAGCACACTGTAAAGCCGCCCCGCAGCAGTGAGGCACAATGTGAGTGTCTCCCCCGCTGTTTGTATAGGTTTCAATTGTGGCTGTGAAATGGTATCTCCCATCGAGAGATGCCTCCTACAATGTGCGCTTGCGCCCTGGTCACGTCACTCCAGCTGATCGGGCAATTCAACTGAAGTGTGGCTCTGTCCTGCGGGCACTATTCGATGGGGGGCACTTCTCGACAGAACACCGGTCTAAGGGCTCACAAAAAAAGATTGATGAAGTCTGTCAATACTTTTAAAGCTTTAACAAACTTTAGCAACTTTTTAGATGTGAAAGTGAACGACAATGGTTCTCCAGGGACTGGACATATTACAGATAATGCTGATTAAGTGTTTCCAAAAGTCTACATAGCATTTGCTGAGTGTTTATTCAGTAAGGGCCCTTTCACACAGGCTTTCCGATCAGGTCAGTTATTCAAGAGGACCTGATCGGACGCTCCATTCACCTCTATGGAGAGGCAGATGTCAGCGGTGACATGTATGCTGACATCTGCCGATATCTGATCTGATCCTGTCTGCGAAATCCAGACAGATGGAGACCCTATTTTCCATCCATCTGGAGGATAGGATCAGATGGGATTGGATGAAAATGGACAGGTGGTCAGTTTTCATCCGATCTCCCCATAGAGGATAGCGGGACTGACAGGTCCGTCTCAGCACAGTGAGCGGACACAGATCTGTCATCTACCTGCTTAGAGGGGATCAGCGGATCAATCCCTGCGGAGCAAAGCGGAGTCTATTGGGCGGATCGCCCGTGTGAAAGAGCCTTTATATTTATTGACTTGCAGTGCCAGTGAAATCAGAAGGCCAAACAATGTGACAGTGGAAGTTTTCATCAATTAAAAGTAATGGTAGTGCACACATATGTGTGTGCACACTTGGACACTTACATTATAAGCTTTAACAAGAATCATAATGAGTCATTGCAGAGCGTTGAGAAGTTAACCACGCCCCCAAAAAAACAACACTGTGAAATTATGTCTGTATGTATAAGTATTTAGGTCAGCCATATGTGTACATGGCCAATTTAAAGCGATTGTAAAGGAAACAATGTTGTTTAAAAAAAGCAGCCCTGATCCCCCACTTCTGGGGTCCCCGCTGGTGCTCTGGGCCCCTCCGCCTTGAATAGTGCCCCGACAGCAAGCCGCTTGCTGTGGGGAACTCGTGCATGCTCGCTCCCGAGCCGACTCTATGCGTCCATAAGACACAGAGGGCACGGCTCAGCCCCACCACCAGCTCCCGCCTCACTGGCTGTGATTGACAGCAGTGGGAGCCAATGGCCAATCTAAGCAATCAGGAGGGAGAGAGCCTCGGGTCTTGTGCACATTGCTGGATTGAGATTGGGCTTATGTAAGTATCCGGAGGGGGGGGGTTGGCGGGGGTCACAGGTAAGGGGGGGGAGCTGCACACTGAAGGTTTTTTTACCCTTATGCATGCAGGTAAAAAACCTTCAGCCTGGTTTCACACTTATACCACATGCGGCTCGCAGCAGGGGTCCAGTGCATTTAAGATACAAATCAGGCCCGAATTTTTGCCTGCATTCAGACCTCTGTGCAATGCGCTCCGCAGCCCTGGAGCTATGTGAATCGGCTCCATAGAGAGCCGATCACAATCTCCTGTCATGCGAATTGGATGCGGTGAACCCCTCATCCAATTCGCATAAGTGTGAACCCAGCCTTTACAACCAATCTAAGTAAGATCTGAGCAATCAAACTGAACTTTATACGCTGTATACTAAGATCCAAATTAAATGAACCTTTCATTTGCTGACACTGGCTAACACTGTGCTTTTGAACAATAGCAGATTTGTTCTGTGAGTGGCGGCAATAAGGATTAGTTCATAAATATTTTAGATCACAAAACATATTTCCCATTAAAAAATAATAAAATATAATTTACAAGACATTTTCTAGATTTTCATGCATTATTTAGTAAAAATATAAGAATTATAGAAATTATGCACATCTCTGCATTGTTGTAGTAAACACATATTATATTTCTGAAAAAAATATATTTAAAAATGACTTACTGAAATTCATTAAACTGATCATTTCTAAAAAAGAAGTCCTACCAAAATACTTTAGAGCTCCTAGAAGACAAAGTGCACGCAGCACTTTGTTCAATTTTGATTGGTGCTGTTGATGCTGAGTTGCTGTGGTCAAAAGTGAACCCTCCCACTGCTGTTTGACCACTCTGCTAACAATATAGAATTAATATATAATTAGCTCTGATTGACAGAGCTTGTCTCAGGAAGCATATGCACACTCCAGTTGAGCATCCGCGTTGAGAATGCATGCCATTGGCTCCCACTGCTGTCAATTACGGTGACGAGAGAGAAGGGGGCAGGGCCGAGCGGTGCTCTATGTGTCTATGGGCACACAGAGCTGGCTCAGGAGTGAGGCCGCACAAGTGCCTCCAGAGCAAACGGCTTTCTATAGTGGACACTCGGCAAGGATTTGCTCCTTTACAATCATTTTAACTTGTAAAATGTTGTCCCAAGGAGAGAATGAAAAGAGGAGGAGAGCAAAATTGGTAGTGTGAGGTGGAGGAATGACTGTGGGAGGCCAGAGTATTAGATAGAGGCCCTGGGAGACAATGACAGCAAGAGGTGACAAGAAGACAAAAAGTCAACAGGGAAAAGTGAGAAAGACTGCAGAGGTGGTGGTAGCTGCTGGGCCCTGGCGGAACTGCCCCTTGAGAACCCCCAAAAATCAAGGTTTATTCACAGATGGAGCTTACAAGCAAAATACAATGGTTCTGCCTTCCAATTCCAAAATGCTGATTTTTTTTTTTTATATGAATCAACGAACCAGCAGGTTACCTCTTATGCCCCGTACACACGATCGGAAAAACCGACCACAAAATCCGTCGGATTTTTTCCGATGGATTTTGTCCAACACTGGTGTTGCATACACACGGTCGGACAAAGTTGTCGGAAAATCCGATCATCCTGAACGTGGTGACGTGCGTTGCGTACAACGGGACTACGTAGAGGCTAGTAGCCAATAGCTTTGGTCTTGTAATGTGATCTGAGCATGCGTGGCACTTTGTCCGTCAGAATTTGATACACACGATCGGAAAAAGTCCGATAGGACTTTGTTGTCGGAAAATTTGAGAGCAGGATCTCAAACTTTTTCCGTCGGAAATTCCGAAGGAAAAAATCTGATGGAGCCCACACACGGTCGGAATTTCCGACAACATTGTTCGATAGGACATTTTCCGTCGGAAAATCCGACCGTGTGTATGGGGCATGATTCTTGCTGAGATTTCTTCTTTAAGGCTGGGTTCACACCTATGCGAATTGAATGCTGGTTTCCCCCTATCCAATTCGCATAGCAGAAGATTGTGACCTGCTCTCTATGGAGCCGGTTCACACATCTCTGCAGCGGCTCCGGTGCGAATTCCACAGGAGCCCTGTGCGTCTTTTGGTCCATTTCAGGCCAAAATTCAGCCAAATATTCAGGCTGAAATCGTACCTGAAACTGCGAATGGAGACGCACCGGACCCCTGCTGTGAGCCGGAGCGTGTTATAGTGTGAACCCAGCCCAAATGCAGCATAAAAAAAACAATAAAAATGATAAGTAGCAAATGAAAGCTGGAACTTTGTTCTAGGAACCATTAATTATAAATGTCACTGTTTTTCAGAATGTTGATTACATAAATTTTCTGCAGTGTAGCAATTAATTTTCTAATAAGCAAGCAATAGCTGCTTATTTAAGATAAACCTTACAGGGTGCAGTTGTCTGTTAAAATGATTAGATTCAGTCTTTTATAGAACAGCGCTGTGCCTGCCTCACAATTCATTGCAGTGAGTGTACAGCCTTTCATAACATCATGAATAAATCATTGCTTGTACCATGTTGCAGTTAAAAGTATCTAAGATCCAGGTTATAGAGACAGATGGTTATTTTGTAACTGTGATAATAGGGCCTAACTAAGAAACAGAGCAGAAATTGTTTACTCTTATTCATTAGCCTAAAATTTAAGGCATAGGACAGAGGTGTGGTCACTTGACTTGTTTGAATGACTTCATTTACTATGTCTAATAGTAGCAAACAATCTAATACACACACACATGGGTTGATTTACTAAAATTTGGAGAGTGCAAAATCTGGTGCAGCTCTGCATAGAAACCAATCAGCTTCCAGGTTTTTTTTGTCAAAGCTTAACTGAACAAGCTGAAATTAGACAGTGGGGAGGCCATTACGGGGCGGATCCGGAGTCTAGTCTCGGAAGGGGCACTGCCAGAAAATAAGGTGTTGCTTACAGAACTGTATTTAACATATCATACAGTCCTAACCTTGTTTAAAACAGTGACACTGTTTTAAAGTGTTACATGCATCCCAATGCTGACATCCCATTTATTTCTACTGAGACACACATCCGCTATATCCCAATATGACATGCTTGTGCAGGTCCCTGAATGCATCCCGCATGCATTCTAGGACCCACACCTGCATGCATGACATATTTGGACAGAGTGACTGTGTGTCTCAGTATAAATAAATGGGATGCCGTCACAGGGATATATGCAACACTTTATGCATCCCCAAGCCGGTAAGACCCCTTTCACACTGGGGCATTTGCAGGCGTTATAGCGTAAAAATTAGTGCCTGCAAACCACCCTAAAACAGCTGCTCCATTCACTTTGATTCCATTCGAGGGCTTTAACACTGAAGCTGGCAGGGCGTCAGATTTAACCCCTTTTCGGACGCTAGCGGGGGGGGGGGTTAAAACCGGCCGAAATAGTGCCGCTAAAACGACACTAAAAATAATGCCGCTTTACCGATGACACCCTAGGCGGCACAGTGTGAAAGGGCTCTAAATAACAACAATACATGATACATGCTTGTCTGCTGCATGCCCTGTGTGAATGAAGCCTAAAGAGGAATTTCACTGTCATTCTAAATCATCATTATCATGATAATCACACAATACAGGTGCTGTGGCTCAACGCACCTGTACTCTGATTGGTAATTGTAATATGGCGCATGGAGGGGGGTTAATGTAATTACTGATGTATTAGTGACCAGTGGCAATTATTTAACCTCTTTGTGCTGCATTAGTGCCACTAGTGTCAGTGTTTATAAACCCCTTCATGCTGCAGCATAAAAAGGGTTAATTAATACTGATGGTGCCACTGTCATTAATGCAGCACCAAGGGGTTAATTAATTGCTACTGGTCACAAATGCATCAGTGAGTACATTAACCCCCCCCCCCCCATGTGCCATATTACAATTACCATTGTAAATTAATTAAACCCCACCCCCAAGTGTTAACCACTTCAGCCAGTTCACACAGCAAAGACAAGGTGTTAGTTAATGCACTGTTGTTTTAAGGAGTTAAGTGTTCACTCACTTGCAGTGCACATGGGCTCTGGCTACAGGTCGTATCGGCAGCATCTTGTGTTCAATCCTGCGCTAGGAAGTTCCTGTCGGATGGAGATCACTCCACCTGACAGGTAAGTAAAGTGACACTCGCACCGCTCTGCTGCAGCTCTGCTAGTAATATTACAATGTATAGAGGCGGCCTCGGTGTCACCGCGGTCCACGCCCCCATATCGATGCCACTGGGCCCCTCTAAATGAACTGATGGGAATATATTTTAGGCCACCTGGGAGCCGGGGAAGCAGAAACAAAGTTCCTGCAGCTGCATTTAGATGATGTCTCTCAAAACTCAAATCTTGTGAGGTGGCAGAGGGTGAAAGCCTTGGAGTCCCTAATATTTTCTGGGGGGGGGGGGCAATTATCTTGTTCCCCCCTGGATCCAGCCCTGGGCCATTCACACATATGCAGTTCGAATGCAATCTGATTTTAAAAAGGGTTCTGTCTGTCTTTATAGCGCTGTGTTGTGATTTAGAGCTCCATATTGTTGAATGGAAACCACATGCAAAACGCATATCTGTTCAAAGACAATGCAATTCTGTGCTGCGTTTCTGAGCTTCTTTCCAGAGGCAGAGAAAGAGAGAATGAGACCCTCAGGCCATAAATAAAATCACATGCAAACCACATTGGATTTGCAGCTGAACTTACACCAGAAATCACACTAGAAAACTGAATCAAATCGCAACAGTATGAACCTAGCCTTAGTAAATCAACCCCCATAATATTTGATAAACACCTAGGGCACCACTATAGGAGAAATTTGGGGCTGTCATTGCTGATCTACCTAAATGATTGTTGATTGGCATCTATGCTATCCCTGTGGCTTGATCTACTAAGGGAATAGAGACAGTTTACCTTGCAAAGTAAGGCCCCTTTCACACAGGCGATCCGATTAGGTCTGCCATCTGATCGAATCCTGTCCGCCAAAAACAGACGGATGGGGACCTATTCTCCATCAATCTGGCGGATCAGATCTGATGGCATCAGATATAAATGGACAGGCGGTCTGTTTCCATCTGATTGCCCCATAGACAAGAGCAAGTTGTGTCTGCTCAGCGGGGATCAGCAGAGAGTAGGGTGAGTACATGGATTGAAAACTGGCTACAAGGGCGAGTTCAGAGGGTGGTGATAAATGGGGAGTACTCAGAATGGTCAGGGGTGGAAAGGGGGGTCCCGCAGGGTTCTGTGCTGGGACCAATCCTATTTAATTTGTTCATAAATGTCCTGGAGGATGGGGTAAACAGTTCAATCTCTGTATTTGTGGACGATACTAAGCTAAGCAGAGCAATAACTTTGCCACAAGATGTGGAAACCTTGCAAGAAGATCTGAACAAATTAATGGGGTGGGCAACTACATGGCAAATTAGGTTTAATGTGTGGAAAAATGTAAAATAATGCATTTGGGTGGCAAAAATATGAATTCAATCTACTCACTGGGGGGAAAACCTCTGGGAGAATCTAGGATGGAAAAGGACCTGGGGGTTCTAGTAGATGATAGGCTCAGTAATGGTATGCAATGCCAAACTGCTGCTAACAAAGCAAACAGAATATCGCCATGCATTAAAAAGGGGATTAACTCCAGAGATAAAGCGATAATTCTCCCATTCTACAAGACTCTGGTCCGGCCTCACCTGGAGTATGCCATCCAGTTCTGGGCACCAGTCCTCAGGAAGGATGTACTAGAAATGGAGAGAGTACAGAGAAGGGCAACAAAGCTAATAAAGGGACTGCAGGATATTAGTTATGAAGAAAGGTTACAAGCACTGAACTTATTCTCTCTCTGGAGAAGAGACGCTTGAGAGGGGATATGATTTTAATTTACAAATACCATACAGGTGACCCCACAATAGGGATAAAACTTTTCTGTGGAAGGGAGTTCAATAAGACACGTGGCCACTCATTAAGATTAGAAGAAAAGAGGTTTAACCTTAAACTACATAGAGGGTTCTTTACTGTAAGAGCGGCAAAGATGTTTCAGTGGGGGGCATCGATAGTTTCAAAAAACTATTAGATAAGCACCTGAACGACCACAACATACAGGGATATACAAGGTAATACTGACATATAATCACACTATGTAGGTTGGACTTGATGGACTTGTGTCTTTTTTCAACCTCACCTACTATGTAACCATGTATGTAAACATTTTTCTTTACTTTTATGGGTCAGTTTTTCTTTGATAATAAAAAGCAAGAGATATCTATTTCCATTTACCATCAAATGATGAACCAAATTGTCCTGAAAAAAACCAAGGTATAATTCATCTGGATACACTAAGTCCCCTTTCACACTGGGGCGTTTTTCATGCGGTGCGGCGCTAAAAATAGCGCCTGTTCACCGCATGAAAAAATCCGGCCCCATTCACTCCAGTGTGAAAGCCGGCGGGCTTTCACACTGGAGCGGTGCGCTAGCAGGACGGTAAAAAAAGTCCTGCTAGCAGCATCTTTGGAGCGGGATAGGAGCGGTGTGTTCACCGCTCCTATACCGCTCCTTCCCATTGATTACAATGGGAGACCGCCGTAAAACCGCGGCAATACCGCGGTTACCGCGGTAATACCGCGGCTACGGCGGCGCTCTGCGGGGGGTGTTTAACCCTTTTTCGGCCGCTCGCGGGGGGTAAAACCGCACCGCGAGCGGCCGAAAACCGCGGTGAAAACGACGGTAAAGCAGCGCTAAATATAGCGCTGCTTTACCGTCACCGCGGCTCACCGCCCCAGTGTGAAAGGGGCCTAAGTAGTTCCAAAGACATTTGCATTTATACTAACACGTGCCTATATTGAAAAACTGGTTTCAAGCTTTAAGGCTTGTTTGGACCTTTGTCCTTAAGAAGTTAGTAAATAAAGTGAACCTGTGTTTACTTTAAACATGTATGAGGGAGAAAAAATGGATTCTTGCTAAGATATGATTGAAGAGAATACAATTACATCTTATCATTCACTTAGCAAAGTCATTTGCTTCTACTCCTTCAGTAAATCAACCACAATAACTCAATACATTGGGGTTGATTTACCTGTTCACTTAGAAAAGTCAATGTTCAGTTTAAAAAAGGTATATGTGAACCTATATTCAGTTTGAATATTCTAAATCTAGTGAAAGGAAAATTAAAATAACAAGGACTTGATACCTAACCAAACTAGTTCACCAGATCGTCAACACCTCCCTTTTCTCAGAGATGACTTTGATTCTTAAAAAATGTCATCTATGACCTATGTTTTCAAGTTGTCTGCTATTTTTATTCATACTTTGTGAATACAACGTGCGTTTAAAAAAAAAAGGTTTTTCTTATTTATTTTACACAGTTTTTTAAAAAAAAAACAACATGTAAACATGCCTTGTAATAGAAAAAAAGTATGACAGGACTTGAGATCTGGGGTCAAAAAAACAGTAAAATGTCTGCATTGTACTTGAGGACACTGAGGGAGTGGCTGGTAGCAGAGCAAAGTGCATGCTGCCAGAGGAACAAGGAATATGTCAAGTAATTTGCATTATCATCCCCTAAATCCCCTCACTGCTAAGGGTCGTTTTTTTCCAAAGACAAATATAACGGGAAGTAAGAGTATGATGATTTTTGGCATTTTTTACCCCTGGTTTGCCCAGAGTCTTTTACAGCCTTTTCCATCACTGCAAGGATATCTCTCCCTTTGGTGGCTTCTCAGAAGTGATAATCTTTGCATCTGGAGTGTGACCTGACATCCCATGGGAGTTGAGTTACCTGGTTACATTCTCAAGTTCACTTCTTTGTAGGTGAACTGTATCTTCATTTTATTTAATAAAGAGTGTTTTATTTGCACTGTCAGGTACACTCTGTTTTTTTAAACGTTTACTTCCAGTTATATTAGCCATTGGATTGACATGGTGCCTGCAAGAACAAGCAGACAGCCTAGTGGGGCACAACACAACTGGAGATTTATCCAGCCTGGAGTGCAGCTTTAAAAAAAACCATACATGTTACACAATGCTCCTAATAAATTAAACATAATAAGTATATTTTTTAATTATATGCAAATTACCAGCTTAATTCTATTGCTACTGAATCACTTAAGGGACTTATCCACACAGGCTTTGCTCTTTGACAGGCTGTAAGGAGGCATTGTATCACAGTTGTAGGACACTTGCAGAGCGGTTTTGTTCAGAGCGACATGGGACATGCCATAGTGGCGAAGAAAGTTATCACTGTGGCTGCATGTGTACACCCTTGGCCACTGCCTTTGTAGCTAAAGGGGGTAATGATTGGGGGCATCTCAAACATGGGGTTTTGCTGTCTCCCAACCTCACATGTGAATGAGCCCAAAAGAGAACAATTCAACTTAATTTGACTAAAAGTTGCTATTGTGTTAGATTGGAAGATGCGAATATACTTGCTGCATGACATTTTTCTAATTTTTCTAAATGCTGTTTAAGATAGCAGAGAATAATAATTAAGTAATAATAATAATAATAATAATAATAATAAAATAAATAATATGTACAGTGGTATCACTCTATCTATCAGAATTAATCTTTTATTCATTTTCTAGCTCAAAACTTCTAAATAGTGAAATCTGATTGCTGTGGGTTAATGCATTTTGCTAATCATAACAGAAAACAGAAATGCTATATTTCCACCGGTTGCCTGGGTTTAACTTATATTAATACAAAACAGACAAGACTAAAGTAGATTTGTGAAGGAGAAGTGTGCTTTATGTACATACTGAATCCATCAAGTAGCCTAATATTAGGACATCTTATGCGCTATGATTCTGTGGTCAATATAACATATGTATTTACTACCACTCTTAAATATTTGTTTATCAAAATAGATAAATATTTTAGCTGTTGTGTTCCAATCAACCAAATCTCAACTAGCCTAATGTATCTCTAATAATCATGTTGTGCCAGTAACGGAGAGCCCACATGCAGACATCTGTTATGTATTCTCTTGCCATTAAGCCTCTAATCTCTAGGTTTCTAGGCAGATAAGCTGAACTGGACTTTTGTTTCCAGCTTTATTTATAATAGTTCTGTTATATTCATTTCTATGTATGTTGTTCATTGATGATCAAGACACTTACAGTTCAGTTTCCATGGCAATTTGCTAAATTGCCAGTAGTTGCAAATTGTACAGCCTCAAACACGCACGATCCTGAAATCTGCACCCAGCATGTTTCCCTGATTCACCCTGAGTACTCCCCTACACTCAAAAACTGAAGTTCAATTATATCGAATAGACCAACAGAAAGGGTGCTTAGACAAGTATTTGATTCCCTTGTCATTGCATTGTGTCAATAATGAACATAGATTAGGGTGATAAGTAATAGGCGCTAGAGAACTAGAATCCTCAAGTTGATATCAAAAAGTGTATAAAAAAAATATATATAATATATATGTCAGAAAATTATATAGAACTGCTAATCAAAGCAATTAAAGTGCGTTGTGCTAAATAAATAGCAATTCATAATAATGGTGATACATTCATAAATCAATTTGTAATCTTTTGTGCTGTGAATCTTATCCGTAACACCGTCCCCAAGGCAAATCTTGTAAATAACACCCGATGGAGATGTGAGTGAATTGTCTACTCATACCTCATGCACGTTGGGTATTTATCCAGGCATGGGATCCTAGAGTTTTGGTGCAGGAGAAAGGCACAGGTGCACTGTCCAGCCCCGCTGCCAGCAGCCTGTAAAAACATTGGGAGGCTGAATGTTGCTTTGGCTGGACTAGGTTGGATGATGTACTGAGTGATACTAACTGTGACGGGAGGGCACGCAGAACCCAGAATCCCTTGGAAAGGTTGGGAAACCCATGTTTCAGCTCCCCATGCACCTCTTATGTCCAAGTCACCCTGTGCCATCCTGGCACAGGGTGAGTGAGAAAATATATCTTGGATTACTTAAAATGTAAGTAAGTATTATTTATCCACAATATCTCCCAGGATATATGTAAAGACTATTCTTAGTTTGTTGATGAACTCAAGATGTTAATTGAGAGAGCTGATCCCATTGTCCTCTGTACAATGTAGGAGACAGACCGACTCCTAGTGGAGCTCTTGCTATTAGGACAAAATGTCTTGTGGTTGTACTTATGATAATGTATAATCTACTGTGTGAAGCTCGGTGACAACAAGTCTGACCTGTAGTGTAAGCCTGAGGGCACAGAGTCACATTGGCTGCTTAAAGGGATTACCGTATTTATCGGCGTATAACACGCACCAGCGTATAACACGCACCCCAAGTTTAGGGGGGCATTTTAAGGAAAAAAAGTTTTAGGAGGGAAGTTTAGGGAAAAAAAACACGTACATTTAAGCGTCATTTGCAGCTTGCCCAGCGCCATTTGCAGCTTGCCCAGCGCCATTTGCAGCCTTGCCCAGTGTCATTTGCAGCTTGCCCAGTGTCATTTGCAGCTTGCCAGTGTCATTTGCAGCTTGCCAGCGTCATTTGCAGCTTGCCCACAATTAAATTTCCCACCGCCGAGACAGACCACGCGAGCACCGCCGAAGAAGACCGAGCGCCAACGAAAAAGATTGAGCGCCAACGAAAAAGGCCGAGCCGTCTGTTCGGCTCCGCTCGCAGTCCCGCCTCCCTGCTGTTTCGGGATCGGCGTTCTGTCTTTTTCGGCGCCGCTCGATTTTTTTTCACTTTTCTTTGGGGGATTTTAAGGGGGAAAAAGTGTGTGTTATACGCCGATAAATGCGGTAGTTAATTAGAATTAAAAATGTATAGTTACCTATAGCAATTAATCACAAAAAAAATCACACATTTGTTTTAAGTAGAATAGCTCACATAGGAATGCTGAAAACAAATTACTAGCCGGTTGGTTGGAGGCCTCTGTATGTTTTTCCCCAAGTTAGTAAATAATGTTCAGTTACTTCCTTTAAGGATTTCTCACTTTGCATTCCAAAGATGGTGATCACACTTGATTCAGCACCCTCTCATGAAAAGCTGTCATTTATGTCATCCTTTTCAATGCACATTTATCACAGAGTGACAGATTATTCAATTTAATTTAGTTCTGTGATCACTAGACTGTAATACATTTTTTAATCAGATGTGAAGTAGAATAAAGTGCAGCCTGTGATCACTTTAATGTATAATCAGTTAATAATTAACAAGGTGTTACTAGTGGCCTTATTGAGGTGTTCTGATTTTAAATGGTAACTCTTAACTGCAACAACCCAAAGCATCCAGTCTAAGGCTGGGTTCACATATGTGTGAATCGAATGCGGGTTTTCCTGCATCCAATGTGCATGACATGTCAGTGTGACCGGCTCTCAATGGAGACGTTCACACAGGTCCGGGGCGGCCGCGGAGCAGATTGCATAAGGGCCCTGTGCATGTTTGGGTCCTGTTCAGGTGCGAATTCAGGCAAAAATGTGGACCTGAATTGTACCTGAACTGATGAACAGACACGTACCGGACCCCAGGCATGAAAACACGGCTACACATATGTGAACTGGGCCTTAAATTGTATCTTGTATTGTCTGACATCACCAGAGTAAATTCTGATTGGTTGTTTGTGTTTTGTACTCAAAAAACAGCGCTAAGTTAGAACTATTTATTGAATAAATCATTAAATGAAAACAATTTGATGAACTCACCTGATCATTAAAATTTTTTTTTTCATGAGGCCTAAAACTGGTCATAGATATGCAAGGATAATCAAATCATCAGAAGATGTCTTTTAATCCAACTTTAAAGATAAACACAAACACTTGAGTCCCCAATTATTCATGTTTATGGTATAGAGCAGGGAGGTAAGTTCATATTTCCTTGAAATTTTTTTAGCCGGTTTCCATAGCAATAAGTAGGGATGAGGTTCGGGTTTGATGCTACCATAGGTTTGCAGCAAATCCTGTGTGTGTGAGTTTCACGGGCTCAGACAAATAATGTGGGAATTTGTCATAGTAAAAATAGTGCCTGTCTGGCCTTTGAAAGTCGGTCAGCTGGCTTAGAGGGCCTATTATGAAAGGGTGAGATCACAGCAGCCATAGTGACAGTGTGCTTTAGCTGTGATATGGAAAGCATATAATTTGTTGCTGAGATACTGCATAGAGAGAGATTATTGTAGGGCTTGTATTAGCTGGAAGGTCTGTTAAAGTAGATGCAAACTTTACTGGATGTCATATAGGTGCAAAATGCTTTGTATCTTGGACAGTTGGGTGGAACAGCTACAGGTAGGAGTGTGGTGTCAGACCTTGTTAAAACTTTGGGCCAGCCTAAAGTGGAACTAAACCCATCAATTGAATGGGTTTAAAAAACACTTACATTCCTGGAAACCTGTCACATTTGTTTGTGTTCTCAATCAAACTGTCAAACCAATAAATGTCTGGTGTCATAACTGATCACATATGCAACACCATGGCAGTTGAAGATCAAACAGAGACTAAGATGGCAGCTTCCTTGACCGAAAAGCATAGGGAGGTTTTAGTTTCACTTTAATGCTGCAGAAGCCATGCCTCTTGTCCCTGTCCATATGCACTGCAGTGATAATAAGCTGCATATGTTTTTTTTCACAGAGCATAGTTCTTAATTGTTGCCGGATGCAACAGCTTTTTTCAAAGGCTTTTTTTTTAATGGTGACAGCAGTGGACTATGCCTTGGCAATGTGAATCAGCATAGAAGTGTATAATTTCCTCTGGGAGAGCATATGAATGGGTAAGAGGATGGGGAAGACAAGGACAGAGCCTTGCCACACCATAACACAAAGTGGCCAAAAAAAAGGACTTTTACATGAGCATTATCAGCTGTTATTTTCATGAGTGCTTGAGTTTAAAACAAATGCTTTCCAAGTGATAGTATCATGGTAAAGCTTATATGAGATTTTAGTGTGTGGGTCTACCACTGTTGGTGGAGGAAGTGGATGCCCTCACTCACCCAAGGAATAGTCACCTAGCAGATGCCTTTCCTCTACTGCCTTTGGTCATGAAGTTCCAGGGGTGACTGTTGTCTGAGGGTTTTACTGTGATAGCAAGCATGTCGATTTGCCCTCAGACTTTGGGTTTACCCTAGCCATGGAACCTAGTCTGGACCAAGCACTTCAGCTATCAGTGTTTCCACAACACCTGCCCCACGATGGACTTGAAATTCAGAGGGAAGAATTGGAGGACGTGGGCAATCTTCTGAATGTGGTTCAATCCGGATAATGGGAGAGGTTGCTCTCAGTCCGATTTTTATAGATTTAAACAGGTCCTGTGGGTGGATATAAAGGCAGAGCTATATCATATGTATGCTGTCATGGATTGGTGTCAGGAAAGTATTTATACAATTTTCCTTTTTAATTTTCCAGTATTATCAGCTGTTATTTAAAGTGGAGGGCCACCCTAAAGAAAAAATTAATATTCTGGAAAAAAATAAAATAAAATAAAATAATTATTTTTACCTGATCTGAAATCCCTGTTGCTAGGCAGTCTTCCTAATCTGCCTCCTTCCTACTCTGCGGTGATCTTCGTTCTTCTGTCCTCCGCCGCGTTGTCTTCTAAGTAATGGGGCGCGCTGTGTTATGGGAACTGGGTGTTCCCTAACACAGCGCATCCCATTCACAAAGCGCAGCGCGACTCGTGCATGCGCAGTAGGAAATGGGCAGTGAAGCTGTAGTCTCCACTGCCTGTTTCCCTTACTGAGGATGGCGGCGCTGGGACCGGAGTGCAGAGGGACATCTCGGCCTCCACGGCCGACATCGCGGGTGCCCTGGGAGGGTAAGTGTACTTATTAAAAGTCAGCAGCTACTTTTTTTTTAGCTGCTGACTTTTAAAAAAAAAATAATTCTGCTGAAACACCCCTTTAAGCTTTGCGTTTTAAATATAGGCTTTCCAAGTGATATTATCATGGTAAAGCTTATATGAGATTTTAGTGTGTGGGTTTACACCTACTTTAACAAATTTTGCTTGTACTGCAGCACACAGATCTGTTCACCCAAAAATCCTTTTAAGGACAATCATCTGTTTGCATCAAGTGATTGATAGCTCTTCAATTGTCAACACTGTATCTACTGTTTTATTAATTGTGGTCTTTTCCCCTTTTTTTACAATATAACTTTTAGCTTGGGGTGATTACAGCAGATCAGGCAGCTGTTTTAGAAAGTCTGTTAAATAGCTGCATTTTTTTGCTGCACCTCACTGCAAAAAAACAAGAAAACTCAGCACACCATCAACTCGGGGGGGGGGGGGGGGGGGCGGGGGGAATGCAAAAGCATGCCTTATCTCTATATAACATTTTTTCAAGTATCAGAGCTATTGCCCTTAGGCATGTTTTGGTAAAAATTGGCCAGCATCAGGACGGTATGTAAATGTGCCAAACGGTGGAAACACAAGCCACATTTTCAGAAATTCAGGTGTAAAACCTCAGCGACACTTAAGAAAAAATTTGACCAGCAACGGGGCAGGTTTGTGCTAAAGACTGAAGAAAATAAAGTTTAAAGCTTATTCGTTAGTGGGGTTTAAATCAATGTTTGTTTTTTGATTGCAGTGATGAGAAAATTCAAAGGAGCAGGATAAAATATTGTTATTGAACAAACAAATTTCTAAGTGTAAGGCCTCATGCGCACTGGACATTTTTACAGCTGTTCCTAGGGGCATGTGGCGTTTCTTTCCCCCTGCCTCTAATTTAGAGGCAGAAAAAACCCCACTGCCAGTGCGTCCAGGAGCAGGAGAGTTTTGGCAGAAAAAAAACAAAAGCGCTTGATGCTAATAAACACATGTAATTGCAAGTAAATGCTAAACGTGTTTAGCGCTTCAGTGTTAATTCATTTCAATGGCCAAAATAAATTATTTACTCTGGTCAATTAAATAAATTAACACTTGATGTGGGTAAATGCGGCTAAAAGCATTACAAACGCCAGACATTTTTTTTGCCAAAACTCTGCTGCCAAGAGGAAGTTTTCTAGGGAAATTTAGAAAACGTCCAGTGTGCATGAGACCTAACTGTAGTTTACGGTCAGGAATGTCCATTCGTTACAAAATTGAATGTTAAATAGTAACTGAAATTTCTAAGTACTTTTGAATGACATTTGCCAAGTCATTAAATGTACTGGAAATTTTCTTGCAAATTTTTGTAGAAATATTAATTTGAAAATCTACTAGTGTATGGTCAGCTGTAAACAAAAAGACTCTTTGCATAAACACAATAGATCAAAGTGTACTCTCTCTCCTGGAGAAACTCCAGAAAAGATTGACCAGCAGCAAGGTGGTAGCTTGGTGCAAAAGTTAAAACAGTGCAGACACAAACAACGCAAGTTTGTTTTCTGCAATTAAAAATACAATAATTTCTAATCTATGGACATTGTAAGTTATTTGAGACTATGGGGTTTATTTACGAAAGAGGGCAAAATTAATCACAATTCTGCAGAGAAACCAACCAACCAACCAACCAAAGTTGCCAGGTTTCATTGCTAAAGCTTAATTAAACAAGCTGAGGTTAGAAGCTGATTGGTTTCCCTGAGGAATTGTGACAAATTTTGCCCTCTCTAGCTTTCCTAAATAAACCCCAATTTGACCAATTTATTGTATGCATCCTTCAGTTTAGTATGCAACATTATGGAGGAAATAACTCTGTTTAGTGAAACTTGTTTAAAACCTTTCCTGTATCCTTTTAATTTCTGTTGTCAGAGGGCCTGAGAATACAGAATTGATCCTAAAATAAATCACTGGCCACTTCACTTACGCTATCCTTGGAAGCTATTGACTAGCAGAAAAAAAAATAATCAAAAATGTTAAGGTTAACTATGCAGTAAAAGGCAGTGAAAAATATATGCAATTTGGAAGCATGTGAGAGGTCTGAAACTCTTTAGATCTGGGTTTCTCAAGCTGGGTTCCTCTTCAGGTTGCTAGGGGTTCCTTGAGCAATGAGCAAGTTCCAACAAACACCATTGATTTTTTTTTTTTAGCTATTTGTAAGGGGGTAACTCTTCCCAATAACCACAAGTGTAAGGAGCATTCTTCCCACCGTCCATCGCACTAATTTATTTTTAGGTCCGAATTCGGTCTGAATTTTTGGCTGAATTCAGACCTGAAATGGACCAGAAGACGCACAGGACTCTTCTGCAAACTGTTCCACAGCCACCCAGGAGCTGTGTGAACCGGCTCGATTGGGAGCTGGTCACAGTCTACTGACATGAAAATTGGAAGCAGGGAAACATGTACACCTACGTTTTTGAAGTTTTTGGTGTAGCAGTACAGTAGTAAATAAAACAGTTAATGGCACTTCCAAATTCTGTTTTGAGGACACAAATTTGTATTTGTAATCTAGTCAGCAGTGGTCCTTACCCCATCCACAATTGACTATTTACACTCATGAAGCCATATACACTGACACATTTACACTGACACTGCTGTTTTTCAAAACTATCCAAAGTCTTAATATACGTAATTCTACCAGCATTTTCTTTACCTGACTAGAATTCTCATTAAGATTGGCACCAGAAATAGTTGCTTTCTACGATGTAGGCACAGTTTTAGGTACGGGAGTGACAGTAAACTATTGTAGTGATCTCAAACACGCAGATTCAGGTTATGCAGTATGAAGTGAATTTGTTGAGCAGTCAAATGCCAGACAAAGTACTCGCCCTAAGTCATATTCACAAGAAGTTTAATATGTGTAAAAGTTCTACAAGAAAAATGTACCATTTCTTGAACTACAGGAAGGACTTGAAATTCTGGTCTAAAGGAATGCCAAGTAAAGATAACATCTAGAAACTGACTACCATAGTGGACTTTGCATTGTCCCTCCCTTGTGCATTTTTTTGTTGAAAGCTTTGCAAAAGCGAAGACATCTTTATGTATTAAAATGAATACCAGTCTGCTTGCAGTTTTCATTTTCCAGAAATTGAAAACTGGTTGGAAACTAAGCAGACACATGAAGAAGCTGTTATTGTGAGCATTAAAGTTATTGTGAGCATGTAACATTTGTTGTGAGCATGTAACATTTTGCAAGTTATTGCTACTAGGTATTGTAACAAATTATTGTGAACATGTAACATTACAGTATTCCCCAAACTATGCTTGTTCTGATCATGTTTCCAGTGCTTTATCTTTACAACGTATTGGGGGTTATTTACTAAAAAATCTGGTGCAGCTTCCGGTTTTTATTTCCAAAGCTTAATTGAACAAGCTGAAGTTAGAAGCTTATTGGCTACCATGCCCTGCTGCAAAAGTTTTAGTAAATCTCCCCTATTGGGCCTGATTTACTAAAGCAAATGAACAAGAGCAGCAATAAATTGCTATGATACGTGTACATTGCAGGTTTGAATGTGAATGTCTGTGCACATAGTATATGTGATCTGTAAACCCATCTAGCAAATCATACACTGATATTTAATGTGTATATTGTAGGTCTAGTTTGCATTTTATGTAACACATTTAAATAATGCTGCATTTGTACATTTTGTTCCAATAAGGTGCTGGAGATTCCATAACAAACCACACTTATTGCTAAATAACCAGCATATATGTCGTTGCCTGTCCATGTGCACCACAGACACCTAGTGAATTCCATAAGGATACAGTGGGGGACATTTACTAAAACGGGTGCCCTCAGAATCTGGTGCAACTGTGCATGGTAGCCAATCAGCTTATTCAATTAAATGTTGACAATAAAACCTGGAACCCGATTGGTTTCTATGCAGAGCTGCACCAGATTTTGCACTCTTCAGTTTTAGTAAGTAGCCCCCAGTGAACTTGCCTAAACAATCAAGGACATGGCATATGCTGAAATCTTATAGTGACAATAGTTTTCAAAATCTGGTTTTAAAGATGTTGTATTTTATGAATTACTATAACTCGCTAGCATTAAAGCGGAAGTAAACCCATAGATTTAACAGTTTCAAAAAACAATTACATTGAGTTTTGTTCTCAATCAAACTGTCAAATTATCCAATGTCTGGTGTCATAACTGATCACATGTGCAGTATCATGGCAGTTGATGAATAAACAGAGGTCAAGATGGCAGCTTCCTTGGCTGAAAATTTTGGGAGGTTTACTTCCACTTTGAGTCCCCCAATGGTCATATTAAAAAACAAAAAACAGGCATCTCCAAGTACTTTTGTGAGGCTATATTTTTTCTATTATGATTTTGTGGCAATTGGAAGAAGGCAAATGCCAGGAATGCTTTCCAGTGCACAATAATCTGCTGCTTTCTTGTACCCTTTACCATTACACTGAATGAATATCAATTCCACTGCAGACTTACGATAATAAGTAGATCAGAAATTGTTTTGCAATGCTCTGCAAGCTAATACAGACAATTCATTACTATTTTATATGCTTATTGGCCTATCCTGCTTATTCAGCACTGTTACATCCAGGTTTGATGCTTTTGCTTTTAGGTCATCAAATTCCAGCTCGGGAGCTGGGCCAAAACTTCTGGGTTATGGTTATGAACCCTCTCTTTTTAGGTTACATTCAAGTGCTTCTCAGTTGTTGATCATCAGTCCATGGGCAATATGCATTTACCAGATCTTATTTGTGTATTGTAGCTTTTTCTTGTGATTCGGGACAATACTTGGACATTAAGAACCAGTCATGCAGTGAATGTTCTGCGGGAACTTATTCCCTTGGAACTGGGATCAAGTTTGATGAATGGGATGAAATGCCATCGGGATTTAACAATGTGGCAACATTTATGGAGACAACTGCCGACTTCTCTGGAAACAGACCGGACAGCTGTGATAAGTATGTGTTTGTTTTATAATAAAAAGTTATTCTGTGCCGTTTTATCACAGTTTGCTCTCCTTAGCTACTAAAGTGGAAACACACTGCAGTATCTTTAAGTGTTCACGCTGCAGTGCTTATTCATTTCTATCTGATTGTTTTAAAATACGTGGTCAGCTGTTTGTTTCTTGGTGACTCATTGGGGTTGATTTACTAAAACTGGAGAGTGCAAAATCTGGCGCAGCTGTGCATGGTAGCCAATTAGCTTCTAACTGCTTGTTAAATTAAAGTTTTAAATACATTGTAAAGATTAAAATCCTGCTTAAAGTGTTACTAAACCCACAACAGTAAAATCAGTCTGTATATGCAGTAAAGCATACTTGTTATATTCACTGTGGAACCTAAGGGGTTAATCCTTCACATTGTGTAAAAAGGGTGTTTGATCCTGTCCTCCCCTTCTTTTACTGTCCCCAATTCATCTGTTGATAGAACAAAGCCATAGAAGGCACTCTGAACATGCTCAGTTTGGTGTGGATTGCTAGAATTTATTTTTATTTTTGGGAGGGTGCATGTGATCATCACAGGGCCAATCAACACTGCCCAGACAGAGAGTGTTGTTTACGAAAGGCAAATCCACTTTGCACAACCTATGCGAACTGAATCGCCTCAGGGCGCTTTTTGCCACTGGTGTCCATCTGTGGTATAGTGCGGTCCTTGCCCTGTGGGGTCCTGACACGCTTGCAAACACATACACATACAACATACACATATTTGGCCAATTTTATCGACAGGATCTAATTAACCTACCAGCATGTCTTTGGAGTGTGGGAGGAAACCGGAGTACCCGGAGGAAACCCACGCAAGCACAGGGAGAACATGCAAACTCCAGGCAGAAGGTGTCATGGTCGGGATTTGAACCAGCGACCCTATTACTGCTAGGTGAAAGTGCTAACCACTACACCACTTGTAGTGCAAAGTGGATTTGCCTTTCGTAAATAACCCCCAGTCAGCCTTATAGGACAGTCAGAGAAGAATGAAAACTCCTTCTACAAGCTTTAACCAGTGCTTGGCTGGACACTGATCGAAATCAGAAGACTGCTATATACTGCTGTTGAGAAAAGGTGTTCAGCAGTTTATAGTTACTAAAATAAATGCATTTCCATGTTTTGTGTACTGTGGGAGACCAGATATAATGAATGCAGGGTCCTGGGTTTAGTAACACTTTAAACTTTGACATTAAAACTTAGAAGCTGATTTTTATGCAGAGCTGCACCTGATTTACTCTCCAGTTTTAGTAAATCAACCCCACTGTCTTTTGTATTGCTTAGTAAATAAAGCAATCATTATACTTCTTCTACTACTATATCTTGTTATTTGCTGCTCAGCTAAAACCAGATGTTACATATGGGTTAAATCTAGCTATAGACATGAGATGGCAGTCAAAAGTTCTCCATTTGTAAACGTTGCACCATGTCCACAATGGTTTTGGAATCTGATCACTATTGATCAATAATTATCTCATGTCTACATGTAGCCTAGAGGTGCCATCAGTTACTGGGGAAAGTTAATATGATATAATATCTAATGGCCGTGGAAAGAATTGATCGACTGTGATGAATATTATTTTGTAACAGGCCATTGCGTGCAATGCTCCCTCATTCCTCTCCATAAGTACAAACATGCAAGTAAACCCGATGCAACTTGGCATGTGTGCAATTCTGTACAAAGATTGTCTGTAAAGAACAGTTTATGACTGCTTGACTTTAGACATTAACTGTGTAGCTCATCCTGAAGCATCTTTAGATGGTTTGTGCAATTTTACTAATCTTGGGGATAGATTTTCAACCAAGGCAGTAAGTTGATGTTGCTAAAAACTCAACAACAATACTGTATGTGTGAATAGGCACTGAGTTGCTATTTTAATTTGTACCACTGCTCATTAAATGCAAGAAAATTGACAGTATGGAAAATGATAAATAATAAACATTATAATTTTCCTGTCATGTCTTCTCAGCTCATCATGGATTCCTAAAGGCAATTACATAGAATCTAATCGGGATGACTGCACTGTTTCCCTCCTCTATGCTGTGCATCTGAAGAAAGCTGGATCGGTGTCATTCGACTATCAGTATCTTGACAACAATATCTTTTTTGAATTCTTTGTAAGATTTGTTTTCTATAATTTGTTTTCTATTATTTCTATTCCTGACTTCCTTTTTTTAATGATCTCCCCTGTTGCTCCACAGTAAATGATTGCACCACAGTGCAAGATTAATTAAGATAATTAGAAAAAGAATTTATAAACGAATACAATTTTGAAATCTCATTATTTCAATATTTCTATATTTATTACATATGTTGCTAGGACAGTACATTAGAGAACATGTTGACGTTTCCACTATTCGGTGGATCAAATGAGAATAGTTAAGTTAATTGCTCACAATGTTATCTTTTTTATCAGTTTCATCAAAGCTGGCCATACAGGCAAATTTATGTAAGACTTCCCATCAGAATTTATTTAATTTTTTTTGATTTTCCCAGTAAGTGTATTGAGAGGTGTGTATACATCATATGCATACATGCACTTAGCATACCTCTCTTAGGATCAGTGTTATCTTGGGAAAAAAATAGCTGTCAACTGGAAATGCCAAAATCAATTAATAGTCTTTTCTTGTAGTATTGACTATCAAGTGGTGTCTGCTGCAGTCTAATGTTCTTTACCTATAACTGATGGTCATCCAATCCCACTCATATATATTGACAGGATATGTGATGAGCATGTAATGTATGTGGGTAGCTTAACAGTTTTCTTTTACTTTGATTCTACTGCCATCTGTTATTGACCTCTGGTTGTTTTATGTCTCACAGATTCAGAATGACCAGTGCCAGGAAACAAGCTCTTCATCTGACAAGTGGGTGAAGTTGTCCGATAATGGTGAATGGATGCATCATACGGTATGGTTTTTTCCTTAACATTATTTGATTACCGATAATTTGTATACCTCATACTCTGTGGGAAATGTTCATTATTGCATTTACTGTATATTTAGATCTGTGGCTAAGACACAGTCATAATGAATATATTTATACACCAATGTAATTTTCTTCACACCTTATTGAACAACTGCGGAACCAGTAGAGTTTATTCTCCTGAGCCTTTCGGGTTGATAACGTAAAAAAAATTATGACAGGTAGGTAACTAGCATTCTTATAAACTCATCAGTGGGCCCCCCATGTTTTTGCCAAACAGGTTTACTTTAAATAAATAAGGGATATCCATTCCTATTGTAGCCAGCATATCTCCAGCTACGCAGACTCATCCCCTTCATTCCAAAGGAGGACAAAGCAGTGGTAGTTGGAACAGTCATTAATTCACAACTTGACTACGCAAACTCCCTTTACATAGGACTACCCCAATATTAACTTGCGCGCTTACAACTTATCCAAAACACGGCAGCAAGGCTGATAACAGGAAAAAAAACCTGGGAATCCATCTCCCCTTCCCTGAGGAGCCTACATTGGCTAACCGTAAAGAATCGGATCACATTCAAGACCCTCTGCCTCACCCACAAATGCGCCCATGGAGTCGCTCCTCAATACCTAATTGAGAAAATAAAACACTACACACCCAATCGCAGTCTTCGATCATCTAACCAAAACCTCCTCATCATTCCCAAATCCCGCTACAAATCAAAGGGGGAGCGGAGATTCGCTGTCCAAGGACCTCGGCTATGGAACGCTCTACCTACCAACATCCGCATGGAATAAAACCATCAGGCCTTCAGGAAAAAACTCAAGACCTACCTCTTCTAAGAAACTTGACAACAAAGCACCAATACAGCGCCTTGAGGCGATTCAGTTCGCATTGTTAGCGCTATACAAATTATTCATTCATTCCAATAATTTCCTTTGTCTCCCTTTTTCATGCAAATACGTTATCACAGCTATGAGCTCCTCCGTCTCGATTTTGTTTCTTAGCACATTTGTCTTTATTAGGACCTGCATAAAATGAATAATATATATATAACTAAGAAGACAACCACAGGTCTCTAAGCGTATAAATGCTGCTTCTTATTTGTATGATTTAGAACTGATTTCGATTTTCAACGAAACAAAATCTTTTAAATAATAGGAATTAAATAATGCATTTTTCCTATATAGTTGTGATGGTGCAGTTTAAGGCTATTTGAAAGATAATTCAGTATATTTTAATTTATTTGTTATGGATGTTTATGTTTGACCTGTTTTTGTCTGACCCGCCAACACTAGATTTATCTTTGATCTACTTTTATCAGATTTATACAAATAGTATTTTGAATGTGAATTAGGCTGGTCATTAACAATTCAGTATTTGAAAGAGATGCATCTACCGCTATGAAATGAGAATGAGGGACACTTTTTGCATAGAATATTTACACAATGGACACATACCTGCTATACCTCTTATAGCAGACTGACATAACACACAAGGATCACTTAAAATTCGCTTTTTTTTTTTACTTTATATTAATTTTCACATTGCAGAGTGCAAAAGTGTTTGGTGATTCCAGAAGAAAAGAGCCAAATTTCTCCACACCCATCATTCTTGCCTGTCCTTGACCAAAGAAGGAAACAAGTAACTTTCATGATCACATTTTTCTCTTTCAGGTGCCTCTAAAGTCTGGAACTAACATTATGTATTGGAGAACTACGGGCATTCTTTTAGGGTCAAAAGTGGTGAAGCCCGTATTGATAAGGAACATTACAATAGAAGGTAACAGGCATTTTAAAACACCCTATTACCAGATTTATGTCCAAGTTCTAGAATTTTTTGTTTTTATTGGTACAGTCAAAGCCAGTTCTTAAAGTGTAATACCACTTTTGCAGTCAAATTTGAGTAAAAAAAAAAAAAGAAAGAAAATCACACTTTGGGGTTGATTTACTAAAGGCAAATAGACTGTGCACCTGGCAAGTACAGTTGCTCCAGAGCTTAGTAAATGAGGTAAAGCAAAGAAGCAAAATAAAAGAACAGCATTTTTTCTTGCACATGATTGGATGATGGAAGTCAGCAGAGCTTCTGCTCATTTACTAAGCTCTGGGGCAACTGCAGTTTATTTGCCTTTGGTAAATCAACCCCTATGTGTTCCCATTCACAAAACAATTAAAAAAATATTTTCTACCCTTTGGATGTATGTTTGGAGCAGGCCACTGGGTAGATGGCAAGCTGCTCTGAACAATTTTAAATGAGAGGGACACACTGGGGGTTATTTACTAAAGGAAAATCCCCTTTGCACTTGGAAGTAAAGTCGCTGTAGATCCGAGGGGGGACATGCAAGGAAAATAAAAAACAGCATTTTAGCTTGCACATGATTGGATGATAAAATCAGCAGAGCTTCCACTCTTTTCAGATCTACCCCTTAGATTTAGAGCGACTGCACTTCCAAGTGCACTTTCAGTGCAATTTCAAGTGCACTTGCAGTGCAAAGTGGATTTGCCTTTTGTAAATAACCCCCACTGTGTTTCAATACATTACAATACAATGGTGAGTTAAGCTTCTAGATCTTTAACCCTTGGTTAGGATAGACAATGTTTAAATCTAGTTTACAGCTTATAATGAGATCTGCCATCAAAGTTCAGACAGCCTTAATTATGGTAAACGTTCACTCCCCAGCCCCCCCCCCAAAAAAAATGTTTTTTTATTAGTTTTGATTTTTAACAATAATATAAACACATCTCCACACGTCACAATATAGTAAAACATGGAAAAATGCATAAGCAAATCGTAGATTATGATATGCAAAAATCATGTCTGATACAGAACAAACTGTCATGTTTATCCTGTGGAAAACTAATCGGTTGAACATAAAACTTAGGCCCTTTTCACACAGCAAGCCCGCTCGGATCCGCCTGTCTGTTTTTTCAGGTGGATCCGAGCGGGCCATCCATTGACTCTTATGGGGAGACGGATGTAAGCGGAGATGTGTCTGCTGACACCCATCTGCCATTCGATCTGCTAAAAACAGATGTATGGTGATACGTTCAGCCATCCGTCTTGGCGGATTGGATTGGCTGAGATCTAATGAAAAGGGACATGCTGTCCATTATTGTCCGATCTCCCCATAAGAATCAGCGGGGCTCTGACAGGTCTCTTCCCGCTCATTGAGCAGAGACGGACCTGTCATCCGCCGGCTCAGCGGAGATCAACGGAGCAATCTCCTGCTGAGCTGGCGGACTCCACTAAATGGATCCGCCTCATGTGAATGAGGCCTTACACATAAATTATCATTTGATTAGGCACAAGTGATAATATATTAGTATATAGTATAGTATTGCTAGTGGTAATAAACCTCCCCGGAAAAAAGGGTGAAAAATCAAGGTTTTCTATAGTCTAATATTCCACACAGTAACAGCTTAGTGTGTCTTGTGAATAAAAGAGAAAAGGAGATAGGAGGAGAGAAAGGAGGAGAGAAGATGGAGAAGGAAACGTGAGAGTACAAATAGTTTGATCTGTATGGAAGGGAGGGAGGAAAAGGGGATATACAGTGCCTTGAAAAAGTATTCATACCCCTTTAAAATTTTCCACATTTTGTCATGTTACAACCAAAAACGTAAATGTACTGTATTTCATTTCACAAAGTGGCACATACTGTAATTGTGAAGTAGAAGGAAAATGATAAATGGTTTTCAATTTTTTTTACAAATAAATATGTGAAAAGTATGGTGTGCATTTGTATTTAGCCCCCCTGAGTCAATACTTTGTAGAACCACCGTTTGCTGAAATTACAGCTGCAAGTCTTTTTGGGATGTCTCTACCAGCCTTGCACATCTAGAGAGTGACATTTTTACCTATCCTTCTTTGCAAAATAGCTCAAGCTCTGTCAGATTGGATGGAGAGCGTCTGTGAACAGCAATTTCCAAGTCTTTCCACTGATTCTCTATTGGATTCTGGTTTGGACTTTGACTGGGCCATTCTAACACATGAATATGCTTTGATCTAAACCATTCATTTGTAGCTCTGGCTGTGTGTTTAGGGTCATTGTCCTGCTGGAAGATGAACCTCTGCCCCAATCTCAAGTCTTTTGCAAACTGTAACAGGTTTTCTTCTAATGTCAGTGGTGTGAGTATAGTCTAATTTTGTATAATTATAATTAGTCTAAATAAGTACCATCATCCATCAGGCTTGAAGAAGGCAAGGGGTAACTGGGTCAACCAACGCAGGTGCTGAGTCTGCGTGAGATGAGCCTATAACCCACAAGAAATGGGAAAGAGGGAAATTGGACTATATCGGTACTATTGAGTAATGTAGACAGGGACTAGAGTAAAAATATTTTTAGAAAAAACATTGAATTTTTAATAGACAAAACACATTACATAATCGACACTAAAACAGTGTTGGGTTGTATAAAAACAAACAAGCAAATTAATCCCTCCGTTACAATCATCAAACTGGACTACAGAATGCAGGCCTAGGCCCGTAAGCTTGATGTCTGTTTGAGTGTAGGGAGGAGATGTCTCGACCGGTTTCGCAGCATAGGCTGCTTCTTCAGGAGATAGCTCTAAAATAGATATTATTGTTGAATGAATAATATATAAACAACAGCATTGGTACATGGGAATTACAATATGAAAACAAAAGGATGTATCAGCTCACCAGTGCATATGGAGAGAGGTATCCAACGAGCCCAGAAATGCCTTACCCGGCAGATATGGGGGCATGACTACATGGACTAGACAATGACAATGAGAGAGGAGGTATACGGTAAGTATGATGGTTGGCAAATTCAACATCACCACCCGTGCAGGTTATTAGGAAGAATGGTGCATGAAAGAAATCCCCAGGAAATCCAGTATGGGAGGGGGGGGGGGGGGGGGGGGGGGGGGGTTCCCCCCCCCCCCCCCCCCCCCCAACCCCCCCCCCCCCCCCCCCCCCCCCCCCCCCCCCCCCCCCCCCCCCCCCCCCCCCCCCTCCCATACTGGATTTCCTGGGGATTTCTTTCATGCACCATTCTTCCTAATAACCTGCACGGGTGGTGATGTTGAATTTGCCAACCATCATACTTACCGTATACCTCCTCTCTCATTGTCATTGTCTAGTCCATGTAGTCATGCCCCCATATCTGCCGGGTAAGGCATTTCTGGGCTCGTTGGATACCTCTCTCCATATGCACTGGTGAGCTGATACATCCTTTTGTTTTCATATTGTAATTCCCATGTACCAATGCTGTTGTTTATATATTATTCATTCAACAATAATATCTATTTTAGAGCTATCTCCTGAAGAAGCAGCCTATGCTGCGAAACCGGTCGAGACATCTCCTCCCTACACTCAAACAGACATCAAGCTTACGGGCCTAGGCCTGCATTCTGTAGTCCAGTTTGATGATTGTAACGGAGGGATTAATTTGCTTGTTTGTTTTTATACAACCCAACACTGTTTTAGTGTCGATTATGTAATGTGTTTTGTCTATTAAAAATTCAATGTTTTTTCTAAAAATATTTTTACTCTAGTCCCTGTCTACATTACTCAATAGTACCGATATAGTCCAATTTCCCTCTTTCCCATTTCTTGTGGGTTATAGGTTTTCTTCTAAGATTGCCCTGTATTTGGCTCCATCCATCTTCCCATCAACCTGACCAGCTTCCCTGTCCCTGCTGAAGAAAAGCATCCCCACATCATGATGCTGCCACTAAGTGGGGGATGGTGTGTTCAGGGTGATGTGCAGTGTTAGTTTTCCGCTACACATAGCGTTTAGCTTAAGTTACATTTTGGCCTCATCTGACCAGAGCACCTCCTTCTCATGTTTGCTGTGTCCCCCACATGGCTTCTCACAAACTACAAACGGGACTTCTCATGGCTTTCTTTCAATAATGACTTTCTTCTTGCCACTCTTCCATAAAGGCCAGATTTGTGGAGTGCACGACTAATAGTTGTCCTGTGGACAAATGATCCCACCTGAGCTGTGGATCTCTGAAGCTCCTCCAGAGTTACCATGGGCCTCTTGACTGCTTCTCTGATGAATGCTCTTCTTACCCGGCCTTTCAGATTAGGTGGACGGCCATGTCTTGGTAGGTTTGCAGTTGCGCCATACTCTTTCCATTTTTGGATGATGGATTGAACAGTGCTCTGTGAGATGTTCAAAGCTTGGGATATTTTTTTAGAACCTAAACCTGCTTTAAACTTCTCCACACCTTTATCCCTGACCTGTCTGGTGTGTTCCTTGGCCTTCATGATGCTGTTTGTTCACTAAGGTTCTCTAACAAACCTCTGAGAGCTTCACAGAACAGCTGTATTTATAATGTGAGTAAATTACACAGGTGGGCTCTATTTACTATTTAGGTGACTGCTGAAGGCAATTGGTTCCACTAGATTTTAGTTAGGGGTATCAGAGTAAAGGGGGCTGAATACAAATGCCCCACTTTTCAGATATTTATTTGTAAAAAAGTTTGAAAACCATTTATCATTTTCCTTCCACTTAACAATTATGTGCCACTTTGTGTTGGTCTATCACATAAAATTCCAATAAAATACATTTACGTTTTTGGTTGTAATATGACAAAAAATTTAAAATGTCAAGGGGTATGAATACTTTTTCAAGGCACTGTAAAAGAAAAGGATTTATCTAACTAAATAATGCTAAACCTTCTGGTCTATTATTTTGCCCGGGGTCCAGCATACCTCATTATATTGCCTGTTTTGAGCCAAGAGCTGGGTAAGGTGCGACAGCCCTATAGGATAGGGAGGGCGAGAATTAATTAAAAAGAAATAAGGGGAACAATTACTAGGTTTTTGCATAGGTAAATACTGGCTCTGTGTGTAATATTCATGTGACAAGAAAATCATTTCCCATCTATTTTTTAATTGCCTTGTATGCTGATGATCTATGTAACCTCATATTACAGAGAAAGGGAAGATAAAGTGTTACTAAACCCAGGACCCTGCATTCACTATATCTGGTCTCCCACAGTACACAGAACATGGAAATGCAATTATTTTAGTAAATATAAACGGCTAAATACCTTTTCTCATCAGCAGTATATAGCATTCTTGTGACTTCTATAAGTGTCCACCTGAGCATTGGTTAAAGCTTGTAGGAGGAGTTGTCATTCTCCTCTGACTGTCCTATGAGGCTGCATAATTCCTGACCTTCTGTCTGGACAGTGCTGATTTGGCCCTGTGCTGATAACATGCACCCCCCCCCCCCAAAAAAAAACATAAAACCTTTAGCAATACACACCAAACTGAGCATGTGCAGCGTGCCTCCTAGGGCTCTGTTCTATCAGCAGATGGATTGGGGACAGTAAAAGAAGGGGCGGATCAGAGTAGACAGGATCAAATAGCCTTTTTACACAATGCACAAGATTAACCCCTTAGGCTCCACAAGCATGCTTTACTGCATATGTAGACTGGTTTTACTGTTGTGTGTTTAGTAAGACTTTAAGCAGGATTTAAATCTTTACAATGTATTTAAAACTTTAATTTAACAAGCAGTTAGAAGCTAATTGGCTACAATGCACAGCTGCGCCAGATTTTGCACTCTCCAGTTTTATTAAATCAACCCCAGTGAGTCACCAAGAAACAAACAGCTGACCACGTATTTCAAAACAATCAGGTAGAACTGAATAAGCACTTCAGTGTGAACACTTAAAGATACTGCAGTTGTGATTTTTATGCAGCAATTGTACCTATTTTTAAAAAGTTATGCTAAGTGAAAGGGAACATGTAACAGATATAAAGTGTTATGCAGGCCATACATGGTCGAATTTTGAACGAATTTTCTTTTCAAAATCAGAAAGTTCGTTTTTTTTGTGATCCGATTGTGCCACCATTGATTTTCGAAATTCGGCTGACCGAGCCTTCAATTTCACCTCATGTTGCTACAGAAAAGAATTTTATTTTCTGGGAATCTTCTTTTTTCTCCGTAAATTTTCTTTTCTTATTACATTTCTCGCACGATTATCCCATCATTGATTAGAAAATCGGTCGTTTTTCAAAAAATTTCCAACATGTCCGATTCCTCAAATTTGATTTCCAAACGAAAATCGGCTGTTGCTGCAGCCCACTAATGGTGAGAAATTCATACGAAAATTCTTAGATACGATTTTCGAAAGAAAATTCTTTCGAAATTCGAACTGTGTATGGCCGGCCTTAACCCAGTTTGCCTGCAAAAGTGGAATAAACTTTAAGCCTGAATATGCATAGTTGCAGGATAAAACTGCTTTGTGCACCGTAAAATATTCTATTTAAATTGCAGGGCACATGAATTTATACTGTAGGTATGGAGAATCTTTATTCAAGTAAAGAACCTTACAACAGAAACACCTTGACATGTTTTACAAGCACTGTTGCATGGGCATCACAGTGGCTAAGTGGTTAGCACTCAAATTGATATTCCTATCGCACTCATCCTGGTATATGGGGCTCGTAACAAAATGGCGGGTGCTGGAAACATCAAACAAACGTACATATTCGCCAGCACACCATGGATCGATGAAACTTCCTCCAAAAAAAGTTTTTTAATGAAAAAAATTACATCACAAAAATATAAGGTGCTACCTTATATTTTTGTGATGTAATTTTTTTCATTAAAAACCTTTTTTTGGACGAAGTTTCATCGATCCATGGTGTGCTGGCGAATATGTACGTTTGTTTAAGTGGTTAGCACTTCTGCCAGCAGCACTAGTGTTGTGGGTTCAAATCCTAACCATGTCAGTGCCTGCACACAGTTTGCATGTTCTCCCTGTTCCTGTGTGGGTTTTCTCCCACACTCCAAAGACATGCTGGTAGGTTAATTGGCTCCTGTCTAAATTGGTGTTAATATTTGTATGTATGAATGTGAGTTAGGGACCTTAGATTGTAAGCTCCTTGAGGGCAGAGACTGATGTGAATGTGTAATATGTAAAGCAAGTTCATGGTGCTAGCTAGATAAGTACCTGTAATAAATAAACTGCCCAATCCAAAGGCCTTATGATGAAGCAGTTCTTGCAAAACTTGGCAAGCTGCTTCTGGTCATGCCCCTGTTGTGAGATGTTTCCTTTTTTTTTTTTGAAAAGTTTTATTTATTGCTTTTTAACATAACAAGTATACACAGGACCCAATGGGCCACACACAAAAATAGACTATTTACATTTCTTCAGCATTGACTCTCTCCTCCTCCTTCCAAACCCTCACTAAGTGAAAAAATCGAAATGATAATAATAAGGCCACCTTTTATCAATAACAGTCAATGGTACATTTAGATATGTCAAATAGTTACATACATGTTAAAACCTACTGCAGGTGCATTCTATTATCCGCCACCGTAGTTTCACTATTCACTATTCATCCAACTGCCCCACACTTTGTCAAACTTCTGTGGTATGCCCTTGCATGACAGGATCCTCTGTAGCTAGAAGTTTGTGTACAGTCCATTTATTGTGGATGGAGACTTTTCAATAGGGCAAGTTAGAACAAGGCATCTACACCACGGTGCAGGTGAGCCAAACTTCCTTGATGCAGAAGTCTTCTTTATGTACAGTTTTCTGTTAATCACCATGAAAGTTGTACCCCCGCCGTGCCTTTGAATTATCAACTGTTATATGTGGAACTGATCATTGGCTTACTACATCACCAGTTTACTGCATCTTTCATGGTGCTAAATCCATCTGTCACAATCTTTACAGGTGTTGCCTACACATCAGAATGCTTTCCTTGTAAACCTGGTACATACAGTGATACAGCTGGATCCTCTTCCTGCAAGTTGTGTCCAAGGAACACATTTTCTGACAAAGGAGCCAAGGAATGCACTACGTGCAATCTAGATACCCAATATTCAGGTACATTCTTACTGTCATGTTGTAGGCACTGAAGTAAAAATTCATAGAAATACCGGTCAGTGGTGTATAGTATTTTAGTATGTTAGTTCTTTATTTTCAGAATTGGCTTGAGGGTTCATGTTTCTTGTAAAGAGCTATGTTGTAGTAGGGATGCTGATAATTTGACTGCCATTTTAGTAGCAAGAGAATCATGGTTTTCTTGGGTAAATTGGCCATTAAAAAGCTTTTAGAATTTCACTGCCACCCTACTAGTTCTGTTTTTGTTAATCAAACGTAGTGCAGTTATATTCAGTAACCCATCGTTTCTTAACTTTTTTTTTTTGTTAAATAGAAGAAGACTTTTTGGGCTCAGGAAACCCCTGATAATAATTATTATAGTTCCAGCTTACAATGGTCACTGGGAAGATTGCGCTTTACATTTGTGGTCAGTGAGAAGAATCCCCCTTACAGATAGCTAAAAAAGATCAGTGGTTATCTGAGAGTAAAACATTGCTCATTGCTCAGGGTACCCCTAGCAACTTCAGGAGGAACACTGGTTGAGAAATGCTGCAGTAACCTATGCCAACCTTAGCAATAGCAGTGAAAGATGACCCGTAACTGTCTGCTGTGAGTGATTAGACTTACAGAAAGGGTTAGTGGCTTATTCTATTATTGTCAGAGTTTGGTGTTCATTAGTCATTTTTGTCAGAGTTTGGTGTTTATTAGTAGAGCAGACATTATGGTAGATCACAGTAATGCTTTATAGATCTAAGTTGACTGTCATTAGACCTCCTGTTTTCAAGAATTTTTACCAATTTTAGTAAATAAAATAATAGGATTTTGTGGGTGTTGCCTATAATGCCCCGTACACTGATGGTTGGATGGTTTTTCTGACGGAATTCCACTCAAGCTTGGCTTGCATACACACGGTCACACAAAAGTTCTCTGAACTTTCGACCGTCAAGAACGCGGTGACGTACAACACTACGAGCCGAGAAAATTAAGTTCAATGCGTTGAATTGTTTCCGAGCATGTCTAGGAATTTTGCTCGTCGGAATTTTTACAGACGATCGGAACTTTTTCCGACCGAAAAATAGAGAACCTGCTCTCAATCTTTTGCTGGCGGGAATTCCGCCAGCAAAAGTCAGATGGAGCATACACACGGTCGGAATTTCCGACCAAAAGCTCACATCGGACTTCTGCTGGGGGAATTTCCGATCGTGTGTACGGGGGGATTAGACTGCAGTACTTGTAGATGGTAAATGTGTAGTAATGTGTTAAATATTTACCTTTATCCAGCCTTAAGTATGAGGTTATTGTTTTTACATTTATCATTTGTTAAAGTGATTCTAAAGCTTTTTTTTTTAAATGAACAAACATGTTATACTTAACTGCTCTGTGCAATGGTTTTGCACAGAGCAGCCCCGATCCTCGCTGGCAGTCTGGGAATGTAATGTATAGCACCGTGTTCAGAACGAGGCAGATTGTGGTATGTTATGTACAATGGTAGACAGTGAAATTTAGTGGGTAGGTACAGTGATGGTAAGTGGAGAAGTGGGTAGGTAAAGTGACAGTCTATGGTGAAGTAGCTTGGTTCAGTGACAGTCAGTGGAGAAGTGGGTAGGTATACAGTGACAGTCAGTGGAGAAATGGTTAGGTACGGTGACACCCAGTGGAGAAATGGGTAGGTACAGCAATTGTTTGTGGAGAGTTGGGTAGATAAAGTGGCGGCCAGTGGAGACATAGATTGATTCATTGACAGTCAGTGTAGAAGTGGGCAGTTATACAGTGGCAGTCAGTGAAGTGGGCAGGTATACAGTGACAGTCAGTGGAGAAGTAGGTAGGTAAAGTGGCAGCCATGGGAGAAGTAGGTTGGTTCACTGACAGTCAGTGGAGAAGTGGGCAGGTATACAGTGATGATCAGCAGAGAAGTGGGTAGGTAAAGTGATAGTCAGTGGAGAAGTGGTTAGGTACAGTGATGTTCAGTGGAGAAGTGGGTAGCTGAAGTGATGGTCAGTGGAGAAGTGGTTAGGTACAGTGATAGTCCGTGGAGAAGTGGGTATGAAGTGATAGTTAGTGGAGAAGTGGGTAGGTAAAGTGATAGTCAGTGGAGAAGTGGTTTGGATTAGTGATAGTCAGTGGAGAAGTAGGTAGGTAAAGTGATAGTCAGTGGAGAAGTGGTTGGGTACAGTGACGGTCAGTGGAGAAGTGGTTAGGTACAGTGATAGTCAATGAAGAAGTGGTTAGGTACAGTGACAGTCAGTGTAGACGTGGGTAGGTAAAGTGATAGTCAGTGGAGATGTGGTTAGGTACAGTGACGGTCAGTGGAGAAGTGGGTATGCATTCAATGATGGTCAGTGGAGAAGTGGGTAGGTAAAGTTATAGTCAGTGGAGAAGTGGTTAGGTACAGTGACGGTCAGTGGAGAAGTGGGTATGCATTCAATGATGGTCAGTGGAGAAGTGGGTAGGTAAAGTTATAGTCAGTGGAGAAGTGGTTAGGTACAGTGACGGTCAGTGGAGAAGTGGGTATGCATTCAATGATGGTCAGTGGAGAAGTGGGTAGGTAAAGTGATAGTCAGTGGAGATGTGGTTAGGTACAGTGACGGTCAGTGGAGAAGTGGGTATACATTCAATGATGGTCAGTGGAGAAGCGGGCATGTGAAGTGATAGTCAGTGGAGAAGTGGGTAGGTGAAGTGATGTTCAATGCAGAAATGCATGGGTGCCGTAGGTGTCACATGAGAAGTGCACAAATTTTACAGTTGTCACTAGAGAAGTATGTACAGTCAGTGGACAGGTGTGTGGGTATAGTGGTGCTCAGTGGGTAGGTAAAGTAACAGTCAGTGAAGAAATTGGTAGGTAAAGTGACGGCTAGTGGAGAGTAGGGTAAATGTAGAGATGGTCAGTGGAAAAGTAATAGGTACAGTGATGATCAGTGGAGAAATAGGTAGATTCAATGTCTGTCACTAGAGAACTATGTGGGTGCATGGGGGGGGGGGGGGCATAGATTAATTTAATTTGGGATTTCTTCTCACTTCCTGTTTTTGCTATAGGACAGGAAGTAAAGGTAAATCTCACCAATGGTACACAGATGGCAAAAAAACTGATGGGAATTAACCCTACCTTACGCTATCCAAAATGAAGAAAATGTTTTAGCCTATAGTTCTACTTTAATGAACATTACAGTCCCACCAAGAACTGGGACTTCTATAAGTGTTATATTTACAATGCATTCAATTTAGCTCACTCCAGGAAGCATCTAATAAACATATTATTCAAAGCTATTTTTGTGTATGTTTCTTTTTTAGATGAAGGATCCAGCAAGTGTGTAGATCGTCCTCCTTGCACAAACAAAGATTTATTCCAGATCCATACACCCTGTGACTTGGAGGGAAAGGTATGATGAAATGCTGACATGCCAAATGAATACTGACTATGGGGAGACACATATTTACAGCTGAAATCCAGTCTTATGCCCCGTACACACAGTTGGAAGTTCCGACGGAAAATGTCCGATCGGACAATGTTGTCGGAAAATCCGACCGTGTGTGGGGGCTCCATCGGACTTTCCGACAACAAAATCCGATCTGACTTTTTCCGATCGTGTGTAGGGAATTCCGACGGACAAAGTGCCACGCATGCTCAGATCAAATTAGGAGACCAAAGCTATTGGCTACTAGCCTCTACGTAGTTCCGTCGTACGCAACGAACGTCACCACGTTCAGAATGATCGGATTTTCCGACAACTTTGTGCGACCGTGTGTATGCAACACCAGTGTCGGACAAAATCCGTCGGAAAAAATCCGACAGATTTTGTGGTCGGAATTTCCGACCGTGTGTACGGGGCATTAATGTGGAGCTTCACTCTCAATAATTGATTATTTATAATTCTTATGCTGCTAGCATTAGTTGATAGATATGAAAGTACAATATCTCACAAAAGTGAGTACACCCCTGACATTTTTCTAAATATTTTATTATGTCTTTTAATGTGACAACACTGAAAGAAATTACACTTTGCTACAATGTAAAGTAGTGAGTGTACATAGAGTGGAAATAGACATATGAGTTCTGCCAGCATTGCTGCAGAGGTTGAAGGGGTGGGGTGTCAGCCTGTTAGTGCTCAGACCATACGCCGCACACTGCATCAAATTGGTCTACATGGCTGTCATCCTAGAATGAAGCCTCTTCTAAAGATGATGCGCACGAAAGACCGGAAACAGTTTGCTGAAGACAAGCAGACTAAGGACATGGATTACTGGAACCATGTCCTGTGGTCTGGTGAGACCAAGATAACTTATTCGGTTCAGATGGTGTCAAGCATGTGTGGCAGCAACCAGGTGAGGAGTACAAAGACAAGTGTGTCTTGCCTACAGTCATGCATGGTGGTAAGAGTGTCATGGTCTGGGGCTGCATGAGTGCTGCCGGCACTGGGGAGCTACAGTTCATTGAGGGAACCATGAATGCCAACATGTACTGTGACATACTGAAGCAGAACATGATCCCCTCCCTTCGGAGACTGGGCCGCAGGGCAGTATTCCAACATGATAACGACCCCAAACACACCTCCAAGACAACCACTGCTTTGCTAAAGAAGCTGAGGGTAAAGGTGATGGACTGGCCAAGCATGTGTCCAGACCTAAACCCTATTGAGCATCCGTGGGGCATCCTCAAACAGAAGGTGGAGGAGCGCAAGGTCTCTAACATCCACCTGCTCCGTGATGTCGTCATGGAGGAGTGGAAGAGGACTCCAGTGGCAACCTGTGAAGCTCCGGTGAACTCCATGCCCAAGAGGGTTAAGGCAGTGCTGGAAAAAAATTGGTGGCCACACAAAATATTGACACTTTGGGCCCAATTTAGATATTTTCACTTAGTGGTTGCCAGCGATTTAGACATTAATAGTGGTGTTTTGAGTTATTTTGAGGGGACAGCAAACTTACACTGTTATACAAGCTGTACACTCACTACTTTACATTGTATCGAAGTGTAGTTTCTTCAGTGTTGTCACATGAAAAGAAATTATAAAATATTTACAAAAATGTGAGGGGTGTACACACTTTTGTGAGATACTGCATATCATGTTTACTTGTTTACATTTTTTTTTTTTGCTTTTCTTTAGTTACCTCCTGGTTTATTGCCCAGGCGAATCATGTCATGCATCCCATGAGTCTTCAGGAGGGAAGGAGGGGTTTGCTGAGCTAAGCACGCCCTCCTGCTTGTATGCCTGAGCTAAGGGCAGATGGATTACAGGAAGTAAATGCTACATGAATCATCTTCCCTTATTAAGATGGCCACAGCCAAAAATGCTAGGGAGTGTTTTTCAAAGGGATTTCCCTGCAAAATAAAGAATAGAGGCATGGCTGGATGGCGGATTTTGCTTTGAATAACAAAACTGTATAAAATAGTGTCTTTGGTTTTTGGTGCTCAGTTGCAGTGTAGATCCGCTTTAACTAAATATCTTCCACAGTTATACAGGCTCCTCTGCTTTACTAATATAGTGAGTTTCTCACAGTGGGCATCAATAGATGCATCAAGTCAGATAGAGGCCACCTCATTTCCTGGCTGGAAGACAACCATTGGCTTTCACTTATTTTAATCATGGAGGCTCAGCATCACACGTTGGTGTTACCTGTGGCAGTCTGCATCCAATTTCAGCCCACCTGGGAACACCCACTCCTCCAGACTAACATACGCCCATCAAGATATTCTGATATTTGCATAATGCCTCCCAAGAGCCAGTCCACTGATTGCATTAGGGCTGAGGGCTCTTGAGAGGAGTATAGAGGCAGGGCATTGTGATCTTTTTCAATAAGCTATATACAGCATCCCGATGGCTCCTCCTTCCAGCTATGATCTGCCTTCCCTGCATAGAGAAGCAGTGATGAGATCACTGGGTCTAAAATAAGGCATCTAATAAAACAATGAAAACGCTGAGAAAACCTATGTTTATTTTATGGCTTGAAAAGTGAACACTATACTTGACTTAAAAATGAGCTTAAATGGCTAAACTGACAATTGTTTGTGTCATTTGAAGGGTATTTTTTTAACTTGTTTAATAGATGTTAATGATATTGTTAACATTGATAATGAAAATGGTAATGTAATGCTTTGAACTTTTAAAAGATTTAAACATTACAGACAACACGTGAGAATAATATTCATATTTGTTTGCCACTTTTGACTAGACACAAATCATGTATAAATGGATAGATCCAAAAACATGCAGAGAAGACCTACCTGGTGCCATCCAGCTTCCAGCATCAGGACAAAGGGAGGCATGTCCACCGTGCAATCCAGGATTTTACACTAATGAGACATCTACTTGTTCCCCTTGTCCATTTGGGACCTACTCAGATGGAAAACAAGGTAAGATGATTATTAGAAATTGCATCCCAGTCCATAATAAAATACATGGCTGAGAAAATCCAATTTTCTTCCTCCTATGCCTGCCTATTGGTCATTGAGGCCTTCCACCACAATGATTTGCTAATAATAAGATGGCGGGTGGGGACAGGCTTTCGCCTATGAGAGCTGATAAAAATTTGCACACTGGAGCACTTTAGCATGTGGGGCTGACATGCCACTCAACAGTAAAACTAAAGTGATTAGGTGATAAAGTACCTTCAGCTGTGCATAAATTGGGTTAATCTGAGATATGAATGTGCAGGATCTGAGGTGTGGTGTCCTGGAATTGGGATGATCTCATGTGTAAAGCTTAAGGTGTTGGGGCTGATCTGAGGTTCCGATGGTGAAGGAGTTGGGGCTGATCTGAGGTGGGAAGGTGCAGAAATTGGGGTGATCTGAAGTGTGAGGGTGCAGGAATTGTGGCTCGTCTGAGATGTGAAGGTGCACAAATTGAGGTGATGTGAGGTGTGATGGTGCAGAAAGTGGGGTAATCTGCGGTGCGATGGTGCAGGAATTGTGGCTGGTCTGAGATGTGAAGGTGAAGGAATTGGGGTGATGTGAGGTGTGATGGTGCAGGAATTGGGGTGATCTGAGGTCTATAGCGCAGGAATTGGGCTGATTTTGGGTGTGAAGGTGCAGGAAGGGTCAGGAGTTGGGGCTGATCTGAGGTCTGATGGGGAAGGAATTTGGACTGATCTAAGGTAGGAGGGTGCAGGAATTGGGCTTATTTGAGATCTAACACTGCACAAATTGAGTTTGACCTTAGGTGTGAAGGTGCAAGAATCGGGGATGTTCTAAGGTGTAAAGGTGCAGGAACTGGGGCTGATCTGTGGAGAGAAGGTGCAGGAGATTGGGTGATCTGAGGTCTATAGTGCAGGAATTGGGGCTGATCTGTAGAGAGAAGGTGCAGAAGATGGGGTGATCTGATGTCTATAGTTTAGGAATTGGGGCTGATCTGTGGAGAGAAGGTGCAGGAGATGGGGTGATCTGAGGTCTATAGTGCAGGAATTGAAGCTGATCTGTGGAGAGAAGGTGCAGGAGATGGGGTGATCTGAGGTCTATAGTGCAGGAATTGGAGCTGATCTGTCTGTGGAGAGAAGGTGCAGGAGATGGGGGGATCTGATGTCTATAGTTTAGGAATTGGGGCTGATCTGCGGAGAGAAGGTGCAGGAGATGGGGTGATCTGAGGTCTATAGTGCAGGAATTGGAGCTGATCTGTGGAGAGAAGGTGCAAGAGATGGGGTGATCTGAGGTCTATAGTGCAGGAATTGGAGCTGATCTGTCTGTGGAGAGAAGGTGAAGGAGATGGGGTGATCTGAGGTCTATAGTGCAGGAATTGGGGCTGATCTGTGGAGAGAAGGTGCAGGAGATGGGGTGATCTGAGGTCTATAGTGCAGAAATTGCAGCTGATCTGTGGAGAGAAGGTACAGATGGGGTGATCTGAGGTCTATAGTGTAGAAATTGGAGCTGATCTGTGGAGAGAAGGTGCAGGAGATGGAGTGATCTGAGGTCTATAGTGCAGGAATTGGAGCTGATCTGTGGAGAGAAGGTGCAGAAGATGGGGTGATCTGAGGTCTATAGTGCAGGAATTGGAGCTGATCTGTGGAGAGAAGGTGCAGAAGATGGGGTGATCTGAGGTCTATAGTGCAGGAATTGGGGCTGATCTGTGGAGAGAAGGTGCAGGAGATGGGGTGATCTGAGGTCTATAGTGCAGGAATTGGGGCTGATCTGTGGAGAGAAGGTGCAGGAGATGGGGTGATCTGAGGTCTATAGTGCAGGAATTGGGGCTGATCTGTGGAGAGAAGGTGCAGGAGATGGGGTGATCTCAGGTCTATAGTGTTGGAATTGGGGCTGATCTGTGGAGAGAAGGTGCAGGAGATGGAGTGATCTGAGGTCTATAGTGTAGGAATTGGGACTGATCTGTGGAGAGAAGGTGCAGGAGATGGAGTGATCTGAGGTCTATAGTGTAGGAAATGGGACTGATCTGTGGAGAGAAGGTGCAGGAGATGGGGTGATCTGAGGTCTATAGTGCAGGAATTGGGGCTGATCTGTGGAGAGAAGGTGCAGGAGATGGAGTGATCTGAGGTCTATAGTGTAGGAAATGGGACTGATCTGTGGAGAGAAGGTGCAGGAGATGGGGTGATCTGAGGTCTATAGTGTAGGAATTGGGACTGATCTGTGGAGAGAAGGTGCAGGAGATGGGGTGATCTGAGGTCTATAGTGTAGGAATTGAGGCTGATCTGTGGAGAGAAGGTGCAGGAGATGGAGTGATCTGAGGTCTATAGTGTAGGAATTGGGGCTGATCTGTGGATAGAAGGGTCAGGAGATGGGGTGATCTGAGGTCTATAGTGCAGGAATTGGGGCTGATCTGTGGAGAGAAGGTGCAGGAGATGGGGTGATCTGAGGTCTATAGTGCAGGAATTGGGGCTGATCTGTGGAGAGAAGGTGCAGGAGATGGGGTGATCTGAGGTCTATAGTGTAGGAATTGAGGCTGATCTGTGGAGAGAAGGTGCAGGAGATGGGGTGATCTGAGGTCTATAGTGCAGGAATTGGAGCTGATCTGTGGAGAGAAGGTGCAGGAGATGGGGTGATCTGAGGTCTATATTGCAGGAATTGGGGCTGATCTGTGGAGAGAAGGTGCAGGAGATGGAGTGATCTGAGGTCTATAGTGTAGTAATTGGGGCTGATCTGTGGAGAGAAGGTGCAGGAGATGGGGTGATCTGAGGTCTATAGTGTAGTAATTGGGGCTGATCTGTGGAGAGAAGGTGCAGGAGATGGAGTGATCTGAGGTCTATAGTGTAGTAATTGGGGCTGATCTGTGGAGAGAAGGTGCAGGAGATGGAGTGATCTGAGGTCTATAGTGTAGTAATTGGGGCTGATCTGTGGAGAGAAGGTGCAGGAGATGGAGTGATCTGAGGTCTATAGTGTAGTAATTGGGGCTGATCTGTGGAGAGAAGGTGCAGGAGATGGAGTGATCTGAGGTCTATAGTGTAGTAATTGGGGCTGATCTGTGGAGAGAAGGTGCAGGAGATGGAGTGATCTGAGGTCTATAGTGTAGTAATTGGGGCTGATCTGTGGAGAGAAGGTGCAGGAGATGGAGTGATCTGAGGTCTATAGTGTAGTAATTGGGGCTGATCTGTGGAGAGAAGGTGCAGGAGATGGAGTGATCTGAGGTCTATAGTGTAGTAATTGGGGCTGATCTGTGGAGAGAAGGTGCAGGAGATGGAGTGATCTGAGGTCTATAGTGTAGTAATTGGGGCTGATCTGTGGAGAGAAGGTACAGGAGATGGAGTGATCTGAGGTCTATAGTGTAGTAATTGGGGCTGATCTGTGGAGAGAAGGTGCAGGAGATGGGGTGATCTGAGGTCTATAGTGTAGTAATTGGGGCTGATCTGTGGAGAGAAGGTGCAGGAGATGGGGTGATCTGAGGTCTATAGTGTAGGAATTGGGACTGATCTGTGGAGAGAAGGTGCAGGAGATTGGGTGATCTGAGGTCTATAGTGTAGGAATTGGGACTGATCTGTGGAGAGAAGGTGCAGGAGATGGGGTGATCTGAGGTCTATAGTGTAGTAATTGGGGCTGATCTGTGGAGAGAAGGTGCAGGAGATGGAGTGATCTGAGGTCTATAGTGCAGGAATTTGAGGTGTGAAGGCGCAAAGCTCAGTGTTTATTTCTTACTGTTATTCAAGTCGTCTACAGCATTTCGCTTATACAAATTCCTTTTCATAATTAAGTGTGGGAGTTGGCCTTCTTTTTTACGTAGCCGTCACTTTCAATTTCTTTGAAAATATTTTTCAGCACACTATGTTTAAAAGGTTGGCTACTCCTGTTATGACATATTTCCTGTTACTTGATGCTTATAAGCAAACTTAATAGCTGTCTTTACTGTATGTTGATTTGCATTTCCTGTAATTTAATAAGAACAGGGTTAGAATACGTTTCATGGCTTTTTTTACCCGCAGAGTGTAAGAAATGTGCCGCTGGCACAGAGCCGGTCCTGGGCTTTGAGTACAAGTGGTGGAACATCCTCCCGTTCAATATGAAGACCTCTTGCTTTAATGTTGGAAATTCCAAGTGTGATGGAATGAATGGTAAGCCGCTGCTGCTGTCTAGCAACTGTTATAATCATTTGTAACGATTCATTATTTTTCAAACAAATTGTGTAACTTTTGATCAATTATTTTGCAGAGCTTTAAGTCAAACTAATAAACATTTAGACCAACCATTTTCAACCAGGGTTCCATGGAGCACTAGGATTCCTCCAGAGATTCCTACGGGTTCCTTGAACCATGAGCTAGTTTTGCCTGTCAGATAAGCAACCATTGAAACCATTGTTTAAAGAGGAACTGCAGTCTGCTTACATAATTTGTAATAAAAACACCTTTGCCATTCTGAAGCTTCCCTCCAGCCACTTTGCATATTATTATATATATACTGTGATTCTGTAGTTGTCAAATATGTTGCAGAAATCTCCCTCCACTGAGTCTGGCTGCAGCCATTTTAACTGTGGGCAGCTGAAGCTGCTGCCTGTTCACTTCCTGGATTTACACAGAGGCACACTCCAGCTCTGCAGCCCTGCACCCAGGGCTGGTGCAAGAATTTTTGACACCCTAGGCGAAACCTAATTTTGGCTTCACCCATGACTCCACCCCCTTTGCCCTGCCCATGTGACAGAAGGCGCCGCTATACAGGAAGCATCGGCTCTGCTTCCTCTAGCGCTGGCTCCAGTGCTGTGCTGCACCTCTAATTTACACTACCGGTTGGACTGAATTAGTTGCATACTGCAGCCTGCAGAGCATGCAGACGCGGAGGGAAACCAGCAGCTGGGTGCCCCTAGGCACCAGTGCGCCTAGTTTGCCAAGTGGTAGCACCGGCCCTGCCTGCACCTTTAATTGGCCCTCTTATGACTCATCCCCTCTCTTCCTGGCAAACTCTCTTGAGAGTGAGAGAGAGAGAGCTGTACTTGATGTCATAAGCCTAAGCTTATTACCAGACAAGAAACAGAAAGTGGGGTGTATAAGGTATTTACTGGCAGAAAAAAGTTAAATCAACAAGGGCAGGAGATTTAATAGATGGGAAGTTGAAAAAATGACCCACTCATTCCCAGTGGCCACACATATAAGGAACATTCTCCCAAGTGACAATCACACCAATATACTGTGATTTTTAGATATAACAATTATTAGTAGATAAGGTTGAGAAAGGCTGTTTGCAAATTTCATACCACACAGGCCTAATTTGTAGTACCATGTCTCCCCCTACAGGAGAATTATTGTTACTATATTTTTCTGCAAGCCATATTAGTGTGTGCATGTATATATGCAGTATATATAGTATATGCATTTGCATACGTACCTGAAGAGATTAAAGTGTAACTCTAGGCATTTTTAAAATTCTAGGCTCAATAAATCACTTTATCATATTTTCATAATAAATAATCCAGTAAATCGTGCATTTTTACCTGTTGATCAAATGACAAAGTTAACACACCATGATATCCTTATTTTAAAAAAGTGACATTTATTTTAATCTGAGCTCAATGAAATCTGAAAATTACAGTCACATGGCTGACAATAGTTTGTCTTAAGCTGGTGTTAAAGCTTGACTCTAATGTCATATACAATGCACAGAAAGTTTTGTGAATAAAAAAAAAAGAAAGAAAAAAAGAACATGACACTCATGGGTTGCAGTGTCTTATTTAAGCCTAATAGTAAGAAAAATGGGACAAGAGTACTGAAAAAACAAAACAAAACACAAGGGAAGGGTATTTACAGTGGTACTAATATTTCCAAAAAAAAAGGTCACCTTGTAGGCTCATGTCATAATGTGCTGGTATGCACCACATACTAGCACATTATCACAAACTTACCTAAAAAAACAGATCCCTCCAGCGGCGCGCTGTCACCGATGACAGGAATTCCATGTTCACCCCCGGTCTTCCTTCCTTCTGGGTTCACGGGCTCTGGCCTTTTCGGTGGCTGAACCGCAATGATGTTAATTCCACGCGTGCGCACGGGAGCCACAATCATGGCCCAGCACTCTCAATGGATGGAATACTCGAGTGTAACGCTCACTGAGAGCACAGTGCGCATGCGCCAGTGATGTCACCGGCTGCTACACATTGGAATATCTCCTAAATGATGTAGAAGATATTCACTGTACCTACAGGTAAGTCTTATTATAGGCAAACCCACAGGTACAAGATAAAAAAACTGTGTTTACTACCGCTTTAAAGCTCTACATTAAGTTAAAGTGGTTCTAAAGCCTAAACATTTTTTAACCTAATGTATTCCCTGTATTAAGGTAAAAAAATGTTCCAGTACCTGCATCACCACCTCACCCCCCTAAATACTTACCTGAGTCATCAGTTGGTCCAGCACTGTGCCCTCTGTTTTGGCTCCCCGCTCTCACAGGCATTGCTGAGGCAGCAGGAGTCAAATCCTGTGATGAGGGAGTGGGGGATGCGACTTATCCGCGCTGCCTGTGGCTATGGACGCAGGCAGTGTGCTTTGAAATTGAGACCACGGTGTGTCACCATAGGAAGTGGCACACTGAGAAGAGGAGGAGCCTGGAGCGCTGGAGGGAAACCCCAGAAGAGGAGGATTAGGGATGTTCTGTGCAATTCCTTTACACAGAGCTGGTAAGTATCACATGTCAACAAACCAAGAAACAATTACGTGGTGCAAAATCATTTCAACATATTTTGTGAGATTCCCAGCCTTCTGCATGCAGTATCTTTAGTAATGTAGCTTTGTTTCCACTGAAATAGCAGCAGTCTTGTCACTAGTCTATATTTATGATCTGGTGCAGTGAATGATAAGGCCTTTTTTTGTTGTAGGCTGGGAAGTTGCAGGTGATCATGTCCACAGTGGATCCGGGGGCTCAGATAATGACTACCTTCTGCTGAATCTGCATATCCCTGGATTTAAGTAAGTTATGCCTGTTGGTCTAGTAAAAATATTTTCCTTTGATATTTCCTTCCACTTTCTTTACATTTTAATAACGTTTAAGTCATATCAGTATTTTAAAGCAGGGCAGGTAAGAACATATTAAAGCTGAGGTTTAGTTATAAGGTTTTTGGGTATACAGCACCAGGGACATAACTTACCTGTAATGAGGTGTATCCCTTGTCCTGTTGGTTGCTGGTTACTATAAAAAATCCTCCCTTCTGTGTTGCTGAATCCTCCTCAGAGCACTAATCTTCTAGTGCTTCATAGATTAAAGTGGTTGTAAACCCTTACATATACCCAGTAAAGTGACTGGCCTCAGATGCTACACAGAGATTAAACAAATACTCCTAAATGAGTTGTGCCATTTTATCTGCAGCTTTCTCTTCTCTACATCCGTTCAAAGTGCAGAATATATAAAGCTTTGAGCTCTGGAGCAATGACTTAGAACTTGGTCATTCTTCTCCCTTCACTATCTACCCACCACCATACACTCTGCACTCCACTCCCTGCACATACTACCCACCGTTGTACACTCTGCACTCCTCTCCTGCACTTACTACTTACCACCCTACACTCTGCACTACTCTCCTGCACATACTACCTACCACCCTACACTCTGCACTCCTCTCCTGCACATACTACCCACCGTTGTACACTCTGCACTCCTCTCCTGCACATACTACCCACCGTTGTACACTCTGCACTCCTCTCCTGCACATACTACCTACCACCCTACACTCCGCAATCCTCTCCTGCACATACTACCCACCGTTGTACACTCTGCACTACTCTCCTGCACATACTACCTACCACCCTACACTCTGCACTCCTATCCTGCACATACTACCTACCACCCTACACTCTGCACTCCTCTCCTGCACATACTACCTACCGCCCTACACTCTGTACTCCTCTCCTGCACATACTACCCACTGTTGTACACTCTGCACTCCTCTCCTGCACATACTACCCACCGTTGTACACTCTGCACTCCTCTCCTGCACATACTACCTACCACCCTACACTCCGCAATCCTCTCCTGCACATACTACCCACCGTTGTACACTCTGCACTACTCTCCTGCACATACTACCTACCACCCTACACTCTGCACTCCTATCCTGCACATACTACCTACCACCCTACACTCTGCACTCCTCTCCTGCACATACTACCTACCGCCCTACACTCTGTACTCCTCTCCTGCACATACTACCCACTGTTGTACACTCTGCACTCCTCTCATGCAGATACTACCTACCACTCTACACTCCGCACTCCTTTCCTGCACATACTACCCACTGTTGTACACTCTGCACTCCTCTCCTGCACATACTACCTACCTCCCTACACTCCGCACTCCTCTCCTGCACATACTACCCACTGTTGTACACTCTGCACTCCTCTCCTGCACATACTACCTACCTCCCTACACTCCGCACTCCTCTCCTGCACATACTACCCACTGTTGTACACTCTGCACTCCTCTCATGCAGATACTACCTACCACTCTACACTCCGCACTCCTTTCCTGCACATACTACCCACTGTTGTACACTCTGCACTCCTCTCCTGCACATACTACCTACCACCCTACACTCCGCAATCCTCTCCTGCACATACTACCCACCGTTGTACACTCTGCACTACTCTCCTGCACATACTACCTACCACCCTACACTCTGCACTCCTCTCCTGCACATACTACCCACTGTTGTACACTCTGCACTCCTCTCATGCAGATACTACCTACCACTCTACACTCCGCACTCCTCTCCTGCACATACTACCTACCGTTGTACACTCTGCACTCTTCTCCTGCACATACTACCCACCACCATACACTCCGCACTCCTCTCCTGCACATATTACCCACCGTTGTGACCTCCGCACTGTACATTTCCTATTTAACATGATGTAAGTCATCTCAGACTCTATTTAACGACCCCATTTAAGCCATGCTCACTTTTTGCCACAATGCGATTTGCCCACCACATTTTTATTTTTCTCGATGCCTAGGGCCCGCTTTTGATCTTGCACATGGGCCCACTGAATTCATGATGCACCCTTGCTCCCCTGTCAAATTGTTCTCTTGGTATTAGGACAATTTGTCAGAAGTGATTCAAGCTGATAGCAGAGAAACTGCAGTAAACAGAAATGACACTTAGTGCTCTGGATTGAGACAAGTACACACTATAGAAGGATATGCTTTGTTCATATTTCATGTCAAATGTTTACAATCACTTTAACACCCTCGGCTCTACCAGTAAATGGATCGTGCTGCTCATCGTTCCTTTTCACCCTTATTCCAAAAACTCCTTGTATTATTTTTAAATTTTTCTCACATTCTGAGAATGGAGGGGAGGGACTGAAACATTACAGGACCCTTCTCTTTTATTAACAGAATGCTTGGCATAGAAAGGAGGGGAATTTATCAAAACTGGATTTACCATTCTTCCAATATAAGCGTTATTTGACATATTCTGTACCTCTCGTTTTTACAAATTATCCAGAAAACAATAAAAGTTATAAAAAAAAAAAAACTTGAGCTGCCAGAATCTGGAACCATTGTACATGGAACCAATCAGTCTCTATCATTCATTTTTAAAAGCTTAACAGACCAAGCTGAAGATAGAAGTTGCTTGATTGCCATGTATAGCTTCTCCAGATTCTGTCTGCTTCACTTCTGATAAATTTCCCCCAAGGAGTTTGGTGTATGATCCTGTTGCAGTATACCTAAAAACATTTTGAACTAAACTTCAGCTTTAAATAGGCTTTCACAAATGTATGTTCCAAAATGGTCTCATATGACTACTGCTTCTGCAGCTGATTTGTCACATTTTACCAATACCATTGTGAATGTTCAGATCTGTGACAGGCAGGACAGGCTGTGCTAGGCTGGCTCAATCACCAGGGGGGGGGAGTGGATACCTGTCAAATCCAGGTACAGGGGGTCCCCGACTTACGAACGCCCGACCTACGAACATCCCCTACTTATGAACCGGGCGCTGCGGGGACCCTCCGCCATTTTCCGCCGTCCTCCGGCCGTTCTGCGCATGCGCAGCCAGACGGAGCCTCAGAAAATGACGGCAAACTTCGGAAATGTTCGTAATTTGCCGCGCATGCTCAGAACGGCATTGGATGGAACATCAGAAATGTCCGTAATTGTCCGTAATTGTCGGTCTGCGCATGAACGGCCGACTTACGAACAATTCCGAGATAAGAACAGGCGGCCAGTCCCTAACGAGTTCGTAACTCGGGGACCCCCTGTATCTGCTCTCACTTTCGAGGAAAGATCACTGCAATATTGTGCGCGAACTACGCAATGTCTGGCCCTCCTCCTCCCCCCCCCCCCCCCCGCTGCCTTCTGGGAGACACACAGGTCCCAGAGGACAGCAGGGACCATTCAGAAAGTGCAGCACATGCCCAGTAGGAAACAGGCTGTGCAGCCGTAAGGCTTCACTTCCTGTTTTCCTTAGTAAGGATGCCGGCGCCTGCACTGCACAGGGACAGGTCGGCTTTGAGTGCTGACATCGGGGGCTACCTGGACAGGTAAGTGTCCATATATTAAAAGTTCCGCCTGGGTAAAAAATTTAAGTCAGCAGCTACAAATACTGCAGCTGCTGACTTAAATTTTTTACCCAGGCGGAACTCCACTTTAAATAAGGTTTATGTTTGGGAATACTGTATTTCATAATGCTGACTCCTGAGCTGACGGGGAGAGAGGGAGAAAAGACAAGGGACACAGGAACGTTTTTGTACAAGTACACCATAAATAAAGACATCCCCTGAAAATAAGCCCTAGTGTGTTTTTTGTAGCCAAAATTAGTATAAGACCCGGTCCAATCAGCTGGTTCTAATGAGGAAAGTTGCTGTTTCAGCATCTCTTTAGAAGTGATTAACCCCTTGGGAGCATCACGCCATAAATAAAATTTTTATTGCAGCGGACGCCTAAAATCTGACTTGTGTCTTAGTGCAGACTTCTGGGAAAAGTAATCACACAAGTAGGTAATTACATTTCTGGGGGCGTTTCATATACCAATAGTGTACAGAATGCCTCCAGGCTGCCATATTGCATTGAATTTTACAGAAAATGACAGCACTGCAGATTAAAAAGGAAAGGTCATTTTTATTAGCATTTAATTACAATGTGGATCGTGTAACAATTATATATGCAATAATTATTTGCTTTTTTTCCCCCCCCCCATGGAAGTGGGGTTACCCTTTAACATTCTTGTGACAATGCAGATCCACTTGTGCATGATGGACACTGTAATACAAAAGAAAAAACACCAGAGGGTGATGGAATAGTATAGTAAATGGAATCATATTTATAAGGATAAACAGATCCCATTTACTACACTATGTCAGCGCCCTCTGGTGTACATTTTGTGTTACAGTTGTGATGATCTCAATCTGTACACAAAGCCGAAAAGTACAGGATTCATTCTGAATACATGTGGAATTGCTCTACTGCTGTAAAGATTTACCGTATTTATGTTAAATGCTTTGAGCACTGTGAAAGTGAATATTGTGCCATCCATTTGTCCACAGGCCCTAAAATGGCTGGATAGAATAACAAAATAAAAGTTGTAATATGGAGTACAAATAATTTTGCTTTACAATTTTAGGCCTCCAACATCAATGACTGGGACAAATGATGCAGAGGTGGGCAGGATTACATTTGTGTTTGAAACGATTTGTTCTGCAGACTGCGTGCTATACTTCATGGTGGTAAGTGATACCTCAGGAAATATTGCTGGTGATTGCCAATTATTTTGATCATTTATAAAAAAAAAAAGCTGTAGTAATTTAAATTTCTGTTAGCAGCAATGGCAGAACAATATTGATAACTTGAGCCACTCAATGTTAATTTTATATATGCTTTAAAAGTGTTTTGTGTACGGGCATCCCGGTTATTTATTTAATAAATTGGAACAAACAAATGGAAAAAAAAATCACAGTGACTATATTGAATTTATTTTAAAAACGTCCTGACCAGTATGCTTGCCTTTGAGGATAGGCCTTACATGTTCTGTCTGCCTAGCATATAAGATGTTGTTAAAACCACAATGTGTTCACCCAATGTTCTATTAAGATTTATGCACACAATCTTTGTTTCCCCTCACACACGCATTGATTATAAAGTTTAAAATAGTCCAATTTACTGTTATTAACATTGAATCTATGGATGATGTTATCTTAAAGTGGATGTAAACTTTAAATGACTAGCAGTTAATTTGGATAAAGGTTTGTGTATTTTAAACAACTGCCATATATTAAAATAAAATACTTATTTTAATTCTTATCTCAGCATTTCTGATCTCCTGCAACCCATTTGCATCCACTTCCTGTATACCCGCATACATTTCAGCAACTGCTGCTAGCCCTTTTATGAGCTTTTGTCCTGAAGGTGGCAACAGTGGAACATCAATAAAAAAATTGTATAGAAAATTACATAGAAAATTACAAATAATATATTGCATGCCTTAATAGTTTACTGTATTACAATGTTGTGTATTATACACAGCAAATTTTATGAATATGTTTATGATTGATAAAATAATAAAAAAATTATTGATAAATATTTGTATAGAAAATGTAACCCTAAAACACCCAGCAGCCATTCTCTTGTGTAGCACAATCACAATAATCACAATAATCAACATAAAAATAAATAAAATTGCGCTAAAACAGAGAACAATTAATAATGAATAATGTCCAAAATGTAGGTCAGCATGCAATATGATAGAGCATCAAATCTCTATAAGTGAGTCCACATAAGTTGTAGACAAAGCCTTCTTAGTGATAATATCCACCATCCATCACCTTGAACCGCAGTGCCTCCACCAAAAGCTGTACAAACTGCTTACCAGCTCCTGTGGACCCCTTATTACAGTGGCTTCAACCTAGCCAGGGCCTTTCTCCACATCTCAGGGATCCTCCACCAATCAGATCTCACTCAGTGAATTGGATGGGAAGTTGTATCACCCAAGAGACAAAGGCTCCATATAGCATAAAATCCTTGATAGGCTTATTAGATTGTAAAATATTGCACTTGCAACACCGAAAAATTGATAAAAGAGCTTTAAGTTTGGTGTGTCGGCCAGCACACAACCAAACAAATCCTTCCTTCGGGACACGAGGGAGATGCTGACGTCACCATATCCCTCGTGTCCCGAAAGAAGGGTTTGTTTGGTTGTGTGCTGGCCGACACACCAAATTTAAGGCTCTTTTATCAATTTTCGTAGTTGCAAATGCAATATTTTACAATCTAATAAGCCTATGAAGGATTTTATGCTATATGAAGCATTTGTCTCTTTTGGGTGATACAACTTCCCATCCAATTCACTGAGTGACATCTGATTGGTGGAGGATCCCTGAGATGCAGAGAAAGGCCCTGGCTGGGTTTAAGCCACAGGTTCAGATCGACCCCCTGTAATAAGGGGTCCACAGGAGCTGGTAAGAAGTTTGTGCAGCTTTTGGTGGAGGCACTGTGGTTCCAGGTGATGGATGGTGAATATTATCACTTTGTCTACAACTTATGTGGACTCACTTATAGAGCCTTAATGCAATATCATATTGCATGCTGACCTACATTTTGAACATTATTCATTATTAATTGTTCTCAGTTCTTAGCACGATTTTATTTATTTTTAACATTGGAACGTAGCTGTGCAATGTGAGTTGGCATGGCCGCTCGTAGTTTGCATTGGGCAAGGGTGACAACTACAAGAACAACTGGAGGACAGGGACAGAAAGTTGTCACCTTATAACAGGAATTGCCTGGTCAAGGATTACCAGGTATTGTTACAGTTTAAATAATTATTACAGCTACAGATTAACCGCTTCAGCCCTGGAAGATTTGGCTGCTCAATGACCAGGCCAATTTTGCAATTTAGTGAAGCAGGAACACACAGCAAACAGCCAAGGGGACTTGCTCAATCAATGGTCTCAATTGAGGACCAGAAGATAACCCAAAAATAAAGAGGAGCTCACCAAAGTGTAAATCGTAATATAAATATTATTTTAAGTATGTTTGGCATCAAATTTTACTCGATACAGTTTTTATAAGCAAATAATTATTTTGTGAATCTGGTGTAAACTTTCTTTCGTGGAGATCCTGACATTAACTGAACTTCCTGGTGCATACTGAAAACGCTAAGCTGCTGCCTACAAATGAGAAGCAGGGTTGTCAGCCTGCCATGTGTTCTCCCCATGTCATTGGTCTATTACATGGGGGCTGTTAAAATCTGGACATTGGAGATATTGTTTCATTTGATTTTATCTTTGTGAAATTGTTCTCATTTCTATAGGATGTAAACAGAAAAACAACAAGTGTGGTAGAATCATGGGGAGGAAACCGGGATAAGCAGTCTTATACTCACATCATACCCAAGAATGCTACATACATGTTTACATGGGCATTTCAGAGAACCAACCAAGCAAAATTTGTAAGTATATTTCCTATTGAAGTATTTCATTTAGAGAGTACAAAATAATCATAGTGTGAAACACTTGTCAGCTAGTATGGTATTCATCTTATAAATCGTGTATAATAATAATAATAAGAATAAAATAATAATCATTCTATTTCAGTGTGAACAGATTTAATGATACGAGAACCTAACACACATTCATTATTTTATACTGATTATCAGGGCCGGGGCAAGGGGTGGGTAGATGGGGCGGCTGCCCTGGGCACTGTGATATGCTGGGGTGGGGCGCACCTTAAGGAGATTGGGGTGGGGATTTGTGTTGGGAGTGGGAATTTGGAGGGTGGCAGGGGATAAGAATTGTTCTAGAAGGGGAAATTAGGAGGGGTATCAGGAATGGTGATTTGGGTAGATTTGTGTTGGGGATTTGTGCTAGGATGGGGGGATTTGGGGCGTTTGTGCTAGAAGAGGTGATTTGATAGAAGGGGGAGGTAATTTTGTGCTAAGAGGGGAATTTTGTTTTTTTGGTGGGGGGATTTGTGCTAGTAGGGATGATTGGGGGGAATTTATTCTAGGAGGGGAAATTTGAGGGGGAGGATTTGTTCTGGGGGGGGGGATTTGGCTTGGAGGGGAGAGGTTTTATGCTAAGAGGGGTAAAAAAAACAATTTTTTTGGTGTGGTGTGTGGGGGGGGAGATTTGTGCTTGGAGGGGAGAGGTTTTATGCTAAGAGGGGTAAAAAAAACAATTTTTTTGGGGGGGGGGGGGGGGGGATTTGGAGATATAGAAGATATGAGCTTTTAGGGGGGATGGGGCAAATATCTGTTTTAGTGGGGATTTCAGCAGGGGGCAGATTTGTACTGGGAGGAGGGGGGAAATATGTTTAGAGGGTAAGCGTGCAGATTGTGGGGGGGGGGATTTTTGCTGACACATAATGCTCATGCATCTTGGGGGGGGGGCAGGGTGTGGTATGTTTGCCCTGGGCTCTTGTCCCAGGACTGCTGACCTTGTACCGGGCACTGCTGATTATATTTTGTGTACCCAAAAGAGACAAGTAGGGGAAACTCATAATACATTGTACTTGACAAAATTGAAATTTAAAAATAGATTTGAGTGATTTTGCAAGGTTTGGTAGGGAAGGAAGGGATTATATGAAATTGCATTTCTCATACTATACAGTGTAATGTCATATAATAAGCATATACTTTTTGATGCTAGACCACTAGAAGGTGTATACTACTAGTCATTAACAAATCATGCATATGCACTACGTAAGCCAATTGTATTTTTTTGTTTTTTTTTAATACATTTCCAAAGTTATATGTCTAGGATCGATAGAAATAGTCACAGTGTATAGGACAGCGATAACAGCATCATAGAGTATAACAAACTCATTTTTGTCAAAAGACAACAGATATCTGTAAAAAGTAGGTGCTTGCCTTGAGTCACTTGAAGTTTTGTCCTACCCAAGTTGTTGCCAGTTAATGCATGAAATTCATAAATTGCCACCACAATGATCACAAATGACAACGATGATACCAAATGCTGACCAGATTCTTAAATGACTGAGGTTTCCACTAAAAACAATTTGCATTACCCTTGGTCTAACCTGAGCAGTCTATGTGTGTCTTATTCTGCAATATTTACTTTTTTTGTATGTATAATGAAGTACTCATAAATTAAACATTTTATGGGCAGTTGCTACAAATGGATTTTTAAACTGGACTGGTGAAACATATTAAGTCAATCCTTATTCCTCTGGCTGAAAGATTTGGAATAAATTGTTTCAGTTCAGAAGATTTGGGCACCATAAATATGTTTCCTGGAAATACAATAGACAAATCTTTTTAATATGCTATCTTATAAACTCCTACATAAATATTTTGCTTTATGGAATTTACATTTGCTATCATAGATAACTTTAGAAATAACGAGAACAGTTTTTTTTTTTATCTTGGTTGTTTGTGTAGGCAGAGGCATAATACACTCTTAATAAAACTGTCTCCATTTATTTAAAAGGCCATTGATCACATGTTTAATGTGTTGAGATGGCTAATATTGCAGCAAAATATGAGTTGAAATTAAATTATACTGAATTATTCATTGTTTATTTAGCAGGGAGTGAAAAAAACCTTTGTGCTAAACCTCTGTTTTCTTTCAGAGCCGGGGTTATATAAATGATGTTGTGAAGATCTATTCAATAACTGTATCCAATGTTATTGATGGAGTAGCATCAACCTGCCGTGCCTGTGCCATGGGTTCTCAGCAGCTAAGATCTTCCTGTGTCCCGTGTCCTGCAGGACATTATATTGATAAAGAGAGCAGTACATGCAAAGAATGCCCGGTCAACACATACTTGTCTTCACATCAAGTGTATGGAAAGGAGGCCTGCATTCCCTGTGGTCCTGCAAGTAGAAGTAACAAGGTACCTTATGCTAAGTGCCCTATAGCATGCCCATTACTTTATGTATGATCATATAGCTTAGGCAGTATTACTCTCCCATTATCTTTTGTCAGATCTGATCCTTTAAGCAGTGTTGCTCTCAGCAACCCATTTGCTGTCTGATCCTTAGGCTGAGGATAGAGGAAACAAACAGTCCATACATAGACATCGAGGCCGGTACAAAAGTGCTGTTACATTTTGTAATGAGAAGTGGCCTTAAGTGCTTACGCCTGAGAAGAATCTTGTCTCTCAATCTCATCTCAATCTCATACTATATTTGAAATTCCAGGGTCATCTGACATAAAAGGTCTTAAAACATTTAATTCATCTGAACCAAACTGTACAAAAGCCACCCTTCTGCGCACAAATAAAATATTGCTTTACATTTGATAAATCTGCTAGAAGCATCTTCATGCCAAGCCTTGTACTTTTTTCTTGGCTTAGTTAAAAGCACGTACCACCCTTTTAAGCCAAGGGTTGCTCTATCCCTTTAGACAAAATACAACAAAGGTATCTCCCATGGGACTTTATGGTAGCCAAGAAATTTGAAACAATGTAATTAAAAAGAAAAGGCTTTATTTATACAAAAAATTCAATTTGCATCCATGCATCGAAAATGTCTGGTCTAAACACTATACATAATCATCTAGTAGTCGCCCAGCTAAGGGTGACCATAAAGTGCATTGTAGATAGTCACTGATTCTTCCCAACGTGTTTCGATTAAACATAATCTTCCTCAGGGAATATCAGGTGGATCAAAACTATGCAATATACAAAAAGAATGAAAAAAGTATAGAGGTCTAATATAGTTGCAAAATTAAACAGTATTGGAAAATTTTTGTCCATAATGGGGTAACTTACATATGTGAATTGACCAGGTATTAAAAACAAGTGATTGCTGCGGCACATCCCGAGGGGGTACACAACACAGGGCAGACCCTTTTTAGCATATGCCATACTTATGGTGGTTTGAAACCACATCCCCTCTCCTTTAAACCCCACCACTCTAAAGCCCCATACACACGCTCGGATTATCCGAGGACCAGGTCCGTCGGATCATGTCCGTCGTACTTTGTCCGATGTTGGTTTTGCGTACACACAGTCGGACAAAGTTGTCGGAAAATCCGATCATTCTGAACGTGGTGACGTTTGTTGCCTACGACGGGACTACGTAGAGGCTAGTAGCCAATAGCTTTGGTCTTGTAATGTGATCTGAGCATGCGTAGCACTTTGTCCGTCGGACAACGCTACACACGATCGGATTTGGTGTGATCGGACCGTGTTGTCAAAAAATCTATCCAGCAGGAGATAGGACTTTGTCCGTCGGACAATCCGACGTACACTGTCCGATGGTGCATACACACGGTCGGATTTTTCAACAACATTGTCCGATCGGACAGAATCCATGCGAAAATCCTACCGTGTGTATGGGGCTTTAGTCCATGTTAGCCCCCATACACACGGTCGGAAATTCTGACCACAAAATCCGTCAGATTTTTTCTGACAGATTTTGTCCGATGCTGGTGTTGCATACACACGGTCGGACAAAGTGTTCGGAAAATCCGATCATTCTAAACGTGGTGACGTTCGTTGCGTACGACAGAACTACGTAGAGGCTAGTAGCCGATAGCTTTGGTCTCGTAATTTGATCTGAGCATGCGTGGCACTTTGTCCGTCGGAATTCTCTACACACAATCGGAAAAAGTCTGATCAGATTTTGTTGTCAGAAAATTTGAGAGCAGGATCTCAAATTTTTTCCGTCGGAATTTCCGACGGAAAAAGTCAGATGGAGCCCACACACGGATGGATTTTCCGACAACATGGTCCGATCGGACATTTTCCGTCGGAATTTCCGACCGTGTGTACGGGGCATAATTGTGGTTGGTATAGACAGCTTCACTGCTGCTACATACATCTGGGAAAGTATATAAACTGTAATTGCTGTCCCAAAAAACACTATATTTTATGTCAAAATTGCGTTGAAATTAAAGAGTTAGATTTTTTGTAGGAGTTGCCCTATATGAAGTGTATATATCATCATTACCAATGATGAAACTACAGTAACTAATGTAGTAGACATATATATTGATGTGTGTGATCTTTAAATTGCTCTTTTAATTTTTACATTTTATTTTGGTTTATTACGTTTAAGTATTAAGCAGTTCAATATTTTAGAATGAAAACATCTTATGCCTAATGACATGCATTATTTTTTTCAGGATCATTCAGCTTGCTTTAGTGACTGCTCCTGGTCAGTCATACATGAAAACCAGAGTTTAATATACAATTTCAACAGCCTAAGCAGTGTGACAACCCTTACAAATGGACCCAGTTTTACTTCCAAAGGGACAAAGTACTTTCACGTATTCAACATCAGTCTATGCGGAAATGGAGTAAGAACTTTAACACATATTGCACATATACTTAATTCAGTGACACCATACAGCAGAATAATCTGCTCAAACAGAATGCAATTTTAATCTTTTTTTAAATTGCAGAGATTTGGAAATGTTTGTGGATGTAAAAATCACATGTAACATATGGAAATATGGAAATGTTTGCAGATGGATACAAGAGAACCTTGACTTAGACAACATAGTATTGTTGATGAGTTTCGCAACACCCCTTTTGTTCTCCAGCAATTACTGATCTATGGGCCATGGGTGTGTGCAGCCTATTGTATTAGGGTGTGCACCCTAAAGTTCAAGCACACGTGTGTCTACATATATATGACGCAGACAGGGAGATCAGTCTCCCTGCCGGCACAGTGAAAGAGAAGTGCGTAAGGACTTCTCTTATGGCAGAGGCGGTAAGATGGAGATCTTTCCCATCTTCCTGCTGGCACACAAAGCGATGATGCTAATGTGTATGGGGTGATTAGGGTGTGCCCAGGCACACCCAGCACATCCTGTGCGCACACCTATGGCCATGGGTAGGAGAGTCTATTGATGTTAGTTACACTAAGCTGTGTGCCTGCACACTTTATATAGAAGAATGACTATCCAAAAGTTATGGAATGTGCAGCAATAATGTACATACGTACATACGTACATACGTGTGCACTGCCATTAGTGACACATTTGTTCAATGGGTCATATTTGTCTCCTGTTTAGGTTAACCACTTGTGAAACCCAATAGATCTATCACTTCATCTCTTCCGGAATAATACATGCTATATAGTTTTAGGCTGGGTTCACACTGCGGCTCACAGCAGGGGGTCCGGTGCATACCTGTTCACTGTTTCAGGTCCGATTTCAATCCGAAGTTTTGGCTGAATTTGGACCTGAAACAGACCAGAAGACACACAGGACTCCTGTGCAATTCGCACCAGAGCCACTCTGGACATGTGTCAACTGGCTCTATAGAGAGACGGTTACAATCTCCTGACATGCAAATTGCTTGCAGGGTTTCACCACATCCAATTCGCAATAGTGGGAACCCAGCCTTAAGGTTTCAAGTTAAATGGTATATTGCTATGGAACATTGTTCAGGAGAAGCATTCCATAAATATTATTTCTTGCATTTTGCACTGCATATATTTATACAAAGCAGACAATTTTGAAAATTTCTAAAATAATAAAAATGTGTGAAATTGCTGAAGTAGTGTATTCTTTTTTTAAGGGGGAAAGGATGGCTGTATGCACTGATAACATTACTGACGTCACAGCCAAAGACATGGAAGCAGAGCCTGAAGACATTTCAAATTTTGTAAAAACATTTGTCTGCCAATCCACCGTCATTCCATCTGATAGCAAGGGATTCCGAACAGCTTTGTCATCACAGTCAGTCAGTTTGGCCGATTCTTTTCTAGGTATGTTTCAATGAAGCACTATACTCCTTATTAAAGTGTACCTGTCACTAAAAGGCAAGAACTCATCATCAACTCATACAAGCAAATCTTCTTGGTATGTGACTGTAATGTATGTATTTGCAAACAGAAATAAACCCATATAAATCAGACCAGCTCAACTCTGTAAATAACAACATACGGGCTTAATGTAATGTGATTATAGGACAACTGAGAAATCCATTTCAAAATATCTTAGTAGCCTGCATAATATTCAAAGACACCTCCAAATTCTAAGCTTATTTTGTGACTTAACTGTTTTTCCCACTTCCAGCTGGATTGCAGTCTCTAATACCTCTTTACCCCTTCCTCCCCTTCTCCCCTCTTCTTTACTCCTTTTCCCCCCCCATTCCCTCTCTCCCCCTTTTTTTTATTTATTATCCCCATTACTGCACATTTCCATTGTCTTTCTTTCATCGACAGAGGGCAGATCACAACTTGTGAAATTCCTTTAACAGTTTTGGGATACTTATTATTTTCTAAGTTAATGCTACTATATATGAATATTATCTATTGCTGTATATGTACAGACAGACCAGCATGCTCCATAGAGACTCCTTGTCATATGACCTGGTTATATTTGTACAACTGCCTTTTTTCCCTGATTTGCGCCTGGGTTGCCTAAAAATACAAAGTACCGTAATATATTATAAAAGTAATCGCTGCACAGCTGTAAAGCCTGAACATTAAAACTCTTGGCTTAAGGCTGCAGAGTTTCAGAGGTATATGACAGACTCATGTTTTATTACCTGAACACATTTCTGTCACCTGTGAGCATGCAAATCTAAACTAAGAATGGATACTGTTGAGTTATTTTACCTATTTACTACTGTTTTATGAATGCAGGTGCTACAGCCAACACAAGCCTAAGTGGAACCAACATTAAGCCTGATGCGTTTCCTGCCGGGAACAAGATACCAGATATAAATTTCTATTTCAAGTAAGTTAGGAATTGGTTAATATTAGTTTTTTAATCAAATATATTTCAGGTTCATTTTTATCATCTTGTGATAATCTTAGTTATTATTTCAGAATAATACAACTTTCAGTATTATCTACAGAAAAAAAGTTGTCATTCTAAAACTAAGGCAAGATATTCGCAAGGGGTCAGCAATTATTGTGTGGTGAAGGATTTAATCACATAATGGTATTAGAGCAGGACATTTGGGGGCATATGTGACTTTTCTGTGTGTGTAGGTGAAGGGAAACGCTGACAATCCAATTAAGTCTGCTGCACCTGAAAAACCCTGAATACCAGGAATGAAAAGTGATTGATAGTGTAAAGGTGCACTGATTCTATGTAAAGAGGGGGAAAACCCACAGTGATATAAAATATAATGCACAATAATGTCTGATAAAATGGATTCCTCTATACATTCCTCAGTGAGCTCAAGTTGGTATCCCCGGTTTACAGCTCATGATGGATGATAAAAAATTGGAGGAAGACTAAAAGTGCATTATCTTTTGCTAAAAATTCTATTTATTTTAAAAGGCACTTATAAAATGTTACAGCAAAAAAAATTGTGGCACCGCCGCCTGCAGTGCGGACCATGCTCCTTCCAACGCGTTTCCCCTAAGGAGGCGTCAACTGAGTTTGGAGATCGATGTGACTTTTACAAAGAATTCACTGGTGGTGAATCAGTCACTATCACTGTAATTAAATACACATGCACCTGGAGGATTTACCTGCAGTAATAGCTTTGTGAATGTCAGATTCACTGCTTTATAAATATGCCCCTTGGTGTTTATTAGGTGAAATAAGTTACAATATAATTAAAAATTTCCTGGGAGTATATGGGAGATCATAAACAAATTTGCTGCACATATATTAGCAATTCCTAACCTAAAATTATTAAAATGAAGCACAGATACAGTTAAATAATAGTCATGTTTAGATAAATATTTCTTAAAGTCTAACTAAAGGCAAAACATTTATTTTAGTTTTGGATAGAGTCACACTCTCTATGTGTTCTGTTTACCATTATCAACTAAAGTGAAAGTAAACGAAGATCACACATTTTGGGTTGTGTCCATAATAGGAGTAGTGGGGATATCTTCCAATGGAGACACTGGCTCTGGTGACCCTGGCAACTTTATTTCACTTTAGAGGGACTTTCTCTCACTTCCTGATTGGGTATGGGACAGAAGTGAAGGAACATCTCCCCAATGGGACATGGATGGCAAAAATAAACTTTACAGTAGTCATAACCCTACCTTACTTTATTCTAAAAAAATAAATAAATTCCTTTAGTTCTACATTGGTCACTTCCCGTCTGGTCAATGTACATACAGTATCTCACAAAAGTGAGTACACCCCTCACATTTTTGTAAATATTTTATAATTTTCATGTGACAACACTGAAGAAATGACACTTTGCTACAATGTAAAGTAGTGAGTGTACAGCTTGTATAACAGTGTAAATTTGCTGTCTCCTCAAAATAACTCAACACACAGCCATTAATGTCCAAACCGCTGGCAACAAAAGTGAGTACGGTCATATGGATTTTGACTCCCTTTATGCATCTAGGCTGTGAAAAAGTCTCACACATGCAGTATCCCCATATTCAGGAGGAGTATCAGAATGTGTTTTGGGATGTAATTCGAAGTATGCCTGTGCTGTGTGTGAGAAATACCTTCTTAAAGTTACAACATTGTTAAGAAAAACAAATTAAATTTCTTAATTTTTAAAAAAATTGTAACAAAAAATTACAGCTTAAAAAAAACTCACCATGCTTCCTACTAAATACCTTGGACTGTCTACGTTCCAAAAAGAGGTAATTTGGAGGGGTATTTGTACTGTCCTAGCATTTCAGGGCCTCGAGAAATTTGATTATTATATATATATATAATGTATATACAGTACTGTAGTTGTAGACTCTATAACTTTTGCACAGACTAAATAATGTACACTGATTTGGGATATTTTACCAAAGAAATGTAGCAGAGTACATTTAGGCCTAAATTCATGAAGAAAGATTATTTATTTTCCAAAATTTTTTTTTTTTAAGTTTTCTGTATTTTTCTATTAATACCATCAAATGAAAGCTCTATCTGTCTAAAGAAAAAGGATACACATTTAATTTGGGTACACTGTTGCATGACTGAGCAATTGTCATTCAAAATGTGACAGCGCTGAAAAACTTAAAAATGGCCTGGGCAGGAAGGGGGTGAATGTGTCCGGTTTTAAAGTGGTTAACACTGCTCTACTTCAGTCACAAACACACATTAGTCTAAAACTGGGGTAATAATTAAGAAATATGAAATTTATGACATCAGCGTTCATTGCTATAAAGATTTGTTTGCCATGTTTAGAAAACCGAATTAATTGTTTTCTGCTAAATATAAATATATATATATATATATATATATATATATATATATATATATATATATATATATATATATATAATATATTAATATAATATATATATATATATATATATATATATATATATATATATATATATATATATATATATATATATATTTTAGATAGATTTGAATGTTTATAGAAATAACACTGCATAATTGACTTCAATTGTTTTCTTTCTTTAAGCCAGTTTCTTAATTATGTGTGTTATGTTTTCTTCTCAGATCTTCTGCAGTTACATCATCATGTGAAAAAGGGAGAGCTACAGTGATATCTTTGAGATGCAACCCTACAAAACATGGTCACGGAGATATTTCAGTGCCCAGGTAATTTATTGCAGATGCCCTTTGTTATACACTGCTCAAAAAAATGAAAGACTTTGAAAACACATCAGATCTCAATAGGGAAAATTATCATGCTGGATATCTATACTGATATGGACTGAGTATGCCACATCGTTTGATGGAAATTAAAATTATCAACCTACAGAGGGCTGAATTCAAAGACACCCCGAAAATCAAACTGAAAAAATTATGCAGCAGGCTGGTCCATTTTGCTGAAATTTCATTGCAGCAACTCAAAATTGTACTCAGTAGTTTGTATGGCCCCATGTGCTTGTATACATGCCTGACAACTTCAGGGCATGCTCCTAATGAGATGACGGACGGTATCCTGGGGTATTTCCTCCCAGATCTGGACCAGGGTATAACTGAGCTCCTGAACAGACTGAGGTGCAACTTGGTGGCATCGGATTGGACCCAAACATAATGTCCCAGAGACTGGGATGGACTGACCGGTCGGTCGATTCGGTCGTGGTCCGAGGGCCCGGCCACAGAAGGGGGCCCATCGGCGCCACCTGCTGGAACTCTGGGTCCAGCTCAGGGACAAAAAACTTGTGTCTGCGGGCCCGCAGCGACCATCTTTTTCAGTCTCGGCCAGGCCCTAGTGCCCAGGCCTGTTGATGACCAGGCCACACAGGGAGAGGTGAGCGGTGACCGCTGCCTGGACAGGGTTAACACAGGTCGTGACCTCCGCCCACCAGTGGCGGCTGGTGCTCCAAATTTTCAGGAAAATACTGAAATACTGAAAAACCCATCAATTGCAGCCTCAATGTGTCTCAATGTGCCCATCAAATGCAGTCACTGTGCCATCAATTGCAGCCACTGTGCCATCAAATGCAGCCAAGTTGCCATCAACCAGCCATTGCCCACCTACCACCAGTGGCGGCTAGTGCTCAAAATTTCTGGGGTGGCGCAAACAAACTGAAAATTTTGAAAAATACTGAAAAAGACATCAAATGCAGCCACTGTGCCCATCAATTGCAGCCACTGTGCCCATTAATTGCAGCCACCATGCCCGTCAAATGCAGCCACCGTGCCCATCAAATGCAGCCACCAGGCCCTTCAAATGCAGCCACTGTGACAATCAAATGCAGCCACTGTGCCCATCAAATGCAGCCACTGTGCCCATCAATTGCAGCCACTGTGCCATCAAATGCAGCCACTGTGCCCATCAAATGCAGCCACTGTGCCCGTCAAATGCAGCCACTTTGCCTATTAAATGCAGACACTGTACCATCAATTGCAGTCACTGTGCCATCAATTGCAGCCACTGTGCCCATCAAAAGCAGCCACTGTGCTCATCAAATGCAGCCACTGTCAAATGCAGCCACTGTGCCCATCAAATGCAGCCACTCTGCCATCAATTGCAGCCACTGTGCCATCAAATGCAGCTACTGTACCCACCAAATGCAGCCACTGTGCCATCAAATGCGGCCACTATGCCCGTCAAATGCAGCCACTTTGCCATCAAATGCAGCCACTGTGCCCATTAAATTCAGCCACTGTGCCCATCCAATTCAGCCACTGTGCCTGTCAAATGCAGCCACTGTACCCACCAAATGCAGCCACTGTGCCATCAATTGCAGCCACTGTGCCCATCAAATGCAGTCACTGTGACCCAGCACCCCCACCCCCCCCGCCCGTCTGCTCGCACCCTGTCTGACCGGCACTTACCTCATCTTGGTAGAGGGTCAGGCAGTGGGTGACGGCGGCGAGCTGTGGGACAGGCAGCGGGTCAGGTGGTGGCTCCTGTGTCCTCCATCCTTCCTCCATTCTTTTCCTCCTGCTAGGCATCCAATAGGAGCTCCTATTCTTTCAGCCAATCAGGTGATAGGTTTTAGACCCGTGCTTCCTGATTGGCGGAGAGGCAGTTCAGTGTTAGAAAAGCAAATATTCATTTGTTTTTCTAACACACCTGAGTGGGCTCCGAGCGCAATGCTCTGTGCCACGAGTCCCTATTTTGAAGCCTATTAAAACCTATGGCTCTAATCAGGTGCTTAAAAAAAAAACACCCCGCCGCTGTAATTCAAGCTCCTGACGTCCTAAAAGGGACCGATCGGGGGGTGGCCGTGGATAGATTCATGCTATGTATGAATTATCCATTAAGCATATAGGGGGGTGGTGCAATAGAGGGGGCAGCGCCCCGGCGCCCCTAATGGACAGGCTGCCACTGCCTATCACTGTTCGGCAATGCATTCACTGTACACTCTGTTAGAAAGAGGCCCCCTCCAGGTCCCATTATACTCCTTTGTTATTTCTAATGGGGCCTGGAGGGGATGCTTTCTAACAGATACTCTATTGTGCTTTGTGCAAAATGTGGGGGCAAGGCCAGGGGTGGGTCATGGACAGGACCAGGGGCTGGTCATTGGTGGGACCTGACAGGGGGCCTTGCTTTATTTGGTTCGAGGGCCCTGATTTAGATCAGGCAAGCGTGGGGACCATTCAATGGTATCAATTCCTTCATCCTCCAGAAACTGGCTGCATACTCTCCCCAACAAGAGGCCAGGAATTGTCATGCACCAGGAGGAACCCAGGACCCACTGCACCAGCGTAGGGTTTGACAATGGGTCCAAGGATTACATCCTGATACCTGATGGCAGTCAGTTTTTTTTTTTTTGGAAGAGTCCACCTGAGAAGGCCCAAATGTTAACCAACATCTAATGGCAGTCAGGTTGCCATTGTCTAGCCTGTAGAGGTCTGTACGTCCCTCCATGGATATTCCTCTCCAGACCATCACTGATCCACCACCAAACCGGTCATGCTGAACCATGTTACAGGCAGCATAGGGTTCTCCAGGGCTTTCTCATCTTCTACAGATTCTTTCACTACTGTCACATGTTCTCAGGGTGAACCTACTCTCATCTGTGAAAAGCACAGGGCACCAGTGGCGGACCTGCCAATTCTGGTGTTTAATGGCAAATGCCAATCGAGTTTCATGGTGCCAGGCAGTGAGCAAAGGACCCACTAGAAGATGTCGTACTCTCAGACTCTCAGAGACATTCAAACTGATGGAGGTCATTTTGTAGGGCTCTGGCAGTGCTCATCCTGTTCCTCCTTGCACAAAAGGAGCTACGACCCTGTCCAGCTCTAGAGTAACTGCCTGTCTCCTGGAATCTCCTCCATGCTGTGCTGGGAGACAAGGCCAACATTCTGGCACGTATTGATGTGCCATCCCGGAGGAGTTGGAATGCCTGTGCAACCTCTATAGGGTCCAGGTATCGCCTCATGCTACCAGTGGTGACAGTGACCCTAGCCAAATGCAAAGCTAGTCAGAAACAGTCAGAAAAGGTGAGTAGGGAAAGTAGGGAGGTCGCCTCATTTCATTACCACCAAAGCAACTGAAACGAATTAACAATCTCCTCTACTACTTAACTGACCAGATAAATATCCCATGAGTTTAATTTACTTATTGATGCTATACTCTGATTAAAAAATGTTCCTTTAATTTTTTTGAGCAGTGTATTTATAATGACATTTATGTACCAGATTTTTTCAGATATGTTGTAAATCATAAAATCTGCTTACATGTGTAAATCTCAATTTGAAGTCTAAGAAAATTGTACCAGAATTTCATTTATCAGTAAGTCTATGTTTTTGTTCAGGAAGTAAGATTCCCTGTACTTGGGAAGGATAAAAAATAGCAAATGTGTGAGCTTTACTAAAGTGGTTGTAAAGCCTAAACATTTTTTACCTTAATACATTCCTTGCATTAGGGTACATTTTTTTTTAGGTAGCAGTATGCCCCTCTCCCCCCTTATAGTTACTGGAGTCCTCACTTGATCCAGTGCTCTGCCTGTCTGTAGCTGTCCTCTCCCTTCTCCCTGCTCTCACAGGCTCCTGCTGCTGTCAATCAAATCCAGTTAGGGGGGAGCAGGGGGCGAGGCTGAGCTGCACTGTCTGTGTCTATAGACACAGGCAACTTGGCTCAAGAGCGAGCCCGCAGGTGTGCCCCCAAAGTAAGTGGTTTGCTATGGGGGCAAATCAAGCAGAGTAGCAGCCTGGAGCACCAGCAGGGGACCTCAGAAGAGGACATTCAGAGGTTCAGAGCCGCTCAATTTGATTGCACAGAGCAAATAAATATGAACCTGTTTGTTTTTTTTGTTTTTAATAAAAAAGTAGAGTTTACTCTTTTTCTACTGCTATTACATATGATAGTAAAAATCAGATACTATTCTAACACAGTATACCTGTCCAAGTGTCTAGAGACTTAAAAGCTAATTTTAGAAAGACTTTAAAGCATAATTGTGGAAATCCACAATTAATGTGTGTATGTAATTTTTTTCTTCCAGTTGAAAAGATGAACTTGAGGAATTCTGCCACTTTGTAAAATGTGTTTTGAGTTAAGTTAAAATAGGTACATGCCACCTCCTGGACTTATCTCTTTTATCTACATCTAACAGTTTTATGGCGCTCCTGGAGTCTATGGAGGATACACTCCGGGGCTCTGAGAGGAGAGACGATATGCTCTTCCAGCTGCTGTGCCCGCACCTTCTCTGTGCCTTCTATGCACAGAAGCCTTTGTATTTTGTGAATGAGTCCCCATAATACAAAGCAGCCTGTGATTGGGCAGGAGGAGGGGAGGGGTCGGCAAGCAGCCAAGATCAGAGGGTCCAGCAACTCCTGAACTATAGCAATGACTATCCCTCCAGAGCTCCATAAAACTGTCAGATGTTTCCAGAGATACGTCTACGATATTGCATGCAAGTGTATGTTGCCCCATTTCATATTCCTGATTTATGTTACCATGTATTCGTATAAAAAAGTATTGTGTTCTCTTTGCATTTCTTTTTTTTCTTGAAATACCTGGTGATCCTGCCACTCCTTTTTTAAACTGACCATGCCAGTCATGGAAGCACATCCATCTCAGTGTGGTTAGTTTTCTTTTTTGCATTCTACTTGGCAGCACAGCCTGCCTGTACTCCAATGGTTAGACTTGTGTTGACATGCCTACTTGCCCAGCTCTTCACTGTGAAGATCAGTGTACTGCTGTTTCTTCTTCCTCCTGCTGACACACCCACTGCAGTCTCCACCCTCACCTCTCTAAGCCCCTTATGCAGCTGAGAACAGAAGTCATGTGATCACTTATAAAAAAAAAAAAGCTGACATCTTGGTAATAGCGTATACATTTGAAGGGTCAACCAGAGAGATTATCTGCAGTTGGGCATTTTTGGCAGCATAACCAGTGCAGCTTAGTTAACAACGTTAGGGCTTGCCTAGCAAGGCAAAGATCAACATCCAGTCACCTATATCCACTTTTAAGTAATTGCTCTTTGCTAATGGTCGCTATGTGTGCAAAATATTTATAATCCTATATTTGCCAGCTAAAGCATGTTTAAGAAAATGTCTTTTTGGCTGCATTAGTAGGTAATAAAAATGGCCAAAAGGTTGTGGATGTTTCATTTTTCCATTGTGGATCTATTATTAATATATCAGTACAAATGATTCACTCTTGAGTAACAACTTGTTTCAGGCTGTTAATAACTAAGAAATGTTTTATCTGTATGCCTCATCGTGTACATTTTTACAGATGAACAGATATTTTAGAATTTTATTGTACAGGTGAACTTTTTTCCTTTTTAGATCATGTCCTGCCGGTACATGTGATGGTTGCAATTTTCACTTTCTCTGGGAAACAGCAGAAGCATGTCCTCTCTGTACGGATAATGACTATCAGAAGATAGAAGGAGCGTGTCGAAAAGGACAACAGGTATTTAATAAGCTGCAGTGTATGATTTTTGTTTTTGATAGTGTTATCTTACCCCCCAAAATGAACCCTTAACACGTATTGTCAGCCTAGCATTTAACCCTTGAAGGATAAGGTCAACTTCGGGAACATGTTCCACCCATTTTTAGGTTTTTAGGGGTAGGGGGGAGTGTAATATGTTCCCATTCCCCGCTCTGCCCACACAGACACGTCATTGATTCACAGATCCCTGTGGATCAATGAACTACAAGTATCGACATCCTTTGCGGCTGTCGGCTTGTAGCTCTCAATAACCTACCAGGGAGCTATGGGCATTTCATTGAGTCTTCCTGTCTTTGTGAAACTGACAACCCGTACGATGTAGGGGCACACAGCTTATACTGACAGTCTGTAGGAGTCCTGCATGCCATCCATAATCTGCTGATCGCGGGTGCAATGCTTTCCAGATTCCTACAAAAAATAAAAAACAATAGTAAATGCATGTTTTTTTTTTTACCTGCAAAAAAAAAAAAAGTGCATTTATTATTATTTTCTTTTTAAATTGAACTTCTTCTTTAAACCTAAACACAACCCTTAAAACATAACCCTTAGACCCCTTTGACACTTATACGACTTGTCCCACGATTTGGAACTGCAAAGTAGCATGACAAGTAGTTCCCCATGATTTCCAATGACAGCCATTCATATTAGTACGACTTCAAGTCTTTCCGACGTCAAAGTAGTCCCTGCACTACTTTGGTCCGATTTTGATGCCACTTACACAGGCAAAATCACGTTAAAATCGCGCGACTTTGAAGTCGCACAAGTGTGAAAGGGGCCTAAGCCTCACTACATATTTTAAATGTACTACTTAACACCTATCCCTAAAAATATAACCTCACTGTCTAAAACACAACCCTTAACCAGCCACCTTAAAAGTAACTCTTATGCCCCAACACACGGTCGGAAATTTTTCCGACGGATTTTGTCCGACACTGGTGTTGCATACACACGGTTGGACAAAGTTGTCGGAAAATCCGATCATTCTGAACGTGGTGGCGTTGGTTGCATACAACGGAACTACGTAGAGGCTAGTAGCCAATAGCTTTGGTCTTGTAATGTGATCTGAGCATGCGTGGCACTTTGTCTGTCGGAATTCGCTACACACGATCGGAAAAAGTCCGATCGGACTTTGTTGTCGGAAAATTTGAGAGCAGGAGATAAAAAGTCCGATGGAGCCTACACACGGTCGGAATTTCCGACAACATTGTCTGATAGGACATTTTCCGTCGGAAAATCCGACCGTGTGTACGGGGCATTAGCCTCACCCTATTTTTGAAATGTATCCTTTAACACCTGTTCTTTTAGGACTACTAAAACATAACATTTACCAGTAACCTTAAAACGTAACCCTTTGCTTCACCTTATTTTTTAAACTTACCCTTAAGACTTAAACATAACCTATCACTTTACCCACTAAAACATGACCATTAACACCTAACCAGTCACCTAACCAGTCACATAACCCTTAGTCTCGGCCTAGTTTTGAAACTTACCACTTAAAGCGGTTGTAAAGTCACTACTGAGAAATACTGTAACCCCCTCTCTTACAGGAAGATATGATGTGCAGTATTTGTGTTTTTTAAAAATGATTCTGCAAAATACCTTATTTTACAGCGCCGCTGGACACTCACGTGATCTGCCGGTGCTCTCCTCCCCCGATCTGAGCACTACATCGGGAAGGGTTGAGAGGAGGAGAGTGGTGGCAGGTCATATGAGTGCCCAGCGGCGCTGTAACTAAGATACTTTGTGGAATAATTTTTAAAAAACACATATACTGCACATTATATCTTCTGTAAGAGAGAGATTACAGGATTTCTCTGTAGTAATTTTACAGCTATAAGGGTAGGAGGGCAAGGGCTGGGTGGAGATGGATCACACACAGACTCCTGAGCTGACAGGCAGGGAGGGAGGGGGAGAGTCATATAAACTGACCACGGTATCATGGATCAGTAGCCAAGATTACCGTAGTCAGTTTACAAAGGGGGATACTGGAACGGGCAGGATTAGCCAGGTTTTGTAGAACTTAGGGAATGACAAGTGACACAGCACAAGCATTATGTTGTGTATCCTGCTTTAAAGGCTCAGGATAATTTTTTTTAGGGTTATAACCACTTTAATGCTTATCCTTAAAGTGATTGTAAAGGCAGAAGGTTTTTTATCTTAACATATTCTATGCGTTATGATAAAAAAAAAAAAACTTCTGTGTGCAGCAGCCCCCCTCACCCCCCTAATACTTACCTGAGCCCGTCTCGATCCATCGATGTTGCAGGAGAGACTCGGCTTCCCGGGACTCCCCTCCTCATTGGCTAGGACAGCAGTGCGGCGCCATTGGCTCCTGCTGCTGTCAAAGTCCGTGAGCCAATGAGTAGAGGGGGCGGGGCCTAGTCTCAGCTCCATGTCTAAATGGACACACACAGCAGTGGCTCAGATCAGGTGCCCCCAAAGCAAGTTGCTTGCTGTGGGGGCACTCTTCAGGAGGGAGGGGTCAGGAGCACTGAAGAGGGACCCAAAAAGACAAGGATCAGGGATGCTCTGTGCAAAACAACTGCACATAGCTGGTAAGTATAACATGTTTTTTTTTTTAACCACTTAACCCCGAACCATTTTGCTGGCCAAAGACCAGAGCACTTTTTGCGATTCGGCACTGCGTCGCTTTAACTGACAATTGCACGGTCGTGCGGCGTGGCTCCCAAACAAAATTGACGTCCTTTTTTTCCCACAAATAGAGCTTTATTTTAGCGGTATTTGATCACCCCTGCGGTTTTTATTTTTTGCGCTATAAACAAAAAAATAGCGCCAATTTTGAAAAAAAAAACACATTATTTTTTACATTTTGCAAATATCCCCAAAAATGTATAGAAATTTTTTTTTTTCCTCAGTTTAGGCCGATACATATTCTTCTACATATTTTTGGTAAAAAAAATCGCAATAAGTGATTATTGATTGGTTTGCGCAAAAGTTATAGCGTTTTCAAAATAGGGGATAGTTTTATGGCATTTTTATTAATAATTTTTTATTTATTTTTTAATAGCGGCGATCAGCAATTTTTCTCGTGGCTGTGACATTATGGCGGACACATCGGACATTTTTGACATATTTTTGGGACCATTGTCATTTATACATCAATCAGTGCTATACAAATGCACTGATTCCTGTGTAAATGACACTGGTAGTGAAGGGGTTAACCACTAGGGGGCAGTGTAAGGGTTAAGTGAGCCCTGGGGAGTGTTTCTAACTGTTAGGGGGCGTGGCTGTGTGTGACACGTCACTGATCTCTGCTCCGATCACAGGGAGCAGAGATCAGTGACACTGTCTCCCCGTGAGACGATCCGACTCACGGTGGTCCTGGCCAGCAGGGCACACGCGTTGGCACGGCGGCAAATTTAAAGGGACGTACCTGTACGCCCATTTGCCTGTCCGTGCCATTCTGCCGACGTACGTGCGTTGGTCAGGAAGTGGTTAATTAAAAAAAAAAACAAGACTTTACAATCACTTTAATCTTAAAGCGGAGTTCTACCCTAAAGTGGAATTTCCACTTATCGGATTCCCCCCCCCCTCCGGTGCCACAATTGGCACCTTTCATGGGGGAGGGGGGTGCAGATACCTGTATAATACAGGTATCTGCACCCACTTCCGGATAGCTGCCCCGCCCCTATCCGGAGCTGCCCCATTGTGTCTTGGGAAACACAGTTCCCAGGACACAGCGGGGACCAATAGAGGCGCAGCGCGACTCGCGCATGCGAAGTAGGGAACCGTGCAGTGAAGATGTTGCGTCTTCACTTCCTGATTCCCTGACTGAGGATGTCGGCGGGGCAGCGAGAGACGAGCGGTCTCTCGTCACATTCTGCCTACATCGCTGGAACCAGGAACAGGTAAGTGTACATTTATTAAAAGTCAGCAGCTGCACTATTTGTAGCTGCTGACTTTTAATATTTTTTGCAGCTCCGCTTTAAAAGTCTGTCACCTCTAAGTGCAATATTAAAAAAAATGTAATATCTCAAAAGGGATTAAGAACACTTACAGGATGGATGATGAGAGGAATGCATCATATGTATAATGAGGGTGATCTGGCATCATGTGGTCCCAGTGTATATCAAGAATTCCCAGAGAAGTCACTATGCAGCAGAAGAATGTCCCAGCAGGGCCAGCTGGAAGAAGCCACAGCTCTGGAGGCACCAATGGAGCGGCGGCGCTGTCAGAATCAGAAGTGGACATGAATACCAGAAGTGACGTCAGCGAAGTGAGGAAGTGAGGTCATCAAAGAGAAACACGTTTTGGAACTTCTGATTAATTTCTTCTTCAAGCCTAATAAACTTGAAGAAGGAACCAATCAGAAGTTCTGAAACGCATCCCTCTTTGATGACCTCACCTCCTGTTTGTGATTTTGGAAAATGCAGAATCTGCTTGAATTTGCCTAATAGGCTGGAATCTGCCTAGTAGGCTTGAAGAAGGAACCAATCAGAAGTTCCGAAACGCGTCCCTCTTTGATGACCTCACTTCTTGTTTGGGGTTTCGGAAATGCAGAATCTGCTTGAATCTGCCTAATAGGCTTGAATCTGCCTAATAGGCTAAAAGAAGGAACCAATCAGAAGTTCCAAAACACGATCCATGCTGGTTGTAGGTCCCCTTCCGCTGACGTCACTTTCGGTATTCACGTCCAACGCTGATTCTCACAGCGCTGCCGCTCCATTGGTGCCTCCAGAGCTGTGGCTTCTTCTGCTGCATAGTGACTTTCCGGGAATTCTTGATATACACTGGAACCACATGATGCCAGATCACCCTCATTATACATATGATGCATTCCTCTCATCATCCACCCTGTAAGTGTTCTCTGACCTCTAACATCAACAAGGTATTTTTGTCCACACAACTGCCGCTCACTGGATATTTTCTCTTTTTCGGACCATTCTCTGTAAACCCTAGATATGGTTGTGCATGAAAATCCAAATAGATCAGCAGTTTTTTTTAATACTCAGAGCAGCCCGTCTGGCACCAACAACCATGCTACGTTCAAAGTCACTTAAATCCCCTTTCTTCCCCATTCTGTTGCTTGGTTTGAACTTCAGCAAGTCATCTTCAACATGTCTAGATGCCTAAATGCATTGAGTGGCTGCCATGTGATTGGCTTATTAGCAATTTGTGTTACCAAGCAATTGAACAGGTGTACCTAATAAAGTGGCCTGGTGAGTGTATGTTCTATGTTTGTACTATGTACTAATGTTATCAAAATTAAACTTTTTATTGACTTACAAATGTTTTTTTTATATGATATTCTTTTGTGATTTAATTTGAAGGAAACTCAATATGTGTGGAATGAACCAAAATTGTGCATGAAAGGTGTACCTCTACCAGAAAAAAGGACAGCAGCCTGTGAATCAATAGACTTCTGGTTGAAAGTTGGAGCTGGTGTTGGCGCCTTTGTGGCAGTTCTACTTGTAGCACTGACCTGTTACTTCTGGAAGAAAAACCAAAAGTGAGTGCAATTACAGTGCAGACTCTGATTAGTTTATTTTTTTTTTTATACATGGTTTGTAAATATGCATATACAAGGGAGGAAAATTCATATAAAGGGTAAAAATCCACTTTAGGAATACACATGTTCATAGCCTGGGCACAGGTGCAATTTACCATAATACAATGCTCCCTAGGCACACTTTAATAATTGACTGGACCTCCACTTTAACTTTCATACTGGCAGTCACTAGGAGAAATAAGGAAACACTTAGGTTTTAAAGGCAAAACTTTTGTTTAGTTCTGGATAAAGTGAAGGGGGATTAGAACAGCTGTCGGGTTCTTATTGATTTCTGTCCAATGGGAACTTTAGTTCTGGTGACAACCAGAGAGTTGCTCACTTTGGAGGGATTTCCTCTCTTTTCTTATTTTGGATATGGGACAGGGAGTGAAGGGAAATCTCCCCAATAGAACACAGATGGCAAAAAAATACCAGGGGTTATAACCCTCCCATACTCTATCAAAAACGAAAAAAAAGTTCTGCTTTAAAATTATTGTAAATGCTCATTTTATTTTATTAAAATAATTAACATGTTATATTTATTTTGCTCTGTGCAGTAGTTTTGCATAGAACAGCCTGATCCTTCTCTTTTGGGGTTCCCACACGATGCACCTGCCAGCCCCCCCCCCCCCCCCCCCCCCCCCCAGGTGCCCTCATAGCAAGCTGCTTGCTCTGGGACCACCCTTCTGAAAGCTCTGCCAGTAAGAATCTGCGATCCATGTAGAAAATACACACGCGCCCATGTAAATAAAGCCTTAAATATACGCCTGTAGGATTTTTAGTGATCAGAATGAAATAGAGGACTATATATTAGACAACTGGTGCAGCTATTATTATATTCTATATATATTCTTAAACTCTTTTTTTTACTATAGGCTTGAATACAAATACTCCAAACTAATCATGACTGCTAATTCCAAAGAGTGTGAGCTTCCTGCCCCTGACAGCTGTGCCATAATGGAGGGAGAAGACAATGATGATGACGTGGTCTATTCCAATAAGCAGTCAATACTGGGAAAACTGAAATCATTTGCAACAAAGGTAAGGCAATGTAAATTATTCCTATTAATACGTGAAGTAGGTGAATATTAACTTCTTAACTTTTTTTTATTAGATCAGTGCTTTCCAAGCTTATTTTATAGTGAACTACTATGATTTTTAAGATACTTAGAACCACTTATGATTATGCATTTTGGGATGGTTTCTGCATTCTACAAGAGGACAACCCATCAAATCAGTAGATAATATAATATTAGCATTTTGTTGTGTCTCTAGTTTGACATTACTGAATGAAAAATTAGCCTTAAGCCTCATGAACACGGACGTTTTTACAGCCGCTTTTTTGAAAGTTTTTTGCAGCTTAAAACGCCCATCCATGTTAGTCTATGGCTTCATGCCCACCTATGTGTTTTTTAGCTGCAAATGGCATAGGCGTTTTTAAGCTGTAAAAAAAACCCAGGACAGGCGTTAGAGCTGTAAAAACGTCAGACGTCGCCAAACGGTGTTAAATGCGAATTAGCGAGGCTTAACGCTGTGTTAAGCCTCGTCTGGCATTTCTGTCTCTATTCAAAACCAATGGTCCCCTATGGGAGCCCAATGATTTGAATAGAGGTCGCACCAGAAGTCGGATCAAGATGATCCGACTTGCGGTGCGACTTGTGTGCAGAGAATCTTGAAGGGGAAAAATTAAAAAAAAATTAGCGTGAGGTTCCCCCCCAAGACGATACCAGACCCTTCGGTCTGGTATGGATGTTAAGGGGAACCCCACACCAAAAAAATTTGGCGTGGGGGGACCAGACCCTTATCTGAGCATGCAGCCCGGTAGGTCAGGAAAGGGGGGGCGAGCAAGCGCCCCCCCTCCTGGACCATACCAAGCTACATGCCCTCAACATGGGGGGTTGGTGCTTTGGGGCATGGGGGGGGCCCTGCGCCCCCCCACCCCAAAGCACCTTGTCCCCATGTTGATGAGGACAAGGGCCTCTTCCTGACAACCCTTGCCCGGTGGTTGTTGGGGTCTGCGGGCGGGGGGCTTATCGGAATCTGGGAGCCCCCTTTAATAAGGGGGCTCCCAGATCCCGGCACCCCACCCTATCTGAATGAGTAAGGGGTACATCGTACCCCTACCCATTCACCTGGGAAAAAAGTGTCAATAAAAAAAAACACACTACACAGGTTTTTAAAGTAATTTATTAGGCAGCTCCGGGGGGTCTATTCTGACTTCGGGGGTCTCTTCTGACTTCTCCACGCTCTCCGGCCTCTTCTCCCACTCTCCGGCTTCTTCTCCCGCTGTCCGGTCTCTTCTCCCGCTGTCTTCTGCCAGAATCCTCCGCTATCTTCTGCTTACTCTTTTACTAGCGGTTGCCCGGTCTTCTCTGTCGTGTTCTTCCCTCCGGTCTTCCTCCGATGTTGACTCAACGCTCTCTCCCGCTGTAATGCTGTGTTTGCGGTGCGCAGCGACTTGTATAGGCATGGGGCAGGGTCACCGGGTGATGTCATCTGGTGACCCCACCCCTTATGATGTCACAGTCCTGGGGTATGATGGGACTGTGACATCATAAGGGGGCGGGGACAGACAGCAGCGCGCAGGCGCACTGAGCTTGTCGCTGCTAACGGCGATATGCCATTAGTGGTGGCTTCCGTGCGCATGCGCGGGAGTGATGTCATTGCGGCTCCGGCCAGTCACAGCTGGAGAAGATGGATGCTCCATGGAAGAGGGGACAGCGGTGACATCGCTGGCTCCTGTGTCAGTATACATAGTGATGCATAGTAGCCCATTATGCTTTACCTTTGCAGGGAAACAATGGGTTTACTTCCTCTTTAGTGTGCATTGAATTCAATGCAAAACGCAGAAAGAATCGCGTTTTTAACGCTGCTTTTTTCCTGGCGTCTGTACTAGCTTTACAGCGCGTTTTTTAAAATGTCCGTGTGCATGAGGACTTAAAAATAAAATGCTTCTCTATATCTCACCAACATAAAGATTCTGGCAAGGTACTTGCTAATTGTTTAAATGTTGTTATATCTACAATAATACACTCTGGTCAAATAAGCCACCAATAAAATTAATTTAAACCCTGGCTGATATAATGGGCAATAGGGAACTATTGACTCTCTATGCTGCCAAAGCCTTTTCTTCAAAAATTTTAGTTCAGTGTGATAAACTGTGGAAATAGTTGGGTTTTGTAGGGGGCACCACAAGGAGAAATTCATGCTTAATGCCGACAATGTCCTTCTATTTCTCTTCAACACCTAATTCTTCCTTTCATCAGCAATGCCCATTATCAGCGAATTTGGTAGATATTATGGCCTGTGTTTCAGCTAGTAATATAATGTTATCCTACTTCCCAAGCCTGTGGCCTCAGCACTTTCCCACACAAAGTGGTCCTTCAAACGAAATACCTAGCAGCAGTTCTTTCTAAACACATACAGTGATAAATGGTAAAGTGGTAAAGGGCCCGTTGTGATTGATCCCAATTACTCGACAATTACAGAGCACGCTGCGCGCGAGTGGGCAGCATGAGAACGGGAGAACGTCCATGTAAGCCCTCCCGGCATTTTAAGCCGGGAGGGCTGTAGCCGTCTTTCGGTTAAAGCAATATTTTAAAAATACTTTACAAGAAAATCTTTTGATTTTGATTGGTTGTTAAAATTAAATATTCATAATCAATGCTATCATTGTTACAGGATAAAGAACACAGTTTTGAATCAGTACAGCTGAAATCCTCAAGACCGCAACATATATAAAGACCAACTATTGCCTTTGAGACTGAGAAAAAAATGATTTTTTTAAATAAATTAAAAACATATCATTAGAAGAAATGAGTGTGAGATACCTATGAAGATCAATGAAGCAAGAATCAAAGAAGAAAGCAGACATCACAACAAAAAAAGAAAAAAAAAAGCTTGGCTGCCTTATTACATGACAGAATATTTTGCCAAAAATGGATTGTTTGTAAGTTGGATTTCAGGTTCTACTCAGGAAGAGCAAAGTGACGCAGACAATGTTAATTTTCTTGTACAATGCTTGCGCATGCTGTATTATCTCTTTTATCACCTCCCAGTGCAACACAGAAACAACAGTTGTGCCGTTTACAAGTGATTGGAAACATTTAAAACTGGAAGAGAAAAGGGGAGAAAAGGGGAAATGAACTTTTTTTCTACTGAAAAAGATGTACAGTATATGGCAGGTGGGAAATAATGGAACATTAACAAATATAAAAAAAAATACTTGTTGATGTAGAAATAAATTGTACTAGTATTTTTATTAAATGAAAGAGCAGAGGCCTGTGTGAACCTCTGAAGTTTTTGAAGAGCACCAGTCCTGAATGAATTTAGGCAAGGCTTTGAGGGCCCATCCATGCAATGCAGCAACACGTGTTAAAATGGGCATTTAAACCTGCGTTACTGTAACATGCATCTGGCAACTGGAGTGTGTTGTGATGTCATTCATTGTAAACAACACCATAAACACTGTACAGTGGGGGCCAATGTGCATTACACCACTGTGTGTTGTGGTGCGCTACGTTGTAAAAAAGGGTTATGTGCATTTTTTTTTTCACGGTGCACTGGCAGCCTATTCGTAATGAAAGGGCTGCAAAAATGCAGTGCACAGTAATGCTTTGCAAATTATTGCATACGTTTAAACCCAGACTGAGTATTTAAAAACTACCAGTCATGACTGCTCTAATTAAAACTCCTACCCTTTTATTTGTTTTTTCTTACTCTGTATAAACCATTATTTGGAGAGATTAGAAGTTACCTGAGCTCTGACAATGACTGCATTTTCGCTTCTGGATTTCGCTTACTGTCTACTAGGTCCTAAATATGCATGGCAATGGAAAAATACAGAGGTCCATAGTTAAGTGAGACTCCATTGTTCTGACAGTTTGTAGGGTTAAGCCGTTGACTCCCGATGACCAAGCACAAGTGTCAGGCTCAGTCAAAATAAGGAAAGCTAAGTAAGAGGCACTAAAAAAAAAAAAAAGTAATCTTGCACAATTAGAATAGATTAAGGCTGGCCATAGAAGACTCATTCTTTTTGATCAACCAGGCTGATTGAAAAAAATAATAATAAATGGGCTCACCCATCCACCCAAGTGAGGTGGATGGAGGAATCCTCCCCGCAATGCCATTGTATTCTGACAGTGGGAACTCTTTCACTGTCAGAATACACTGATGAGTGGCTGTAGCCACTGATGGAGAAAACTTTTCCAACAAACCCATTTGAGAGAAATCGATCATTAGATCGACTTCTGTCAAGCGGGAGCTGCCACACATGGATCGAAATTCCACATTTCCCTGCTGAACCAGCTGAATTTCAATCCATCTATGTCCTGCTTAAAGCAGTATTAAACTCTAAAGCAAATATTAATTATATTGCAGCTTACAAATTCTTAGATAGGATGGTTGCATTAGTTTTCTTGTTTTCAGGCTCTTTCTTTCTTCTATTTTGATCTGGTGATCTGGCCTGTCAGCCTGTTGTTTTTCAAAAGAGCTAGCTATCTTGTAGATGTATCAGTTACAGGGATGAGACAAACCATTCAACACTGACAGAGGTGCTTACAATGATCTTTTATTTATTTATAGAAAATCTTTATCCCAAAAGTTAAAAACTGCATATAAAATGTTGGCTGGAGTTTGGTTTCTATTTGTTAGTGTATTTAAATCTGCTAGTACATCTAGCACTCCTCCCCCTTTTCGCATTCATCCAGAGTGGGGGCACTCTAATACAGCAGGCGTGTTGTTGGCCAGATCACCAGGTGAAAACAGAGGGGAAAAAAGCTTAAAAAAGAAAATGAATTAAATCTAAGGATTGGTAAGCTGCAATCAGGGCTGGGACAAGGGGTGGGCAGGAAGGGCGGCTGCCCTGGGCACTGTGGTATCATGTGAGGTTCGGGGGGAGATTGGGGAAAGGGGATTTGTGTTGGGAGAGGGAATTTGGGGGTGTGGCAGGAGGTAAGAATTGTTCTAGGAAGGGGAATTTGGGGAGGTTTGCTAGGAGTTGTAAGTTGGGGGGATTTGTGTTGAGAGGGGTGATGGGGAAGATAATTTGTGATAGGGTGGGGGGTTTGGGGGTTTGTGCTAGAAACGTTAATATGTTGGGGGCATGGGGGGGTTGCTTCCAGGAGGGGACATTTTTTAGAGGGGGATTTGTGCTAGTAGGGATGATTGGGGGGCATTTGTGCTAGGATGAGAATATTGGGGGGGTTGTGCTAGGATTGGGGACTAGGGAGGGGTAGGGGGGATTTGGAGGGGGGGATTTGTGCTCAGGGGGGGAATTTGAGGGGTAGAGGATTTGTGTTAGGAAGGGAAATTTTCTTGTGGGGGAATTGTGCTGGGAGCATATGTGGAATTGGAGCAAATGAGCAAATGTAGAGCTAAGCATGCAAATTAATTTTGATATTTCTTTTTGGGGGGGGGGGGGGGATTTTGCTGATACATGATGCTTAAACATCTTGTGGGTGTGGGGGAGCTGGGATTTGGCATGTTTCCCCTGGGCGCTAGATGACCTTTTCTCAGTACTGGCTGCAATACATTACATTTTTAGCTTTGGGTGTACTACTGCTTTTCGAATTTTCTGATTCTTACATGAACCTCATCCTGACAGGTCAGCAACTCACTGACTTCAAGGGACTTTTGACTCCTAACTCCCATAGCCAAAAGTTAGGTTTAAACAGAGTAAGTAAAGAAAATGGGCAAAGCTAAACCATTCATGGGTTATTGTGCAGAAATATAATAATTTGTTACTAAATATTTTGATTCTTGCATAAGCTCAGTTGTAAGTGAACTGAAAGTACAACAGGTACATGGGTATGTAAGAATAAGGTGAATTTTGATTGAGTTTCTTTGAGTTGTCAGGGCTTGTTTTGGACCAAATTAGTAACCCTTTTAGGTGTAGATTTAATGTTTACTTTTAACTCTTGTCCAGGAAACACACAATCATGCGTAAAAACAATTAAGAAATATTCTGCACATGGATGGATATCTTGAAGCAAACAGTTTCCCTGCACTTGTGTAAAAATGACTCCTTTAGTAAATCACACCTTTTACATGTATTGTATAGATGGAAAAGTGAAATAATATAGAGATATATTGGTTTATGTGTTTTAAAAATAGTTGCTAAATTATTTGAGTTATTTTTTATTATATGAAAGTGGTTGTACATCTCCTTTGAAATGACAATCAGCTTTTTTTGCCAAAATTTTAATTTGGCACTGATTAGAAAATGGGGACATTTTGTGACATAAAAGACAAAAAACTATTGGCTGTAGGTAAGTCATTATGTACAACTGTGCAGGGCAATGTTTCCACTTCTCTGGTCATTAGGTTTGGTAACAGGTCATATGTTCCATACTTCCCAGTTAATTGTATATGTTAAAAAGATTTCCACTAATTATGCAACCTGCATATATGAAAAAAAAAAACGAATGGAAAAAGTTCTGTTTGTAACTGAAGTTTCCATAGCACTGCTCTATGGCTCTGAATAACACCCTCCTTTCAAGAAGACCAAGTGCATATTCACACCTTAGTGTTGCTGTAACATGCTTTATGTGCATTGTGGTGCCTTTTGAATTGGACCCCAAAAACACCTCCATAACACCTGCATTGCAGCACACTGCAACACCCAGCAACATACTAGTAGTATGCTGAACAGTGTAAGTTTTTCTATCAGCTCTAGTGCATTGGCAGCCAATTCGAAATGAACCGGATGCCTTAATGCAATGCACATTAATGCACAGCATTATGTATACTAATGCAGTAAAGTAGAATGTGTGAATGGGCCCAAGGTTGGAAATATGAACCATTTAAAAATGCTACATATTTTCTATTTATCTATCCCTTTATATTACATATGGGCATAATAGGCAAATTTATAAAAACTAGGAAAAAAGCAAGATTGCATTGCAACCCTTGGCAACTAATCACATAATTCACATATGTCCTCTTTTAGAATTTACAGTGGGAGCGTTTTTCATACTTGGGGCAAACTGGTGAGATTAGGACTATTTTACGTCTCTGTATTTTTTATGCAGTGTGGCACAATAAAAAAAAAGAAGAAAAAAAACTGTTTGTTGCATGTTTGGTGTCATTTTCAGCAAAATGCACTCTCCATAAATATAAGTTGTAACATGTGTAAGGCACTCCTAAAATGCAACTAAAAATATATCTCAAATACAGAGAAATTGCCCTTGAAGAGAATCAATTTCTTGAGTTTTTGAGAGCAGACATCACAAGGTATATGCATATCTTTAGGTGTGATCAGAGTTTCTTAAGCAAGAGCTGGGACCTGGGAGACCCTCATTATTGCCCAGTGAGGCATGATAATTGCAATGTGGGATGCTGGGGATGTGTTTAGTGCACTGACTTAAGTTGAGTTTAAGTTCTGAGTATGTTTATGTACTGGGCTCCTGGGCCACACACAACATTTTCTAACCATGACTTACCTTGCTTATACAGGCAGGGCAGCCATCAGAAATGTTGGGGCCCCTTAAACAGTTTTATGCCTGACCATCAATATTTCCCCACCAAATCCACCCACGGCCATTCCACAATCCTAAAGGCAGCCCCCCCCACACCTGTACACACTGAGCCCCCCTCCCACTTGTACGCATTCAGCCCCTCCCACTTCAGTACACACTCAGTTCCCTCTGACACAACACACACATGCACAAAACACACACACAACACACACTCAACCACAACACACACACAACACGCACAGCTCTGGCCCCCCCTGTACACAAATAGTTTAATTCTAACATTTGTTTTCAAGCTTGCAATGTGCAAACAGAACATAGGGTTGCATGTAAGGTTTTTTTTTTTTCTTTAGAAATCAGACTTATTGTCCACAAAAAAAAAAAAATTCTAATAAAAAATCCCAATGTAGTGCCTTTTTTTATAGCCATGTAAAAAAGTATGATGACAGCAGACTTAGTATTTGATTGAAAGCTGTCTACTTCTTCTGCTTTAATTGTCAATACTGTTCAATGCTGTTCTATACCAACAACTGTGTCTGTTGGGATGCCAATAGCCAATGGACTGTCTCAGTTGGCGTGAAATACCACACTAAGTACCCATGTAAAGGGTATGATTGGCCACTTAAAGATAACATTGCATGGAAACCTGTCAATCCCTGCCAATAATGAATTCTCTTTCAATACCCCAAATAACCATTTTGTTGCCTGGCAACAAAACACACATATGCTTTTTAATAAGATGAAACACGGTGCACACACTGCAGTATCTGATGACAGCACATCTCCATGTACCCGTTTGTCATCGTGACTTATTGTTACAGTGCCTGGGATTCCCCAAAAAGTAGGCAATTAATGACCTCAAAGATTGCTGATCAATAGGTGGCCCACCTTCTCCCTTCCCTCATTTCTCTTTATTGGACATGGAGACCAATCCAAGGTAGCAACTGATAAGAAGGCATGGCATTTATGAGGATGGGGGACAGGAAGCTGTGTGGTTAATTACTGCCCAAACAAGTGCTAGGGTTTGGGAATTTCAGGCACTTTGAAAAAAGACTGAACCAACATCCAGGCATCTTGTGGAGCCTGCTTTATGGACATGGAAACACCTTACAAGGTAAGGTGATGCTACATATTTACTTTATGCTCATATTTTGAAGACTATTCAAAACTGAAATTCGTATCGGCTGCTATGATTTACTGCAGTTTAAAATTATAATTGTCCTTTGCCCTGTATTAAGAAACAAGCCAATTGTAGTTGGAAAGTGTACATAAAAAACATTCTTTTAGTGGTGTTACTTTTGTCTTTTGCGTCCAGAACAGTTGCCTAGGAAGTTCTATTAAAGCGGAAGTAAACCCATCGATTTAACAGTCTAAAAAATAAAGGCATGCCGTGAATGCTAACTGCACATTGGCTGTGCTCTCAACCAAACAGTCAAACCATCCAATGGCTGGTGTCATAACGGATCACATGTGCAGCACTGTGGCAGTTGAAGATTAAACAGAGGCAAAGATGGCAGCTTCCTTGGCTGAAAACAATAGGGGGGTTTACTTCCACTTTAATCTGGTCCATACATAGACATCTGACTATATTAAATGTAAATACATTCCATAAAATAAAAAATGTTATATTGCTGTTGGTGTACATTTTTGTTATTAAATGGATTATAGAATTTTGTTTTATAATGTTTATGACTTATTTGAAAAAAAAAAAAAAAAAAGAACCTGCTATTTTAAGAGAAAAATATAACGTTTGCTGATTTTTTTTTTTTTTTAAGTAAATTATTGCACTCCTCAAACAGACATTTTTTACATTGTTTGTGTATAATGTCTCTGCATTTTTCATGTACCACCCGATTTTTTTTTTTTTTATCTTGTAAAAGTATGATTATTTTCAATTATATGTTCTGTGAAACATGGTACATACATGCCATACTTGTTTTAATGCTAGTCACCGTGTAATAAAAAGCATTTGGCTGTTTGGTTGTTGCTTTTTTGGTGTTACATTGATATGCACATTTCCTCAAATGTATTTAGTCTTCCATGCATGGAACTTGGGCATTATTAGCTCAGAATAATGGAGTCGTGTTATTGATATATATCTTCAAGTAGATCGAAAGCCAAAATCATTTTTTTTTTTTCATTTTGGATAGAGTAGGGGAGGGTTAAAACTCCTGTCATTTTTTTTACCATCCATATCCAATTAGAGAGGTTTCCCTTCAGTTCCTGTCCTAAAGCCACAACCTCTTAGACAGTTGTCATCAGAACTAATGTCTCCTCTGGCAGATTAAGATAATTTTTCCTCTATTTCTGTTATGTGACAATTCATAATTTATTTTTTTCTTCAATTTTACTCAATGATAATGGTCACCAGGAAAAATTGAGGACGAGTTTCTGTAACTGTTCCAAACCCTCTTCACTATCCAAAAAAATAAGGTTTGGGCTGCAGTTGCACTTTAGACTGTTTCTTTAGAAAGATGTGTACTTTAAAATTAGATCTATTTCCTATGGCAATCAGTTGGGTAATCTAAGATGGTTTGAGAATGGAGATTTCCTAAAAAAAGAAAAAAATTATTTGAAGTATTACATTTAGTATGTGGTGGGTATCTCTCTGTTTGAGTTTGGTTTTTGGATTCGCTGTTAATGCAGAAACAGCAGTACAGATACATAAAAATAGGGTGGATAGACAAGGCACTAGGGTGAGCTTCTATGGTCCCCGTAAGCTGGCTGGAGTGAGTGAATCTATAAATCAGTCAGTGATGTAGTCCATATCCAAAGTTCTCCCAAGATAAAATAGGATGAAAAATGAATGTGCCGTTCCATTCACAGTCACAATACTTACCAAACATCTACTACCAAGTCCACACACCATATTCTATATCTGCTAAGCCCTAGAGAAAGTGTCACCTACCAGAAGGCATTGGCTTTGTGTACATTTTTTATTTTAATCATTGCAGAACTTTTAACAGTTTTAAATGGCTGCCAGCTTTTCATTAAATATTTCCAAAAATTGCGAGATCGATGCCAAGGTAGAGATCTGCATGGGTAAAATTTTAATGCCAAACAAATTAAAACTAACACGACTAGTGATCCTTAAGAGGAACATCACTAACTTCCCCATTTCCCCACACCTTACCTTTTTCGCTGGGTAGTAAAACACATAATCACTCAGTGATCCAATAGTGTTCTGTTGGGATCCGCCGCACCACTGCTCTCTACTGACTCCCGCATCCACCATCTTCATCTGTAATGTCAAAAGGAAGCTGACTATCTTTTCTGGGTTTTTGCAGCCTGCCTCCTGATGCGCTGCAGTATGTCATCAGGGTGTCGGCTTCAATTGTTAGGAAGAGACACTTAGGATGCCTGATGTGATACAAGCTTTGGTAATAAAACCTGGAAGCTCGTTGGTTTTTATGCAGACGTGAGCCTGGTTTTGCACTTTCCAGCTTTAGTAAATAAACCCCATTGTGTACTTAAAAGTGGGGTATGCCTGTATTTCAGAAGGGCTGTGAGAAGTGAAACGTCATTCCTGGACGAGAACCTGAAAAGTAGCAGGAGAGTTCCTCCAAAAAGGTAAAAAAAATAATAAAATAAAGCAGTTTGAGTGATGAGATGGTGGAAAGTGGCTGGGGACGGCGATGGGCCACTGTAATTCGATAAAGAAAATCTTATTGCACTGTAATTATCCTTAGTCAGCAGTTGCTTTGGAGCCAGACTTGTTGGTAGTACAGTTTAGGTTTTTGTAGGTATACTTTACTAAATGCAGACCTCCAGAGTCTAACCTGCCCAAAAAAACATTTGACACAAGTAAAATATAACTTGTGTATTTATGATATAAAATATGGTTTATAAAAAAAGGCATTATTTTATACCCTGAAGGATTTCCTTAAAATTGCATATATTGGTATCCCCTTTATGCAATAGGGAAGGTGATTTACTAGAGGCAAATATACTGTGCACTGCAAGTGCACTGCATGTTCTCCTCGGATCTAGGGCAACTGCACTTGCAGTGCACAGACTATTTGCCTTTAGTAAATCAACCCAATTGTTCTCTAAAATTAAGAATTCTTGCAACACAACAACATCCTTGCAAATGCAAGCTACTGTGATTACTCAAAAAACTGAAATAAAATACCCCTCTCCTCATTATAGGAGGGTACTGCTTATTAAAAGTGTGATATGATGAGTTTATGTATTTTCAATGGTTTTGCATATTCATTCTCATTATCTATAAATCCTATTCATTACTTTTAGCTGCTTTCATTTAAGTGGTCTCAGGATGAGAATCTGTGTTGAAGTCTAGCCCAGTGATGCATTATTACCATATTTCCTATTAAACATAATTGCCAAAAATTGTGAAAATATTAATATGTATGTAAATTCAAGCCTAGTCACAGTAGTGCTTATAAAAAAGAATGAAGAAGTAAAAATGAATACTGTGGTAATAAATCTCTGTTTGAAATTTCATTTAATTGCAGCTTAACCAAGTTTGGTACATTTATTAAACTGTTTTATTTCATTAAATTTCTGAAAGCACAATTGTCAGAACTGCCACAAGAAGGCAGTATTTTCATTTGTATCTTCACTGATTTAACTAACTTACCCTCTTTGATCCAGACACATAGGAACGGTGTTGGAAAATGCTGTATGGAGACATTTAGATCAGTTTTTCTTGGTTCGTCAGTACCATAAAGGTCGATGCAAACATAGTAATACAATTCTCTTATTTGTCCCCTTGTGGTCTGTTGAATATACCCATTGAAATAATTTTATTATATTTGTGCAAAACATTTAGCTGCTTATCCAGTCAAAAATCTTGTGAGCTGGTAATTTCCTGTTCTCTCTGCCTCTGCACTGTTATCACTTATCATTGTCCCTTGCGCTCTCTGTGGAGATAGCAAAACACCTGCCCATGTTATGGAGAAGAGATGGAGGTGTTGTGTAGTCCTAACACAAATATAGGACCATACAAGAAATGTGAAATATGCTCCCCCTGGAAGTTTTCAGCACATGCGTTAATATCAATTAAAAGAATTGCACTTTTATTGTACAAAATACACAAATATCTCCAAACATATAGAAGAAATATGTGGAGCAGAATTTTCCTAATAACAGTAGCAAAAAAATGGGGATGATGTTAACTAGGCCAGCTACAGTATCTCACAAAAGTAAGTACACCCCCTCACATTTTTGTAAATATTTTATTATATCTTTTATGTGACAACACTAAAGAAATTACACTTTGCTACAATGTAAAGTAGTGAGTGTACAGCTTGTATAACAGTGTAAATTTGCTGTCCCCTCATAATAACACACAGCTTTTAATGTCTAAAGCGCTGGCAACAAAAGTGAGTACACCTCTACGTGAAAATGTCCAAATTGGGCCCAATTAGCTATGTTCCCTCCCCGGTGTCATGTGACTTGTTAGGCCTCTTTCACACGGGGCGGATCAGTGCAGATCCGCCCCGTGGATATCCGCTCAGCGGGGATCGCCGGAGCGATCTCCGCTGAGCAGGAAGATGACATATCCGTCTCTGCACACTGCGCAGGGACGGACCTGTCAGAGCGCCGCTCTCCCCTATGGGAGATCGGGTGGCGACGGACCGTAGAGTCCGTCGTCATCCGATCTGATCAGATGACTGATGGAAAAATAGCTTTTTCCTCCGTCACACTTTTTCGGATCGGAGCCGGTCGAAGCGGGTCGGATGTCAGCCGACATGTCACCGCTGACTTCCGATGCTCCATAGACCTCTATGGAGCATCTGTTCAGGTCCGCCTGAAAAACTGAAAGGCGGATCTGAACGGATCGGCCATGTGAAAGAGGCCTAAATGTTAGGTCTCAGGTGTGAAGGAACAGGTGTGTTAAATTAGGTGTTATCGTTCTCACTCTCTCATACTGGTCACTGGAAGTTCAACATGGCACCTCATGGGAAAGAACTCTGGAAAAAAGAATTGCTGCTCTACATAAAGATGGCCTAGGCCAGAGATATGCAATTAGCGGACCTCCAGCTGTTGCAAAACTACAAGTCCCTATCATGCCTCTGTGTGTCATGCTTGTGGCTGTCAAAGTCTTGCTATGCCTCATGGGACTTGTAGTTCTGCAACAGCTGGAGGTCCGCTAATTGCATATCCCTGGCCTAGGCTATAGAAAGATTGCCAAGACCCTGAAACTGAACTGCAGCATGGTGGCCAAGACCATACATCGGTTTAACAGGACAGGTTCCACGCAGAACAGACCTCGCTATGGTTGACCAAAGAAGTTGAGTGCACGTGCTCAGCGTCATATCCAGAGGTTGTCTTTGGGAAATAGACGTATGAGTGCTGCCAGCATTGCTGCAGAGGTTGAAGGGGTGGGGGTCAGCCTGTCATTGCTCCGACCATATGCCACACACTGCATCAAATTGGTCTGCATGGCTGTCGTCCCAGAAGGAAGCCTCTGCTAAAGATGATGCACAAGAAAGCCCGCAGTTTGCTGAAGACAAGCAGACTAAGGAGATGGATTACTGGAACCATGTCTTGTGGTCTGATCAGACCAAGATAAACTTATTTGGTTCAGATGGTGTGTGGCAGCAACCAGGTGAGGAGTACAAAGACAAGTATGTCTTGTCTAAAGTCAAGCATGGTGGTGGGACTGTCATGGTCTGTGGCTGCATGAGTGCTGCTGGCACTGGGGAGCTACAGTTCATTGAGGAAACCATGAATGCCAACATGTACTGTGACATACTGAAGCACAGCATGATCCCCTCCCTTGGGAGACTGGGCCGCAGGGCAGTATTCCAACATGATAACGACCCCAAAACACACCTCCAAGATGACCACTGTCTTGCTAAAGATGCTGAGGGTAAAGGTGATGGACTGATCAAGCATGTCTCCAGATCTAAACCCTATTGAGCATCTGTGGGGCATCCTCAAATGGAAGGTGGAGGAGTGCAAGGTCTCTAACATCCACCAGCTCCGTGATGTCCTCATGGAGGAGTGGAAGAGGACTCCAATGGCAACCTGTGAAGCTCTGGTGAACTCCATGCCCAAGAGGGTTAAGACGGTGCTGTAAAGTAATGGTGGCCACACAAAATATTGAAACTTTGAGCTCAATTTGGACATTTTGACTTAGGGGTTTACTCACTTTTGTTGACATCAGTTTAGACATTAATGGCTGTGTGTTGAGTTATTTTGAGGGGACAGCAAATTTACACGGTTATACAAGCTGTACACTCACTACTTTACATTGTAGCAAAGTGTAATTTCTTCAGTGCTGTCACATGAAGAGGTATAATAAAATATTTACGAAAATGTGAGGGGTGTACTCAGTTTTGTGAGATACTGTATACATGGATCAAATTTCGAAAGAATTTTCCTTCGAAAATCGTATGTAAGAATTTTCGTCATCGATGACCGATTTTCATGCGGCCATCAAATTTGAATTGGGCATGTTGGCATGTTTCCCGTAGTCTTTTGCCACTTTCTTTATGATTATCCGCTCTATTTTTGAAAGCCGAGGCAGGGTCTTAGGGTCTCCGTACCCAGGTAGAATCCGTGCATCTAGGGCACGCTGAACTGAACACCCAGCAACCATATCCGGCTTATGACCTGGCCTGGCTGCCGGTGCAGATGTAAGAGCAAACTTTGGGGACCCATTGAGTCCCTCGGTCCTCCTCAAAGGACCTGGCGATGCTAATCAGCGGAGCTGCACTAGCTGACAGCGTAATTTGCACACTAGCTGTAGTAGTAGAAGGGGCTCCCTCCCCCTGTACATTGCTTATTGGCTCTTCATCACTCTTACTCCACTTCCCGGTGTAAGATAAAGTATCCATTAAAAGATCCGATTGACCATCAGGCGAAATGTCTAAATCTGAAATTGTAGAGCACTCTTCGGCCGGGATGTAGTTGCGCTTGGCAAGCGCCTTCACTTGCACAACTATGGCATCCCCTTTGACGCCCACCGGCATCAACTCCCCCACACACCACTGTCACTTCTCACTGGCTTACCGGTACCTTCCTCCTGGGTGGCTCAGACATCAGAGCAAGCAGTTCAGCCCCACCATGGCCTTGAGCGCTGGGTCCTGTGGTAGTCACTGAGGCAGGGGTAGCAGCTTCCTGCATGACTCTGGTGATAGCTGGTGGGCTCAGGACATGACTCCCAGCCGGGATAGCGACATTTCTGTCCCAATCCACCTGCAGGATCCACGGAGGTTGAGTTGGGGAGACAACCTCAAACAAGTGCTCTCCGCAGCATCCACAGACGATCCAAGGCCTCAACATTGGTACTACACACGACAACACAGTCTATTAGAAGTATAGATGTTACTTGCCACCTTCTCACGGAGCCAGACGAAAGACACCACATTGCTGATTGCTGTCTCCTATGGCAACAGTCTTTAAACAGTTCCTAACACAAAGCGTAACAGTTCCTTTCACTTCCACTACAATTCTTTACCATCCCCGGTTGGTGAGAATACTGCTCCGGTGGTTGGTTTGGCTGAGATACCCCATATACCCATAATCTGACCTTGCGTTGCCCTTCTTATATCTAGTACCACCAAGTACCCGGCTACCTAGTGGTAGAAGAAAAAAGTGCAACAAGGCCAAACTTAGGGAGAAATCAATAGATCTTTAACAATCAACCAGAATAACTACTCCTGGCATGTAAGTTTTGAGAGGAGCAACCCTGCCTAAACTCCAGGGTGCTACATATTACAAACATTACATGTATTAGTTGTTATTCTTGAATGAATATAGAAATATTCACAAAGCAACATTTTTATAAATAGAACCTATGTTTTTATTGGGTTACCATGAGTTGAAATAATGTTCAGTAAAACTTTTATTTTACTGCATGTTATCACAATGTACAGTTCTGAATCTAGTCTTACTGTTTATTTTTTAACCTTAGATATATTATCATTACGCATATTTTATAGCAGATGGTAGATTTTATTTTAGTGCATTTTAGGCTTCATGTACACAGGATGTTTGAAAAGCTCCTCTGAACACTGCAACTTGACAGCTAAACGTTGGTTTTGCCACTTTTACATGCCGTGTTTATGCATGTTTAGCGGCGTTCATGAACATTTGTGCTTTTCTACAGATAACCTTAGTAGTCCAAAAAAAAAGAAAGAAAGTCTGTTTTGGCCAGAAATTTTTTCCCCATTGAAAATGCCTGTAAACGAAAACACTTATAAACACCAGTTGCCGCGTTATTGTCATAAGCTACAAACAACAAAAAGCAGTTGGGTATTACTTGACAGGGACTTTAATTGCACATACATATTTGTAGTTTGACAGAGATTTACCACAAGCCAATGTAATGAAATGATTGTCTAATAGATAATATTTTTTGAGAACAGATTATCAATGCCAAATGCTTTCATGTTATTCACGATCTCAAAGGTTCTAAGATACCACAAAGAGTTATTTACAGTCATACTGAACACAGTCCATAGGAAAATTACTTTTAAAGCTGGTGTATTTTGTTGCAGGCTGCCCGGGTAAAAAAACACATCTAATGCTACAATAGTTCTTGAAAAGTTAGCTCATGTATTAGATGATTTTATACTAAAATGTAAATCTTTCTAGGAAAACCTGTGCTTCGCATAGAAATACCTCAGGCTTTGTAGTTTAGCTTGTAGTAAGATAAAACATCAAGGGGACTCTCAGTCTACACCATATGTCGATTTTTAGTGCTCATCTTCTTGCTTACTAGTGTGATCATGTATTTTGAAAAATGTACTTGCTTTTATTTTATATAATTTTCACATAAATGTGAATATTTTTTCTTAAAACAATACATTCGTGTAAATAAGTCTTAAAAACTCAATAAAACAAATTAAACAAATCAAATATTTTAACAAAGGACTTAATTATTATTTGTCTTATTTCCAACATTTTGGGAATAATGTCCTTGCTGACAGTTCCATTTATGGGTATTTTACCTTCTGCCTTCTATTTACAGCTTTAATAACATTGTTAATAGTGGCTGGTGACTTCAGTTATGAAGACAGTGAAAGTAGGTGTGTCCACAGTCCGAAGAGATGCTGGTACTTTCCACTATGGCTTTGGTGGATATCAGCTCTGGCCTACCTCCTGACATACCTCAGTGGGAAGTCCCACTATCTGTGGCTCATAACAGGGGTAGTTACTTTGTTACAAGCTTTGTCAATATTAATTTAATATTCAATTTGCTGTTCTACAATCCTACATAAGGTTGATATTTTGTCAGGGTCTGGACTTGAAACTGGGACCTCTGCAGTGTCTGGCAATGACTCTGCTTGCTGAGCCACCTGGAATGATCCTGTCTTGAATCTTGTTTGTATTGATCCTTGAACTCGTTTCTCCTCCCATGAACTTCCTGATTTAAACCATGTCTCTGCACTCCCTGAAGATTATTGTGCTCTCTTAAGCCAAAATCTCACTGTTGTCTCTCTTTGACTTGTTCCTCGACTACGCTTCCTAATCCCAACCTGCAACTATTCGTTACTGACCTTTGGCTTGTTTACTGACTATGCTTCTGCTTGATCCCTGCCTTCTATATCTGCTACTGGACCCCGGCTTGCTCACCTGGTATGGCGATTCTGAGGACCGCAACCTGGTAATAACACACAGCAGTCAGAAAGTGGCGAGTCATCAACTTATGTGGTGACGATTGTCGGCTGACCATGACCTTCTTCCCATTATTAAAGGGAATAATATTATTTAATCATTGTCCAAATCTTTTAGATTTCACTGTAACATCTTCAAAATAGGCCCCTTTTAACCACTTCAGCCCCGGAGGATTTTACCCCCTTCCTTACCAGAGCACTTCTTGCGATTCGCCACTGCTTCGCTTTAACTGACAATTGCGCGGCCGTGCGATGTTGCACCCAAACAAAATTCACGTCCTTTTTTTCCCACAAATAGAGCTTTCTTTTGGTGTTATTTGATCACCTCTGCGGTTTTTATTTTTTGCGCTATAAACAAAAGAAGAGCGACAATTTTGAAAAAAACACAATATTTTTTACATTTTGCTATAATAAATATCCCATTTAAAAAAAAATAAAAAAAAAAGTTTTACTCAGTTTAGGCCGATATGTATTCTTCTACATATTTTTGGTAAAAAAATATGACGTCCACCCAGGATGGGAGATACACCTTGTGGACGTCATATGACAGTGCAGGGTATTGAAGTGGTTAACCACCAAATAACTTATTCACTCCCTTGTCTCTCTCGTCTTAACTATTGCAACTCCCTCCTCATAGGCTTACCTCTACACAGGCTATCCCCCCTTCAGTCTATTATGAATGCTGTTGCCAGACTCATTCACCTTACCAACCAATCAGTGTCTGCCACTTCTCTCTGCCAAACCCTCCACTGGCATCCAATTGCCCAATGAATGCAATTCAAAATACTAACAACAAGACACAAAGCCATTTACAACTTTGTCCCATGCTGCATCACCAATCTTGTCTCATTATATCACCCAAACTGTCCTCTCCGCGCCTCCCATGACCTCCTTTTGGATAAGCTCTACATATTCCTAACTCAAAAGAGTATCTTCTATTGTTCACAGCCGTAAATAAATCTCAAAATTCGTTTTTTTTTTTTTGTTGCTGTGATTTTACTTACTGTTTGAGGGTAGCTACTAGGAATGAGCCGAACATCCCTTGGTTCGGTTCGCAGCAGAACATTCCAACAGGCAAAAAAATTGTTCGTACACGCAAACACTGTTAAAGTCTATGGGACACGAACGTGAAAAATCAAAAGTGCTGATTTTAACTGCTTGCCATCTGCCCACTGACAGCGGGGCGGTGTGGCTCTTGTTCAGGGACAACATCATATGACGGCGTCCCAGAACGTCCACTCTCGCATGCCCGTGGAGGCATGCAGCACGGCGATCGTGGCTGCGCCGTGTTGCTAGGACACGGCACGACCCAGATCTCTGTAACGCAGCTCTTTAACCATGTGATCGGCTGTGTCCAATCACAGCCGGTCACATGTAAACACGGAGATGCCGGTAATCGGCTCTCCTCGCCTCACACTGACAGAGTGTGTGGTGAGGAGAACCGATCAGCAGCATCTCCACACATCTAGGGACATCTAGGAATGTAATCAGGGCACTGATCATCAGTGCCCTGATTACAATATAGCCATATAGTGTCACCAATCAGTGCCCACCATTGCCCACCAATGCCAGCAATCAGTGCCCACCAGTGGCAGCAATCATTGCCCACAAGTGCCACCAATCAGTGCCCATTAGCGATGCCAGTCAGTGCTGCCTATTAGTGCTGCCCATCAATGCCCATCACTGCTGTCGATCAATGCCCATCAGTGTCACCCATCAGTGCCACCCATCAATGCCCATCTGTGCCCATCAGTACAGCCTATCCGTGAGGCCTATCAGTGCCCACCAGTGCCGCCTATCAGTGCCCACCAGTGCCGCCTATTAGTGCCCATCAGGGCCACCTAACAGTGCCCACCAGTGCCGCCTATCAGTGCTCATCAGTGCCACATATCAGTGCCACATATCAGTTCCCATAAGTGTGGCATATTAGTGCCTCCTCTTTAGAACCACCTCATCAGTGCCCATAAGTGCCACCTCATTAATGCCCACCAGTTCAGCCTATCAGTGCCCATCAGTGCCGCCTCATCAAAAAAGGCAAAAAATTACTTCCAAAATTTACTGACAGAAAAAAAGTAAAATACATTATTTTTTTCAACATTTTTGGTCTTTTTTTTGTAAAAAAAAAAAACAGCAGTGATTAAATACCACCAAAAGAAAGCTCTATTTGTGTGAAGAAAATGATAAAAAATTTGTTTGGGTACAGTGTAGCACAACCGCGCAATTGTCATTCAAAGTGCGACAGCGCTGAAAGTTGAAAAATGGCTTGGGCATGAAGGGGGTGTAAGTGCCTGGTAGGCAAGTGGTTAAAGGCATAGGGGACATGTATCAATGTAAAAATAAAGTTTTTAAAACTGACATTTTTGCAAGAAGCAGTGATTTTAATAATGCTTAAAGTGAAACAATTAAAATGAAATATTCCTTTAAATATCATGCCTGGGGTGTCCTTAGTATGTCTGTAAAGTAGTGCATCTTTCCCATGTTTATAACAGTGCCACAGCAAAATTACATTTCTAAAGGAATGTATTGTCGGATCCCGGCAATATACTGTAGATATAAATACCAAAAATACCAAAAAAAAATGGCTTGGATGTCACCCCCAAAATCCATACCAGGCCCTTCAGGTTTGGTATGGATATTAAGGGGAACCCCGCACTCTAATTTAAAAAAAATGGCGTGGGAGTCCCCCAGGCCCTATATACTCTGAACAGCAGGAAATTGGGCCTTAGGTATTTGTGGTACCAGAACACTGTAAGTCCTCACAGTTACTCTTGTTGGGTGCAGGAACGGGCCCTGCTGTGAAATATTATATCAATAATTGTAATTACATGCCCCTGTTAAACAGGGGCAGACAAATTGGGCCTTTGGTGGTGATGGTGCCACAACACTGCAACCCCTCCCAGATACTCTTGTTGGGTGCAGGAACAGGCCCTGCTGTGAAATATTAGGTGAAAAATTGTAATTGCTAAACAGGCAGAAGAATTGGGCCTTGGGTGGTGGTGCCCTAAACCAAAAATATTGTTGGAAGCTGACATCATCAAGATTGAGGAGGAATAGGATAGTCAGCATAGACAGTCTCCAAAGAATCTAAGACTGATTCATTTTTATGAACGAAGTCTGTGGAAAGGTGTACTCTTTGATCCATTACAAACCCTTCAGCAGCACTGAATGTGCGTTCAGAAAGCACGCTGGATGCTGGACAGGCCAGTAGCTCAATTGCATATTGAGCAAGTTCTGGCCAGTGGTCCATCCTCAAGACCCAGTAACCCAGTGGGTGCTCTGTTGGAAAGGACTCCAAGTCTGCTCTTGCCCCTAGATATTCCTGCACCATGTAATATAGACGCTATGGTTGCTTAAACCGATCAGACCTTGCGCTGAGGCCAGAATTTTTTTTTAAAGGCATCGGTCAACCAGCCACCTTCTCCACTGCTCTTCCTCTGACTGAACGAAGCCTCAGCAACACATTGTCCAGCACCAGGAAATTGTAACCTCCCAGGGTGCCTGGAAATGCGTTACACAAATCTTTCTTCAAGGCCTCCTGAAGATGTTTCATCCTCTGCTCCCTCTGTGAAGGCAGGATGAGTTCTGCAACCTTACCCTTGTAACGTGGATCAAGAAGGGTTGCCAGCCAGTAATGATAGCTCTCCTTGATACCACAAATCCTAGGGTCCTTTCACAGGCTTTGCAGAATCAGGGAGGCAATGCAGGGTAATTTTGCAGAGGCATTCGATTCTGAGTCCTCTGGGTCACTAAAGATCACATGATCTATAACAACCTCCTCCCAGCCACGTACAACTCCTTGGGTTTCTGGGGACTGAAAATAATCCCTTGAAGACTGCTGCTGAGTGTTATCCTCTACATCCATGCTGACACAATCCTCCTCCTCCTCCTCTTTTTCCTGTGTGTTTGGCAGGCCTGCAGGAATGCTATCTGGATAAAGGGGGCCTTGAGAGATAAGGAAGTCCTCCTCTTCCTCCCACTGTTCTGCTTCAAGTGCCCTGTCCATGATTCCACGAAGCGTGTGCTCCAACAGGAAGACTAGAGGGACAGTATCACTGATGCATGCATTGTCGCTATTCACCATCCTTGTGGCCTCCTCAAGTGGTGACAGGACAGTGCATGCATCCTTAAACAGTAGCCACTGGCGTGGTGAAAAGAAGCCAAGCTCCCCTGACCCTGTCCTGGTGCCATACTCACACAGATGGCCCTCTGCTGTGTGTGCAGCCACTGCAGCATTGCCAACATTGAGTTCCACCTGGTGGGCATGTCACAAATGAGGCGGTGGGTGGGCAGGTTGCATTCCCTTTGAATGTCAGCCAGCCGAGCACTGGCATTGTATGAGCGCCGGAAATTACCACAGACTTTTCTGGCCTGCCTCAGGAGATCATGTAAGACTGGGTACCTGCTCAATAAACGCTGCACCACCAAATTCAGGACGTGTGCCAAACATGAAACATGGGTCAAGTGTCACTGTCAGAGGGCATAGAGAAGGTTGGTGCCATTGCCACATACAACAATTCCTGGCTGAAACTGGCGTGGCGTTAACCACCTCTGAGCCTGCCCCTGCATAGCTGACAGAATCTCTGCCCCAGTGTGGCTCCTGTCCCCTAGGCAGACCAACTCAAGCACCGCATGGCATCTTTTAGCCTGACTGCTTGCGTAGCCCCTTGACATGGCACCGCTGGTTCAGAGGACAAATCTGCATAAGAGGCCATAGAGGACGAAGAAGAGGAGGGGGGAAGAGAGAGCTGTGGCAGAATCACCACTAGCATTTTGGAGGCATGGTGGCGGAACAAGCTCCAACAACACCGAACCCTGTCCTGCATCCTTCCCAGCTGCCAGAAGAGTTACCCAGTGTGCCGTGAAGGAAAGGTAATATGAACCTTACTGCTGACCGCCCTGTCCAACAAAGCCAAAACATTGCCTTCCACATGCTGATAGAGAGCCGGAATGGCCTTCCGTGAAAATAAATGGTGTTTTGGAACCTGCCACTGAGGTACAGCACATTCCACAAATTCATGAAGGGGGGCAAAGTCTACCAGCTGAATAGGCAGCAGTTGCAGTGCTAGTAATTTGGCCAAGCTAACATTTAGATGCTGAGCATGTGGATGGCTGGGACCGAATTTCTTTTTACGGTTCAGCAACTGGGGTAGGGAAATTTTCCTGCTAAAATCAGATGGTGGTGTACTGCTAGTAGTTTGGCTGTAAGTAATTGGGACACCTATTGCTATACCTTCATTCCTCTCAGTGCAGGTTTTTGAGAGGACTGGTGGTATAGTAGGGTTGGAGATCCCAGATGAGGAGCAAGGAGAAATACACCTTTTTCTTTGATGTGGGTCTTTCAAGTGCTGTTCCCAATGGACTGCATGGCAGGTCGTCATATGTCTGGTCAAGCATGTGGTGCCCAAGTGGCTGCTGCTATGGCCATGTTTGATCTGCTTCAGACATAGGTTGCAAACAGCAACCGTGCGATCTGCTGCACACATGTCGAAAAAGGGCCACAACAAGGAAGTTTTAAAAATCAGTGGGGAGTCAGCAGCGCCCAGCACCTGCTTAGCTCTGCAGTGTGATACTAAAGTGTCTCTGCTCTTAAGCTGCCCCCTAGAGGACATCCTGCCTCGTTGGAGTTGTGCCTCCTCCTCCTCCCCTCCTCTCTTCTTTCAGGCACCCAAGTACAGTCAGTGGCCTCAGCATCCCCTCCCTCCTCGTCACTGGAGCAAACCTGGCAGTATGCTGCAGCTGGGGGAACATGACTGCCAGTTTTTTGTCCTTCTTGGGCACCCCCTCTCTAGGCTCACATTACTCATTTCCTCAACCTGGGAACCAACATTAGAGCCTTCAAATCCCTGCGCATCCTCCAGCAGCATGTACCCGACACTGTGGTCGAATAATTCTGGGGACTCCTCCGTGCATGATGGTGGGGCTACAGAAGGAGTGACTGTGGACAAGGAGCCGGTGGAATAGGCCACTTTGGCAGCTGCATTGGAAGGAAAACTACTCTGAGCCTGGGTGACAGAGGATGAGAAGGATGAGGACAGCTTTGTTATGCACCAACTCTTCTGCATGTTCTGGCTCAATAACATGGCCAGCAGCAGAAAAAAAGGACAAGCGTGGCCCACGGTCACCTGCAGAGGATGCACAATGTCCACGACCACTACTGTTAACTGTAGACACAGAGGCTGCTTGCCCTATTTTAGGGGCCTGTGAGCATCTGCCTCTCCTTTGTGGCCTTTCCGGACATTATTTATTTTTTGTTGCAACACCACACTACACTTTATTAGATACTGTGTACACCGCCTGAAGTGTATTAGAAACTGTACACACTGTATTAGATACTGTGTACACCGCCTGCACTGTATTAGGAACTGTACTATGGCTGCATTGTATTGTGTACAGTGTACACTACCAGAAGTGTAGTAGAAACTGTACACACTGTATTAGATACTGTGTACACCGCCTGCACTATACAATGGCTGCACTAGATTGTATACTGTGTGCACCACCAGAGGTGTAGTAGAAACTGTACACACTATATTAGATACTTTGTACACAGCCTGCACTTTATTAGAAACTGTACTACAGCTGCACTGTATTGTGTATTGTGTACACCACCAGAAGTGTAATATAAACTGTACACACTGTATTAAATACTGTGTACACACCGCCTGCACTGTATTAGCAACTGTACAACGGCTGCATTGTATTTTATACTGTGTACACCACCAGAAGTGTAGTACAAACTGTACACACTGTTCTAGATACTGTGTACACCGCCTGCACTGTATTAGAAACTGTACTACGGCTACACTGTATTGTGTACTGTATACACCATCAGAAGTGTAGTAGAAACTGTACACACTGTATTAGATACTGTGTACACCACCAGAAAAGTAGTAGAAACTGTACTACGGCTGCACTGTATTGTGTACTGTGTACACCACCAGAAGTGTAATAGAAACTGTACACATTGTATTAGATACTGTGTACACCACCAGAAAAGTAGTAGGAACTGTACTACGGCTGCACTGAATTGTATACTGTGTACACCACCAGACGTGTAGTAGAAATTGTACACACTGTATTAGATACTGTGTACACCGCCTGAAGTGTATTATAAACAGTACACCACAGAATGCACTGTAGATATAGACTACACTGGATGCAGAGTATATATATATATAGATATACAGTGGTGTGAAAAAGTGTTTGCCCCCTTCCTCATTTCCTGTTCCTTTGCATGTTTGTCACACTTAAGTGTTTCGGAACATCAAACCAATTTAAACAATAGTCAAGGACAACACAAGTAAACACAAAATGCAATTTGTAAATGAAGGTGTTTATTATTAAAGGTGAAAAAAAATCCAAACCATCATGGCCCTGTGTGAAAAAGTGATTGCCCCCTAAACCTAATAACTGGTTGGGCCACCCTTAGCAGCAACAACTGCAACCAAGCGTTTGCGATAACGTGCAATGAGGCTTTTACAGCGTCCTGGAGGAATTTTGGCCCACTCATCTTTGCAGAATTGTCCTAATTCAGTTACATTAGAGGGTTTTCGAGCATGAACGGCCTTTTTAAGGTCATACCACAACATCTCAATAGGATTCAGGTCAGGACTTTGGCTAGGCCACTCCAAAGTCTTCATTTTGTTTTTCTTCAGCCATTCGGTGGTGGACTTGCTGGTGTGTTTAGGATCATTGTCCTGCTGCAGAACCCAAGTTCGTTTCAGCTTGAGTACACGAACAGATGGTCGGACATTCTCCTTCAGGATCTCTTGGTAGACAGCAGAATTCATAGTTCCTTTTATTACGGCAAGTCTTCCAGGTCCTGAAGCAGCAAAACAGCCCCAGACCATCACACTACCACCACCATATTTTACTGTTGGTATAATGTTCTTTTTCTGAAATGCAGTGTTCCTTCTACGCCAGATATACTTGGACACACACCTTCCAAAGAGTTCCACTTTTGTCTCATCGGTCCACAGAATGTTGTCCCAAAAGTCTTGGGGATCATCAAGATGTGTTGTGGAGAAATTGAGACGAGCTTTGATGTTCTTTTTGCTCAGCAGTGGTTTTCTCCTTGGAACTCTGCCATGCAGGCCATTTTTGCCCAGTCTTTTCCTGATGGTGAAGGCTGATCTTAACTGAGGCAAGTGAGGCCTGCAGTTCCTTGGACGTTGTTGTGGGGTCTTTTGTGACCTCTTGGATGAGTCGTCGCTGCGCTCTTGGGGTAATTTTGGGCGGCCGGCCACTCCTGGGAAGGTTCACCACTGTTCCATGTCTTCGCCATTTGATTGTGAATTGTGATGCCTTGATTGTGAACAGGTGTGGCAATAATCAGGCCTGGGTGTGGCTAGAGAAATTGAACTCAGGTGTGGACAACCACAGTTATAGTATGTTTTAACAAGGGGGGCAATCACTTTTTCACACAGGGCCATGATGGTTTGGATTTTTTTTCACCTTTAATAATAAACACCTTCATTTACAAATTGCATTTTGTGTTTACTTGTGTTGTCCTTGACTATTGTTTAAATTGGTTTGATGTTCCGAAACACTTAAGTGTGACAAACATGCAAAGGAACAGGAAATGAGGAAGGGGGCAAACACTTTTTCACACCACTGTATCTATATAAATATATATTCACAAGACTGTATATATATATAATAATAAACCGCCTAAAGTGTATTAAAAACAGTATACCACAGAATGCACTGTAGATATAGGCTACACTGGATATATATATATATATATATATATATATACAGTGCCTTGCGAAAGTATTCGGCCCCCTTGAACTTTTCAACCTTTTGCCACATTTCAGGCTTCAAACATAAAGATATAAAATTTAAATTTTTTGTGAAGAATCAGCAACAAGTGGGACACAATTGTGAAGTGGAACGAAATCTATTGGATTGTTGAAACTTTTTTAACGAATAAAAAAATTAAAAGTGGGGCGTGCAAAATTATTCGGCCCCCTTGCGTTAATACTTTGTAGAGCCACCTTTTGCTGCGATTACAGCTGCAAGTCGCTTGAGGTATGTCTCTATCAGTTTTGCACATCGAGAGACTGAAATTCTTGCCCATTCTTCCTTGCAAAACAGCTCGGGCTCCGTGAGGTTGGATGGAGAGCGTTTGTGAACAGCAGTTTTCAGCTCTTTCCACAGATTCTCGATTGGATTCAGGTCTGGACCTTGACTTGGCCATTCTAACACCCGGATACGTTTATTTGTGAACCATTCCTTTGTAGATTTTGCTGTATGTTTGGGATCATTGTCTTGTTGGAAGATAAATCTCCGTCCCACTTTCAGGTCTTTTGCAGACTCCAACAGGTTTTCATCCAGAATGGTCCTGTATTTGGCTGCATCCATCTTCCCCTCAATTTTAACCATCTTCCCTGTCCCTGCAGAAGAAAAGCAGGCCCAAACCATGATGCTGCCACCACCATGTTTGACAGTGGGGATGGTGTGTTGAGGGTGATGAGCTGTGTTGCTTTTACGCCAAACATATCGTTTTGCATTGTGGCCAAAAAGTTAGATTTTGGTTTCATCGGACCAGAGCACCTTCTTCCACATGTTTGGTGTGTCTCTCAGGTGGCTTGTGGCAAACTTTAGACAAGACTTTTTATGGATATCTTTGAGAAATGGCTTTCTTTTTGCCACTCTTCCATAAAGGCCAGATTTGTGCAGTGTACGACTGATTGTTGTCCTGTGGACAGACTCTCCCACCTCAGCTGTAGTTCTCTGCAGTTCATCCAGAGTGATCATGGGCCTCTTGGTTGCATCTCTGATCAGTCTTCTCCTTGTGTGATCTGAAAGTTTAGAGGGACAGCCAGGTCTTGGTAGATTTGCAGTGGTCTGAAACTCCTTCCATTTCAAAATGATCGCTTGCACAGTGCTCCTTGGGATGTTTAAAGCTTGGGAAATCTTTTTGTATCCAAATCCGGCTTTAAACTTCTCCACAACAGTATTACGGACCTGCCTGGTGTGTTCCTTGGTCTTCATGATGCTCTCTGCTCTTTAAACAGAACCCTGAGACTATCACAGATCAGGTGCATTTATACAGAGACTTGATTACACACAGGTGGATTCTATTTATCACCATCAGTCATTTAGGACAACATTGGATCATTCAGAGATCCTCGCTGAACTTCTGGAGTGAGTTTGCTGCACTAAAAGTAAAGGGGCCGAATAACTTTGCACGCACCACTTTTCAGTTTTTTATTTGTTAAAAAAGTCTAAAATATCCAATAGATTTCGTTCCACTTCACAATTGTGTCCCACTTATTGGTGATTCTTCACAAAAAATTTAAATTTTATATCTTTATGTTTGAAGCCTGAAATGTGGCAAAAGGTTGAAAAGTTCAAGGGGGCCGAATATACTGTATATATATTATATATATATATATTCAAGACTGTATATATATTAATACACTCCCTGCACTGACTGAATATCGAGTAAACACTGAATATATAGTCTATGCTAAATGCAGAGTATATATATATATATATATATATATATATATATATATATACTATAGACTAATAGACTAACATATATATATATATATATATATATATATATATATATATATATATATATATATCATGTATATGTATATATCATATACACTGCCACTAACTAAATAACCTGCCTGCTTAATCTAAATAAAGCTATCTCTCTGTCCACGCCAACAACACTACACACGGCCACCGTGTAAGCTGTATATTATATAGTGTAGGGCATGGACTTAGTCCCCCTGAGCCATGATTGGCCAAAGGCACCCTGCCTTTGGCCAATTATGGCTCTCTTAGCAGAGGACGTTGTGATTGGCCAAAGCATGCAGGTCAGGTGCATTCTTTGGCCAATTATCATACAGCAGTGCACTGCGATCTCACGGTTCTTTATTGGGCGTTCCGCGGTGCTCAAATTTTCCGCAAAGGCCCCATAATGTTCGCTGTTCGGCGAACAGGCAAACACCCGATGTTCGAGTTGATCTTATGTTCAACCCGAACATCAAGCTCATCCTTAGTAGCCACATTTGTTATCCATGTATGTAGGAATGTAGCCACCCTCTAATACTTGCTCCCAAGAAGGACTATGGACTATGGACAACAGAATTTGCAGTGTGCATAGAGCAGTGCACATCACCACTAATGTGCACTGCTTGTTCCAAACAAATGGGAGTGAGTAGATTACAGGGTCATTAAGAAGTGAATGTATATACATTTATTTTTTTGAGAACAAGGATATTGTTTAGTGTCACTTAATTGGTAGTTCTTTTATATTTAATTGGAGTCCACCTGAAAGAATTATCTAAGTTCACTTTATTGAATATTGTATGCGCTAATAACCTGTAGGTACATCTCTAACGTTTCCCATACACCCCTTTGAACTCTAGAAATGCTTGCACAGTGAAAAACAGGTACTTATTTTTAATGAGCTGTAAAAGAGAAAATGAAAACTGACAAATTGAATACTATATATATATACTGTATTTTAACAACGAAATAGGCAACTATAAAATAACTTCCTAATAATTTTTGATATAATAATTTTTGTTGGTGAAATACAATAATATTGAGCTCAAACAACGGAAGTGTAGCCAGTTTTAATGTAAAGCTGGATGATCCTAGTGAGAATTGGGAATATCCTCACTGGCAACTCATGAAACAACAACTGGCTAAAGTGCTTCATAGGAGTTTCACAGATTTATTTTTGTGGCATATGGACAGGAAATATAATGATTGCAAAATAAATACAACATTTTATTTCAACACGTATCTTGTCCAGAATTATGTACATTCCTATGGGAAAAAACAATGTGTTTCAATATATGTGCACTGAAATAGCATTTTGTTTATCTCAGTCTTAGGCTGGATTCACACATATGTGAATTGGATGCGGGTTTCACTGCATCCAATTCACATGACTGTGACCGGCTTGCCAATGGAGATGGTTTACATGTGTAGGGCGGCCACAGGTTAGATTGAAAAAGGATCCTGTGCGTGTTTGGGTCCGATTCAGGTGCAAATTCAGGCAAACATTCAGACCTGATTCGCACCTGAACTGGTGAACAGACATGCAATTTGGAAATTAGGAAGAACTCCGGACAGCCGCACACCGGGAAAATTAAAATTCAAAAAGGTTTATTTAAAAGCAAAAAATCGGAGCTATGAGTAAGCGCTAGATGTAGTGCGAAACGCGTCAGCTCTGTACCCCCCTTTTGTCGTGTTTGGATTGAAGTGTTTTTTTGCTTTTAAATAAACCTTTTTGAATTTTAATTTACCCAGTGTGCGGCTGTCCGGAGTTCTTCCTGATTTCCAAATTGCTGTGCTAATAGCCAGCACCTGGGGCTCCCACACAGGAGCAGGAGCATTCGCTTAGAAGGAGAGTCTTGGAGCAGTGGTTATCTGTTTCTATCAACAAAAAAAAATCTCTGATGAACAGACATGCCCCGGACCCCAGGCACGAACTGTGTACCTGTACCTGTTATCTACACAGGGATAATCAAGCACATTAGATCTTGTGTAATCTAATCTAGTATAGAACCTTCAGGCTAATAATTGCTTAAGAAGTGCTAATATCACTGAAGCATTGGGCACATAATGGTGCTGATGCTGCTGTGTCTTCATTAGTTCCTATTTGCTGTTTAAGAATGCTTTTTCTGTAGATATTAATAGGATCCTTTGTTCACCTAATGAAAGTTAACAGGAACACTTCTTCCCACTGAAATGAATAGCAGTTGGTATTGTAGGTAAATGATTCCATCACTTCAGTCACAACTTGACATGAGAATAGTGTCCTCTACATTACAACACTGGATGAGCTGGTGGCTAAATAAAAAATAAATACATCTTAAAGCATAATTAAACCCCAAAACAAAATTGTTACATATTGTAGCTTACCAGTCATTGGATATGGTGGCTGTGTTGGTTAGATGGACTAGTTTATTTAGTTGGACGTTTACATGTGTGGCTAACAACTTAAAGTGGTTGTAATGGCAGAAGTTTTTTTTTATCTTAATGCATAAAAAATCTTCTGTGTGTAGCAGCCCCCTAATACTTACCTGAGCCCATCTCTATCCAGCTGAGACTCTCCCTCCTGATTGGCTGAAACACAGCAGTTGCGCCATTGGCTCCTGCTGCTGTTAATCAAACTCAATTAGCCAATGGGGAGAGAGGGGGGCAGGGTTGAACCGCCGCTCCGTGCCTGAATAGATACGCAGAGCCGCAGCTTGGCTCAGGTGCCCCCACAGCAAGCTGCATTATGTGGGGGGCACTCAACAGAAGGGAGGGGCCAAAAGCTCCAGCCAGGGACCCAAGAAGAGAAGGATCCAGGCTGCTCTGTGCAAAACCACTGCACAGAGCAGGTAAGTATAACATGTTTGTTATTTTAATAGAAAAAAAAAACAGACTTTACAATCACTTTAAGGCCTAACTCCAGCTAACTCTTTTTACTCTGTTAAAGCATCAGTTTTTTACCATCTGGGATAAAAGTTTTACATAAATAAACAAAAGTTGATCATTGTAGGCACCCCTGCAAGTGTTAAATGCTTTGTCTCAACTTTTTAACTACCATTTTTGCTGGAGAGCTTGATCTGTTAAAGGAAGTTGAGAAATAACAGACTTACTGGCTGGATTACAAGGTAATATAACTACAGTAAGTTACAAAGATTGCTGTGTTAGATTCCTTTCACACTGATCCACTGCTGTTTCCCTGCAGTGTGGGTGCATGCAGTGTAACAGCATTTTTTTGGCGGGTTACCTGCGTTTCGCCATAAACTTTCATTAGATTGGTTGGTTTTACTGCATTTTCCGGAAAAATCACCAAAAGCGATACAGAAAGCACCATAAACCGCAGGTGCAGTGCAGTGAAACCGCAATGGATCAGTGTAAAAGAGACCTTAAAGGGGTTGTAAACCTTAGTGTTTTTTCACCTTAATGCATCCTAAAAAAAAAAAAAAAAAAAAAAAAACCCTTACAATCACTTTAATGCTAGTGACAGACTGTATCAGATATGTTATTTTAGATTTTTTGCAATAGTTACATTTGATGTAGATTAGGGTAAGCGATTTTTGGGTGGGTATATTTTGTTTGTTGACTTTATATATTTATACTTGCATATTATATTTATACATAGATATACTAACATAAATGCAGGTTATTTAAGTTGGACAATTGTAAAAGCAGATCTTCACTAAATCAATGACAATGTTAAAGCGGTTCTGCACACATTTCATTTAGTAAATCTCTTTGCCTTCCAAATCAGGCAAAGAGTACTAAATGAAGTGTGTTTTTTTTTCCACTTACCTTGTAATCGCTGACTTCCTTTCCTCTGTCTCTGCGGCGGTGGGCGGGGTCTCTGCGTCGATCGTCGTCACACCGCACTGTCTCCTGGGATCTGGTGTCATTGATCCCAGGAGTCAGTGCGGACATCTTACGAAATCTTGCGAGATTTCGGCCACATCTTCCGAAATCTCGCGAGATTTCGGACACATCTTCCGAAATCTCGCGAGATGTCGGCAGATGTGCCGACATCTCGCAAGATTTTGGAGAACGTGAGCTGCACTTTGCCGTTACTGCGCACGCGCGAGCTCGGCGCAGTAACGGCGGTGCATGCTGGGCCATCTAAAGTGCCTGTGGGGTTTCACATGCCCACAGGCAAGATGGCACCCAGCAGGAAAGGGTTATATAAATTATTTTATAGGAGGAAAACCGGGAGCAATCAATTATGAAGATGGAACACGTGAGTCCCCCAATTTACCTCCTAATCCTTAGCATTGTATTCCAAAAAAAAAAAAAAAACACACACAGTGCAGAACCGCTTTAATATTAATTTTATAAAGGAAAAGAAGAAATACAAAATACTTTGTATTGCAACATGTTAAGCTAGGTCAGAGGTATATGGTCGTTTATATTTACATTTCTGAAATTTGGTTTATTAATATAGAAATAAATAATTTTTCAGAACAATACTTTCTGCATATGTTATTAATAAGATATTAATATTAAATAAAGAACTATTCATATGCATCATACACTCACAATGTTTGTTTTGCACCATACAAAATCCACAGTTATTTGTCCCAGGTGTATGATGAAAGCATCGTACTACAGAATATTGTATATTTACATTATAAATTAAGACGTGGTCAGCTTAATTTTTAATAACATGTTCTGTGTGTATTTTTTATTTTAAATCATTGCTTCTGTTTAATAGGAAAATGCATAATGTATGAAAAATATATATATTTTTTTACCTTTGGATAGAGTGGGCAAGGTCTGTGTCAGGTTTTTGTTGTTGTTTTTACCACTGTTGGAGTGATTTTACCAACTTCATATTTTATCGCTAGACAGGAAGTGAGGAAATTCTCTCCTCACTGTTGTTGCCTGTTATCTTGTTTCCATGATTACCTTGCCTGCTGGTATATTAGTGGAACAGGCAACATTAAAATCCAGAGAAAATGTTTTTACTTTTAGTAGTTTGAGTTTATATATATAAAGGGAAGCTAATTTGCTCAATATGCGTTATATATAGTATACATCCTCCTGTTATTTTAGTTAACCTTGTCCCTTCTGGTCTGGGATTCTAAGGCTAGTTTTAGCTTAGGGCTCAATAACCAGCATAGGCTAGAGCCAGATTAGGCATTTGATAGCCACTTCTGGTAGTTAGAGGTCTGGTTGCATGACAGATTAGGCGCTACTAGGGACTACGTGCAGAGAACATAGGCTGACTCTGAGTTCTAGTGCCACACAACAGTTTCTGTGGGTGAGGATCTGCGTTCAACGCTGGATGGACAACAGTCGGAGGATCTCCCCATCACCACTGATCTTGTCTTCAGGTTTCCTACTCAAAGACAAACACTGCATTGCAATCATCCTCAGGGGGTCCCTGTAACTGAACTTTACATTAACATTCATCTGGAGGTATCTTTATGAATAACTATCTATACCCAGAAGAACAATAAAGGGTTTTCCCCTCGGTTTGTGGACTTTAGTTGACACTACCACTCTTTCCCAAAATAACACAATGTAAATAGTAATAGCAACATTTATTTAGAACAGATTATATAAAAAATTGTTGGAAAAGTAGAACATGTTTGACAAAATCAAGATAATACAATAAAATTGCATCAGTCAATTATACTCTATTATATAACATCAGACCAGACGCGTTTCGGAGTGAAAAGATGTCCTCCTTCTTCAGTGGTCGTGGTGTCGAATTTATAGCTTAGTTCTAAATACAGAAATTATAGTTTTAGTGTGGTAGAGTACAGAATGGAAATGTTATTATGGTTAAGCAAGAGAACATAGGTCAGAAAGCAAACGAGGACCATTGTGCTCCAAATATATAGTGGCAGCATGAAATAGCATAAGGTAAACTTTTCAGTGTGGAACATAAGAATCAAAAAGGCAACTCACATATATGCTGATGCGTTGATTGGAAACACGTTCCACCATATTTAAAAAGAAAAACCAACAAAGGCGCAAAAAGATGTTATATTTGGATCAATTTCTTCCGTATGGGGATCCAGAGTTTTTTGGGTTAGCCTAGGTGTAAGTAGTTGATAGCCGGGGCAGAAAGCAAAAGGCCAAACAGGGCCCTTTATCCAGACTAAAAAATGGTGTTAGATAGCCATAAGAGCAGAGCAGTGGGAGACGTTTTTTAGTCTGGATAAAGGGCCCTGTTTGGCCTTTTGCTTCTGTTTTTTTTGTTGGTTTTTGTTTTTAAATATGGTGGAACGTGTTTCCAATCAGCGCATCAACATATATGTGAGTTGCCTTTTTGATTCTTATGTTCCACACTGAAAAGTTTACCTTATGCTATTTCATGCTGCCACTATATATTTGGAGCACAATGGTCCTCGTATGCTTTCTGACCTATGTTCTCTTGCTTAACCATAATAACATTTCCATTCTGTACTCTACCACACTAAAACTATAATTTCTGTATTTAGAACTAAGCTATAAATTCGACACCACGACCACTGAAGAAGGAGGACATCTTTTCACTCCGAAACGCGTCTGGTCTGATGTTATATAATAGAGTATAATTGACTGATGCAATTTTATTGTATTATCTTGATTTTGTCAAACATGTTCTACTTTTCCAACAATTTTTTATATAATCTGTTCTAAATAAATGTTGCTATTACTATTTACATTGTGTTATTTTGGGAAAGAGTGGTAGTGCCAACTAAAGTCCATAAACCGAGGGGAAAACCCTTTATTGTTCTTCCATTATTATTGGATGTGGCACACATCTCTAACTCTCCCAACTATTGCCAAACTAGTTGACCAAACCCAACCTCTCTACTATCTATACCCAGGTATATGTGCACAATTCCACCAAGACTCTTGTTCGGCCCTTACCGATTTGTACATTGGATGTATGTACTATTATTAATCTTTGCTTATATAAAGCTTGTATTATTTCCATATTGGTGTGGATCTATATACTTATGGTGAGGGTATATGCTGCCTCTGTTCTCAATTACTTTAATTAGATTTCTGGTTATTTTCCCAAGAAGGAAAAGCCCTCTGTTCACAGAGTCCATGCCCTGGGGGGAGGCACTGACAACTTTATTATCAAACCCACTCTTCCACTTAGGCCCCTTTCACACTGGGGCGGGAGCCACGGCGACGGTAAAGCAGCGCTATATTTAGCGCTGCTTTACCGTCGTTTTAGCCGCGGTATTCGACCGCTTGCGGGGCGGTTTTACCCCCGCGAGCGGCCGAAAAAGGGTTAAAATCCCCCGCAAAGCCCCGCCGTAGCGGCGCTTTGCGGCGGTATTACCGCGGTATTACCTGGTGTCCCATTGAAATCAATGGGTAGGAGCGGTATAGGAGCGGTGTATACCGCTCCAAAGATGCTGCTAGCAGGACTTTTTTTACCGTCCTGCTAGCGCACCGCTCCAGTGTGAAAGCCTGCCGGCTTTCACACTGGAGTGAATGGGGCCGTTTTTTTCAGGCGGTGTACAGGCGCTATTTTTAGCGCTGTACCGCCTGAAAAACGCCCCAGTGTGAAAGGGGCCTTAGAAAAGCTTTTGGTTCTCTTATTTACTTACAGGTTTAGTGCAATGTCCTGTTTGGGGAGGGCCATTTCACATACCCCCCCAAAAGAGTTACAGGTGAGAGCTACAAGTGATTTAATGAAAGTGGTACTCAGCAAAAACTTTGCAGCTCAGGCTACAGGTTGTGTATAGTCTAAGGCTACGTTCACACGGATGCACATCTGTAGATAGTTAAAAAGTGGATGAACAGTTACATGTGAACAGCAGCGGTACCAACCATTGATTTGTACAGCTGACAGCTACCGCTGGTCACACACAGTGTGTAGGCAGCGTTTACAACTGCTGGCAAGAATCTACTGATTCTTACGAGCATCTGCCTCTGCCCACTTCTATTCACCTGCAAGCGACTATATACCTCTAATTTTACCTCTAATTTATCCAGAGCTTCGGTGACTTCTACTCATGGGTGCCGGCGAACGTATGCTAGGACAGATGAACAGAAGCCATCGCACACCAACCCAGCCCAAAGTGATAGATCAACAAACACGGCTTCATCCTGGCTCCATCCAGGCCACGTCACCGGCACGTTTCGCCCTGCCCACAACAGTGTTAATTTTGGCAGCAAATTTCGATTTACCGGTAGTTTTAGTCTTAATCTTTTGACTAAAATGGCATTTTAGTTTTAGTCCCATTTTAGTTTTCTGCAATTGTTTTAGTTTTAGTCATATTTAGTTGACTAAAACAAATTTTAGTTGTTTAATATCTAATGGATGTAGTTAAATTGTAATGCATTATTTAAGCATTTCTCTACAATTTATGGTATTAAGATTTGAACATGCACTACAGACCAGTGTTAATGTTTACATCAAATTTCAATTTAGTTTTAGTCATACTCTTTTGACTAAAATGCCATTTTAGTTTTAGTCCTATTTTAGTCATCTCAATTGTTTTTGTTTTAGTCGTATTTTAGTAGACTAGTATTAATTTAGTCAATAAAAATGTTTTATGAAGGACACCTAAAAGAGGGCTACAAGTGATTCACTAAAAGTGGTAGTGTCACTAAGCAAAAACTTTGCAGCTCAGGCTACAGACTGTGTATAGACTAAGGCTACATTCACACAGGTGCATATCTGTAGATAGTTGGACAGTGGATGAACAATTACATGTGAACAGCAGCGGTGCCAACCATTGATTTGTACAGATAGCTGCTGCTGGTCACACACACTGTGCAGGCAGCGTTTACAACTGCTGGCACAAATCTACTGATTCTTGCCAGCGGCTGCCTCTGGCAGCTTCTATTCAGCTGCATGTATGCAGCTTTAATTTTCTTGTGACCATGAAAAGCTTGGGGTGCCCCTCCAGATAATCATCCAGAGCTCCAGTGACCCCTACTCAAAGGTGAATAAAAAGCCAGTCCCAGCTCTGTGAACACATGCTAGGAAAAATAACTCTCCAATCCAGCCCGAAGTGTAAAATCAACAAACACGGCTTCAGCCTGGCTTCATCTAGGCCATGTCCCAGGTGCATTTCACCCTGCCCACAGGGCTTAGTCCTGGAGGTCCTACAGGACTAAGCCCTGTGTGCAGGACAAAACACTTTGGGGTGTGGCCTGGATGGAACTAGGCATAAGCCGTGTTTGTTTACTTCGATAAATTTTTCTAATATTCTTGTGATTTATTTATTATTATTTTAGAGCATTTGCAAAATGCTAACTACCTTGCCAGACACACAAATAGCATATTTTGCATATATCTTTATGAAATATAACTTAAATACAGCATTAAAAATTTAAAAATAATGTACAAATATAATCAAGTAAATCCTGAAACAACAATAGTTCAAAATACATATTGTTTTGCAACCGCCACAATAGATGCCTGGGTGGTGATATTCCTACACTTATTTAATGAGACTTTATAATATAATAAACATAGAGGCTGCAATTGCTGACCTCTCCCTCTGAAAGCGCTAGTTGTCATGCTTGTTCTCTGACTTCACTTGCTAAATGTTTATTCAATCAGGTCACAACTAATCAGGCAAATAGCAGGCAAAATAAAATAAAAAATCCAATAAGGAATGTGTAAAATATGTTATTATGCTCATGGCAGATGTTCATCAATACCAGAGTCTTATAAGTAAGTGTGAGTAATGCCGCGTACACACGAAGGGACAATCCAGCGGGATTATCCTCTGGACTCAAGTCCAGCGGACAATCCCCTCGTGTGTGGGCGTCGGCGGACTTTTTGGCGCCAAAGTCCTGCGGACCAAAGTTTTAAGTTTGGTTTTAAAATTATCCGCTGGACTTGGCAGTCCGGCGGACAATCCCGCCGTTAGTAGGCTAGTCCGCTGGACTTTTTAAATGAACGGACTTGCAGCTCATCAGCAAGTCCGTTCATTTAGCACGTGACTTCAGGTTACGTAGTTAGCGTAGGCAGTAAATGCCGGCGCGCTAGCTCCGTCACCTGGCATGGATTTAAAGGGACTCCCCACACCGAAAAACGGCGTGGGGGTTCCCCCCAAATCCATCTCAGACCCTTATCCGAGCACGCAGCCTGGCCGGCCAGGAAAGGGGTGGGGACGAACGAGCGTCCCCCCTCCTGAGCCGTACCAGGCCGCATGCCCTCAACATGGGGGGTGCCCTGGGGAAAGGGGGGCCGAGCGGCCCCCCCACCCCAAAGCACCTTGTCCCCATGTTGATGAGAACAAGGGCCTCTTCCCGACAACCCTGGCCGTTGGTTTCGGGGTCTGCGGGCGGGGGCTTATCGGAATCTGGGAGCCCCCTTTTATAAGGGGGCCCTCAGATCCCGGCCCCCACCCTATGTGAATGAGTATGGGGTACGATGTACCCCTACCCATTCACCTAAGGTGTAAAATGTAAAGTAAAAAAACACACACACTTTTGAAAAAATATTTTATTGCACTGCTCCGGGGGTCTTCTTCCGTCTTGGGGGTCTTCTCGCCGGACTCCTCCGCCATTTACCAAGCTCTTTTACCGAGCGGAGAAGTCCGGCTACCTTCTTCGTCGTCGCCGCCGTCGTCTGGGGGTCTCGATCCGCCTTCGGGGGTCTCTTCTGTTCTTGCCGCTGTCGTCGCTTTCTGCGCCGCCTTCTTCTTCTTCGCCTTCTTCTTCTTCTTCTTCTTCTTCTTCCGATGTTGACCCGTCGCTCTCTCTGGCCGGAATGGCAGAGCCGCGCTGTGCTGGGACTTATATAGGGACAAGGGGACAGGGTCACATGCTCATGTCACATGGTGACCCCGCCCCCTTGTGATGTCACAGTCCCGGAGGATGCTAATAATCTAATTTAGCTAGCCATAGATGAATCAAAATTCATTTTTTTTCCACCCCAACTTAACAAAATCAATTGATTGGCCACGAATGAACAAGTTGGAAAACTTTTGTCAGTCAATCAGCTGTAGTTGCTAATCAGTGTATTATGACAGTGGTGAGTCTCACTGTCCGAATACAATGCCCATCCACCTTGTTTGTGTGGATGGAGGAATCTATGGCTTTATGGCTGAATATAAAAAAAAAATCCTACCCATCAGTGGGTCCAGCCCCTAATCTACATGCAGGGCATCGGACGCATGGATTTCATTAGGGTTTTTTTTTGGAAGCACGTGATTAGTGCCTGAGGCTCTAATTGGCTTCAAAAATGGGGGGCTCGGGGCGCAGAGCACTGCGCCCTGAGCCCACCTAGTTGTGTGACAATAACAAATTAATATTCGCTATTGTCCTCCTGATTCTCCTCCCGGCCAAACAGGAAGCGGGTCCTCAGACTTGGTTTGATTGACCAGGGAGTCTTAGGACTTCAAACCAATTGGGTCTCAGGACCCACTTCCTGTTCGGCCAGTAGGAGAAGCAGCGGCCCCTGCAACGAGGAAAAACCCTGGCTGGAGTGAGGAGCAGCAGCCATACCACTCGTCCTTGATATCTCCTAAGGTAAGGCCACCTTCCCGTCCATCTCCCATGTGGGGGTTGGCGGCGTTGGATGTTACGGGGGATAGGTTTGTTTGCCCCCCCCAAATATTGAGCACCACAAGCCATGACTGATGAGAAAAATAAAATAATAAACTGCAATGGCATTTTCTAGGTAAACAGGGAGAGTCTATGAGAGAAAAGCCCACGTAAGACAGAGACCCAGTGGGGGAAAGTTCCATGGGAATGAAGGTACATAGCTACATTGGGCTATGAATATCATTCTTTGCAAGTTGTGTCAAGGCACATATTCTCCATTGTCTTCAGCTTACATCACAGTACAGCAAGCAGCAGAAATAAGCATGCGTATCCTATGTGAACCAATTGAAATGCAATCTTATTTCCATCTTCCTGTTACAACAGTTGTGGAGGTTGTCTAAGTATAACTGTGCAATCAAATAGGTATACCAGAGTTAGACAGAGTGCTCTAAGTAATTAGCACTAACTATCAGAGCTAATCAGACATGCGCACTCTGTCTGTGGGAGGAAGGATGTTGCTGTTACTCAGCTCTGCCAGGATAGAGCCCTGAAGAGGGAGAGCTAGAAGAAGCATTTTTACTCAGAAAAAATGCAATTTAAGGCATTTCCAAGCAAAATTCAGTTACACATTTTAACTGTGGGTGGGGGAGATAAAAAGATGTATTTCACCTAATATTGGGAGAATGTCAATGTATATAATAACATAATCACATAATCTGCCTGATCCTTGTTTGAAAATATTCATTCGATGAAATCTAAATTGAAATAAAAATATGATTATACTGGCAGAACCTCACATACTCTGCAGGACACATTTGAGTTATGAAGGTTGTATCTGTACTGGGTATTCCTAGTGTGCAGTACATCCAAGATATCAGTAGTCCTTTTCTAGATATGGGATGACTAATCAATTACATTATCACTTTCACTTGTGCAAAATGTAAGCCTCCTGTAATGTATAGCCCTCTGTGTACAAAATCCATGATCAACAACAGATGTCTAGTTCTCTTTATCTCTGCAGTCCAGCTTGCCTACCAATGTAATGCCTCAATGCTTGCAGCCGAGGTTGGCATGGCTTTATATAGGCAGTCTGTAATGCTGTTTGGTGTGGCCTCTCTTTTTTATGCTCCCTCTCTCTGTCTGAATCCCAGCTTTCCATCTTATGTCTTCCTCCATCTGTTCAATCCAGCATGATATAGTTTCTTCATATCAGCCTGTTAGAATTATAGTTTAGTCCAGCTGTGCCTGGCCTGCTTTCATGCTTGTTTCACACTCTGCTGCCTGTAGTTCAGATTATTGCAGATGCTTGGTGGGCACATATATTTATCTATTACCGACAGTTTATGACTTACACTCTCAGACTTATTTCTCTGAGGCTTGGCCTGGCTTTTTACAAAGTATTTTGTCAACAGAGTGCGTGTTTTATTTTAATGCAGAAAACAAACTAAAAGCTATCACCGAAATACCAAGTGAGATGTGTGTAAGGCTACTTGTAAAGAAAGAGACCGTAAAGCATACTTCCAATTTTGCGGTCAAATCCCACTATGTTTTTTATGTGTTCCCATTCACACAGCATGCCAAAAAAAAAATGTTTCCAAATATTCCTTACCTTTTAGATGTTCCTCAGGAGGAGATGTCAAGGTGACTGACTGCAAGATTTTTTGAACTATGTTAGAGTGAGTCTGTCCTACAGCTGTAGCAGGGAGCTGGCTATGTTACCTGCAGTATCATAAGACACTCTGCAACATTGTTGCAGTGAGACTGTTTCCCTCTAGTGCCAGCTAAGACTCTGTGTCATCACATCCTGTCAGCAGAGTGATTACCACAAGGGAGCAAAGCATACAGGGAATTATAGTCCAAGGACTCAAGTTTCACATTCAGATTGAACTGTATGGAACTACAAGATCCAGCATTCTCTGGAGAAAAGGAACCAAAGACTCCATCTTATTGGCCTGGGGAAATTCAGTTACCACGGAGAAAAGACTGTTTACAAGCTCCACAGCCGGTTGGATACATCCAGCCTGAGAGAGGGGAATCCCAGGTACACATCCAGGCGCACCTGCATTGATGGTGGTGAAGCAGTCCAGTGTGAGGTGACCAGTCGGGTCACCAGAAGAGCCTGCCAGTTTCCAGGACGTTCGTTTGGGCACTTGCCCATTTGCAGGAAACAAGTACACTGTACACAGACAGAGTTGTTTTATTTTGCCCATTCGACTTTATGAACACTGTATACAGACATCATTGCTCTTAATCACCTTGCTGACACATGTAGTGCCACAGGACACAAGGCCATTCAGATACAGAGACACTGTATACAGACACCATTGTCCTTTCACCTTGCTGAGGAAGATCCTGCATTATTTACTTGATAAACCAGGCCAGTTGTGTTATTTGGCCCTGCTACTCAGGAGTTTAAGTGCACTAACAAGAGTGGCTAGCTAAAGATACAAAGCCTCATCCTTCTTCAAAGGGACTGAAGTTACTGCTGCCATATGGGCATGAGCATACATGTCCAGGGCTCTGTATATGTAGTGGGTGTGCGGGATAGTTTATCTAGGAAGCTAAGCCATTAACTATTGATTTGAGTACAGTGTTTATTGTTGGGCCTGTGGTGTCAGGTGTTAGAAGGGAGAGGTCTGACATTAAAAAGGGTCATTCTTCTGCTCTTCTCCTGCCTGGACTCATAGAGCCAATTTATAAGTTAACCAATCTGCTATAGGATTATCATTGCTAAGTGTTTGCCTCTGCTCTTGGGTTATTCTCAGGTTGGGAATCCCCTGATAGCAGCCTGAATACAGTATTCAGCTATATTGCTCTGGGTCTTAGTTATTATTGTTCAACTGATTCACTTGACATATGTGCATTGTTACTATTCATAACTTTTCCACAGAAACCTCACAGTAAAGACAATTTCTGTGTTTTATCATATTTACATAGTAGGCGAGGTTGAAAAAAGACACAAGTCCATCAAGTACAACCTAACTTGTAATGTGTGTGTTTCTCATTGATCCTTGCACTTACACTATTGCCAGGTGTGTAAGGGGGAGGAGCTACGCATGACGTCACCCACTGCTGCCCTACGGAACTAACACGATTGTCGGCTTTACATGCTGTATTTTTATTATCTTTATGTGAGTAGTTTGTGTTTGAACACAAAAATTTCATCTTATACTTAAGCGTGAGCACTTAGATCTTTTGTTTCTACCCATGACATGGCATCCTTGCTGAGATCTAAGGAGACGTGAGAGAAGTTTATGGTCCGTGTTAACCCTTTTTCATAACCGCTTGCATGACCACCTGTTTGCAAGGTGAGAGGGATTAGTGTGGAAAAAAAATTACTTACGTCAGTGCTACAGTTTGAATTTAAAATGTATTTGTGTGAACTGTGAAGTTAAGTCATGGATTGTGGAAACTAACTAGTGTCGGGTGATTGTATATAGTGTATACCACATTTACCACTGACTAATGCAGAGTTGCAATGCAAGGAGATCAGCTAAAAGTAGTTGGATCTGTATGTGCGTTATAATTAATCTAAATTAGTCTAAATTAGTCAATTAATCGATTTAAAAAAAAAAATCGATTAATAGAACACGAAAATTTTAATCAGTAAAAGCCCTAAATTGTTTGCAAAATATGCTCCCAAAAAGACTATATTGACTTATACTATATATTTTTAATTTTGCTAAATAGCATACAAGGGATTGTGAGGACAACAGTTCTAATACCCTGCAAGCATGACTGTGACTTGTTATGGTACTGAATAGGACTGAGAAGAGTGCTCTAGCTCCAGTGGGATAGGAAAAGCTTATATGCCTTATACGTGGGTTGTGCCTGACACTGATACCACCATCTTGCCTAGCTAAGTGTAAGAAAGTGTGGGCAGAAATAGAAGAGGAAGGGACTGCATGCAGAGCAACATGAAAGAGCCCATTACAGGTCATGCAATGCAAACTACCATTGTAGTTCTGTCATCTTATACAGAAAAGATCTAACAATGTGGTCCACAATCGTCTGGATTCAACATCAGTCTTAACTATCTGTTTGAGGTTACCACTTACAAGGGGTTTATATCCTGCTGTTATGCCATGCTGCTGAATCTCTTCCTAGAGGATGCCCCCTAGAAGGCGGTGTCCCAGTGGGAACAGGATGTGGGAGTATTTGAAGATGAGCAGTGGGGGGAAGCCTTAGAGGCGGTCCCCCAGTGCTCCATGAACATGGCACAGAGGCTATTGCAGCTCTATATAATCCTCAGGGTACCCTACACGCCAGATAAGCTGGCCCGTATGGGGGTCAGAACTGACTCTACCTGTACTAGATGCTGTAGAGACCATGGCGATCTCATACATCTTCTATGGAGATGCACAAAACTACACTTGTATTGGAAGAAGGTCACTGACACTCTCAACAGAGTTTTCCAGGTCCAGATACCACTAGACCCTAAACATTGCCCGCTAGGGATAATTGATGGCCTCCCAGTGGAGGATATCCCTAGACAGGCTATTGGTCGAGCTTTGTTTCAGGCAATCCACTGAACCTCCCACATTGCAGGAGTGGATTACCCAAATGGGTGACACCCTCCATTTGAAAAATGTATCTATCAGCGTAGGGGACACAAGCCAAGTTTGGTAAGTTGTGGGCTTCCTGGCTGGATGTCCCTGGTCTGGCCATGGTAGATTTGGTGTATGATCGATTATTCTCATGATAGAGGGAATCTTTTGGATCTAGATGTGTAGGTGTTTGATATTTCGTGTTTGTATAGCTCTTCATGGGTAACCTGAAGGTAATATTTGCTTGTAATGAAAAAGTAGAATGTGATATATATGGCTCAGAGAGGATAATATATTGCATTAATTGATTTTCTTGTATGCTCTACATTGATGACTATGTATACTGGTTATGCTCTGAAACTGGCTGTATTTCTTATGTTCAATAAAACCTTTTCTGTTTGAGAAAAAAATAATAATGTGGTCCACTAAACTTAAATGACATCTCTCTTAAATTAAATCCTGAACTGCAGGTTGCAGGTTTTCCTAGGACTGCTACACAAAATATACACAAGAGCAGGACCTGTCTCACTTATAAAAAGAACTGCAATTCTATTTATGACATGCAAGAATCAGAAGCCGATGAAGGGTTTCCTTTTCAGTATCATTACATTTTGAAGTAAAGAAACACATTTAGTCAAACATAAAAATATTTATTGGAAGAATTGAAATGGACATTCTGATTGTTATACAAGACAAGCAGCACTGCCATTTATATATACCAAGATACAGTACTTTTATTTTAAAAGTGCCCACTCAGAATAATTTATGTGGCTTTCTAGTATTGTACTATTGTTATTTTAGGGCTATCAAACAACTATTCTGTCTCTATACTATATGTGTTCAGTACGTTATATTAAATAGACAGTCTAGACATCTGGTATAATAGCGGAATTTCCTTTATATTTTAGTACACACATTTAGATTAATGTGACCACAGTGATTTACATTGTTCGTATTAACAATATTTTCTAGTAAAAAAAAAAAAAAACTCCTTGAGCTTAGGTGCTCATCAAAGGTAGAACTGTCAATGCACAGCTTTGTGAAGAGTAAACCATATTTTTGTTTTCACATTATTCATTCCAGTGTAAAATAACCAAGAAAAGAATACTTGTGCTTTTCTTTATGAGTTCTTTAAGTAGTCTTATTTCCCTATTTCAGTAATCTTGTGCTTTTGCTTCATATCTTCTGGTACTGGTAAGTAGTCCTCTGTGCTTTAATCATCTATTTCAAAGTAGCTTCAGTCACACTCTTGTTCCTATGTGTGCTTACTGTATGTGGTTATGGAAGGGGAAGTTGCCATCTCCATTAGCAATTAAATAAAGCACCACATAATGTATTCAAAGTACAGATTGTGCTCAATTTGATGTATATCATTGGATTTTGCAACAATGTAAAAACTTCTTAAAACCGCATGTCCCAAACAATGATATAATAGGAGCAGTTATCCGAAGAAAGAAATTACATAGAAGAGCCGCTTATAATATTCACCCTCACAAATGTAAAAGTTATTTTTCCATGGGTTCGGTATATTAATTTTAGGTAGGAAATCATCTCCTATCCTTCCATTATTTTGAACATATTCAGGTAATATAAAGTAAGCTAATGAAGCTTTCATATGTATATCGGTAAATGTTAAGAAATGTCAGTCCACCCAAAATTCCAATGCAGAGTTAAATCACCTATCAGTATTTATAACAACCAGGTACTTGGTAGTGAAAGTTCTGTGGCTTTACATTTGCCATGGTAATTGCGGGAAGGTCTTTCTTTCCTGTTGGTTTTCGCATTTATTTTATACTATAAATATGAATACAATAGTGAGTGAGAACCCACAGAAACATCTTTTTAAGATGTGAGATGCCATTGTAGGTAAGAGAAGAGACACTGGAACAAGGAAAGTAAGGTTATATACTCTCCCTATCATCAAAATATCACTTTTGGGTAGACTGGCCCCTTATAACCTATTTTACAGAAGCCAAAATCTAATGTTTACTAACCCTTTACTTTAATTGCGGACATACTTTTAATAGTTTGCCAAACAAGATGTATAGTACCAAAGAGCTTGTGCATTAAATTGATATGGTTCTCTAAAATAAAAAAGGCAAGCCAAGGCATAATGAATGCAGTGAGTGGATGACAAAGGTAAATGCCTCACAATCCTTTGCAATTCAAACACATACGGTATATACTAATAGAAAATAATGCAGGGATTACCTTCAATAAAAACCACATGGTCAAATACATACAAGGTGTTTTTGTAACTACACACTATGTAGTAGATTAATATTTGATTATTTAAATACATGTGTATATTTAAAAAAAATATAAAAAAAAATTATATTTATGTAGTCAAATGATCATTTTTTGCACAGGCTACTTATTGGACAGAAATATCTGCCCAATTATAAGATATATTTGACTATACTCTATTGCAGTAAAACAACTGAACAGAACAAAGAAGTGGCTTTAACAGAGGTTTTTTATGGATGAAAAGTAAATTTTGAATTTCTATATATCCAAGTGGTGCTACTATTGATATAGGTTACAAGACTCTGATTTAAAAAAGAAAGAAAGGATAAAACTCATTGGATGATGTGTATGGTAAAAAAAAATAAAAATTTATGGCCATTTGATCATGTGATTTTTCTAAGATTCCTTTCTATGCAAATATAACTTTTATTATATGTTATTTCTACTTTAAAGTAATTTGTAAAAGTGGATATATTGTAAATGCCTGAAGTTGTACTAAATTCAATGCATTCTGCACACTGCAGCTGTCCTTGATCACCTGGAGAACTCTTAAAATTCAGGGGGGAGTCTAAAGTCTATACTGATTACTAGTCCTTTGCCCTCCGTTTGCCTTTTCTTGGCACAGCTTCCACATTTCAGGTGCACTTTAGGATCCCTAAAATTCACCTGCTAGGAATTCTTACATTACAAGTTGACACTACACTTGCACAACTAGAAACAAATAAATACATCCCTCATTCTGGCCCTTCAATCAGTTTTATCCCAATCTCACTTTTTTTTTCTTGACGAAGTAATAAAGTCATAAGCAATATACACTGTATGTGCCTAAATCAGCAAAATAAAATGCATGATAAATTGCCACTATAGATCGACATGAGTTTATAGGTGCCTCCACATTTCACATAGGTTATCTCTATAGTAAAAGACCCTATCTGTTCTATTGGAGACGACAGGACTATGTGAACATTTTAAATGAACCGATACATACATGTAGACAGAAGGGGTGGTTAATGAAAAAAATTGTGATTTATTTCTGCAAAATGTATGCTTGCTGAGTGCTAGATTTTATTGTAGAGAAAATGCATTAAGCTCATTGATACTAGATGCACATACCAAACATCACCAAGAAAAGTGATCTAATCCTGCGCTATTAAACCTTGAATCCACTGTTTGTTATAAACCAAGGTTCACCAGGTTCAGCTGCTCTCCTTGGAAATTGCCAACAAGGACTCTGCTGCAATCTATATTATGAGACAGAAAGGGAAAAAACAAGGGAAGCGGTCCCCTAGTGTTAAACCCTCTTTATTAAAAGACATCAAAACTAATAATCAGGAAGGACTTACATGGTTCCAATGGAAAGCACGCCTGTCTCAAAGCTGCAGGCTCGAGCTGGAGTAATCCAAGCAACCCAGCCAGGGGGCTATCCTTGTGTGTTTGTGGATCCAGATGAGAGCTCTGATCTGGGATGCCGTTGCCAGAGCCAAAACAGAGACACTTAGAGCCGCTGAAGCCTGTGACAGTTCTTGTGTGTGTCCTGCGGCTCCTCTAGCACAGAGGTTCAGTGTCCTTAGCCAGCTTGGCTCCTCTCAGTGGCTAAGGCTAGGGAGCAAATGGACTGCTACAGGCTTCAATGGCTCTGAGTGTCTCTGTCCTGGCTCTGGTGGCGGCATCCCGGCTCAGAGCTCTCAGCTGGATCCAGGATAGCCACTACCTAAGGATAGCCACCTGGCTGGGTTAGTTGGATCACTCCGGCTCACACGTGCAGCTTTGAGACAGGCGTGTTTTTCATTGGAACCATGTGAGTGCATCTTGTTTGTTAGTTTTGTTGTGTTTTAATAAGGGAGGTTTTACACTAGATACACATACCAGCATATTTAATAAAATAGTGCAAAGAAAAGTGGTGTATAATAACCCACAGCAACCAATCAGAAAATACTTTTCATTAAGATTATTGTGCTCTGTTTTCCTTGGTACCATGTAAATAAATGTGCTTCATTGCCTTTTATTAATACTGAGAATTATGAAGATCACTAGAGCCATATTTGGCATTCAGTCTTTTGCAGGACAATGCAGAAGGCATACATTCAGTTTACTTAATCATCTCTCCTAAAACACCCTAGGAAGGGCAAGAAATAAAAAAATATTCTCAACCAAGAAACACATGCTGGAAACCATTGTAAAGGATTATTACTGGCTTCTTTACATTAATACTGCTGCAGTTGTGCAAAAACAACCAGTTACATATTCTGTAACTATCAGTAACTTAAAATGCATTTTAAAATTAGTTACAACCTTAACTTAGCTTACAAAAAACATAATAGAAAATGACACGACCCAAATATGAAATGGTCGATGCCATCATTAATTGGTGGACACAGCAAGATGTGTAGAGAATGCAAATAAAAGCATATTTACATGGTCTCTATATCTGTAGATTACAGTATTCATTAAACCTCTAGAACAGCATTTTATACAGTCCTCAAAAATATTTCTTCTAAAAAAAAGACAGGACTGCACAGCAAGTGCATAATATATTCTAACAGTCTAAAAACCAATTGGATTGAAATGTTTAGAAGGATTATAAGGAAGATGTAGTGGAGTCTAACACTTCTCCTCCATTGCAAATGGTTGGTGTGTAGTGTGCACTGGCTGAAGCTGAAAAACAGAAGAAACAGAAAAATATTCATCACATTAATCAACTGTCATGACAAATGAAATTCACTTTAAATATTATTGGACATTAGGTATGGATAATTGGGTCAATTCTAACAAGTGTGTTGCCATCAAAGTCAAATTTTCATTTAGGCAATACGTTGTTATCTAAAAGTTTGTTTCTGCTGAGTGTTTAAGTAAAGCCATCATATTTGCAAAGGTTACAGAGAATGTAATTAGGTTATAGGGATGAGATTGTTTCCTGATCCAAACTATGTTGAAGTAATCATACAATAGTCTACTATATACTGCATATATACTGCACCAGAGCTATTCACTAAGGAAACTGATTGCTTGGGAAAAGTGGTGTTGATTACTAGAGCTGATTCTGAAATTCAGATGACATCAGATTTGAATAAAAAAATAATTAATTCCCATGTCCTAAGCCAAACCCAAATATGAATTGCAAAAAGGCTTTTCATTATTATATTTGCTTCTCTTGTTTCCAGTGCCACAGAATATCACAATTCTCTCTTAGTATTCCTGGTACTAAGAGCTTCTCAGGTAATGTCAATTGATGTCATGACGTTTGACACTGGAGTTTAGATAGACTGGGATGCTGATGTGGTGGAGTTACATACGATTATGACAAGGTAAGTAAAAAATCATGGAGACGAGTTTGCCTGTCTGCAGACACTGTCACTTTTCCCCGAAGAGGCAGGTAAAATGTCAGTGTCAGCATAACTGCATTGGAATTTAAGCAAATAAATTGCCATCATGAAATACATTATGGCAATTAGATGTTTCTGCACTTATCAGGAGTAGTCTTCTATTACTCTCTATTATGCAAATACTAACTTCGACTAAGAAATCTGCATTCAGGTCCACTCCCACTCCCCTCCCTGTGCTTGACTACTGGTCCTTAGTAGAGGTAAGTGCAGTTACCTATCGGTGGCTACACTGAGATAGTATTATCATTTTACTAGTTTCAATTCCAAATCAGGTTCACAGTGAAAAGGCTAGACTGTTTTTCATGAACGAAAATAGTTGCTATTACAATATAGTCTGAAAAATATCCCAAGTTAGCATGGTCCATAAAGACAAGACTGATTTTGGTATACTTTATGAGAAAATACTTTTATTGCAAACACTGCTTCTAGTATGATATTTCTCATTAACTGCCTTATTGTGCTTGCAACCTAATGGTATTATTGTCCCTCTAGGTTAGCACTTTTCATCGATTGAAATTTCCAATACTGGTACTTTTCAGAGTAGTAATAAAGATTTCCAAGAAAACACTGTGCTAAGGTAGCTTAAAATTAAAATAGTTATTGACAGAATTTCTCATACAGGAATCTTCTATGCTTGCCAAAACCTGAGACAATAGGAGATGCCATTCGAGTAAAATGCTCAAATAAGTCCACTCATAAAGCAACTCAGAATTATATGCGGAGTAATGCATCACTTATTCCATTGTTGCAAGTATTCTTCAATAAATGTTCTATTGATTTCTTTTTTTTTTGCTGGCAACAGAATAAGTAAAAGACATACTACCCTTGCCTGTACATAGAATGGTGGACCTCTGTGCTTGTTTGGTGTTCTCTCACAAAATTGTGCCTAGAAGCACTTAACAATCTGTTGATTTTTCTAGTTTTGAACACAGAGCTGTTTCAAAGTTCTAGGGAAAGTACCATGCTTTCAAAATGTCTCTCTGAAAATTTCGTCCTTGCAAATATACCTTTGAACACAATTTGGGGCACAGGAAAAAACTACCCTTGCAGTGGAGCCCCCTCACACTTCAGGGGTTAAATGCTTGCTTATTCTTAGGGGTAGAGGAAAAAGATGTAATACTTACCTTATACCTTGCTCCAGCAGGGTCCATCCAGTGGTGTGACTGGTTCTGCATAGGCTCCACTCTTAAGCCCCATACACACGGTCGGAAAATCCGACCACCAAATCCATCGGATTTGGTCCGACGGATTTAGTCCGACACTGGTGTTGCATACACACGGTCGGACAAAGTTGTCGGAAAATCCGATCATTTTGAATGTGGTGACGTTTGTTGCGTACGACGGGACTACGTAGAGGCTAGTAGCCAATAGCTTTGGTCTTGTAATGTGATCTGAGCATGCGTGGCACTTTGTCCGGTCAGAATTCGATACACACGATCGGAATTGGTATGATCGGACTTTGTTGTCGGAAAATCTATCCAGCAGGAGATAGAACTTTGTCCGTCGGACAATCCGATGGAAACTGTCCGATGGTGCCTACACGCGGTCGGAATTTCCGACAACATTGTCCGATAGGACAGAATCCATCGGAAAATCCGGCCGTGTGTATGGGGCTTTAGATGCTTCTGGCCACGGTCACACTTCTGCCTTCACCATGTACATTGCAGAGTTAATAGCACTGCATTTTACATGATGATGCTTAAGACCTGCCCACAATCTGGAGCACCAAAGGGAGAAGAGGACAGCTATGTTACATAGTTACATAGTTGGTGAGGTTGAAAAAAAGACCCCAGTCCATCCAGTTCAACCTATGATGTGTGTGTGTGTATGTGTTTATGCCAATAGTACATCATATACCCCTGTATGTTGTTGTCGTTAAGGTGCCCATCTAATAGTTTTTTTAAACTATCGACACTTCCTTCTGATACCATTGCTTGTGGAAGAGAATTCCACATCCTCACCATTCTGACAGTAAAGAACCTTCTACGCAGTTTAAGGTTAAACCACTTCTCTTCCAATCTCAGTGAATGGCCACGTGTCTTTTTAAATTCCCCTTCACTGAAAAGTTTTTTCCCTATGTTAGGGTCGCCAGTACAATATTTGTACATTGATATCATATCCCCTCCCAAGCGTCTCCTCTCCAGAGAGAATAAGTTCAATGCTTGTAGTCTTTTCCGATAGCTGAGGACCTCCAGTCCCTTTATTAGCTTTGTTGCCTTTCTCTGGACTCTCTCCAGTTCCAGCACATCCTTCCTGAGGACTGGTGTCCAGAACTGGACGGTATACTCAAGATGCGGCCAGACCAGAGTCTTGTTGAGTATTATCGTTTTATCGCTGGAGTGAATCCCCTTTTTAATGCATGCCAATATTCTGTTGGCCTTTCTTGAAGCAGCTTGGAATTGCATGCCATTGCTGAGCCTGTCATCTACTAGGACCCCCAGGTCCTTTACTATCCTAGATTCCCCCAGAGGTTCTCCCCCTAGCGAGTAACTTGCATTTGTATTTATTGGCACCCAAATGCATTACCTTACATTTTTCAACATTAAACCTCATTTTCCATGTAGTTTGCCCCACCAGCCAGAATGGGGGTAAGGTAAGTAATACAGCCTTCTCATTTCTCCTTAAACGTAATGAGCATTTGAGCAATGACGTTTTTTCTTTTTTTTTTCCAGCCCATACTTTGGCTTTAACAGTTTTGTTGTTTTAATAAATACAGAAATTTGTAATTAACAAAATAAACGGAACTCTGTATTCTACTGCAATCATTAAACCTTCATGCTTAACCGCTTCAGCACCGGGCCATTTTACACCCTTCCTTACCAGAGCACTTTTTGCGATTCGGCACTGCGTCGCTTTAACTAACAATTGCGCGGTCGTGCGACGTTACACCCAAACAAAATTGACGTCCTTTTTTTCCCACAAATAGAGCTTTCTTTTGGTGGTATTTGATCACCTCTGAGGTTTTTATTTTTTGCGCTATAAACAAAAGAAGAGCGACAATTTTGAAAAAAAACACAATATTTTTTACTTTTTGCTATAATAAATATCCCATTTAAAAAAAAAAAACAATTTTTTTCCTCAGTTTAGGCCGATACGTATTCTTCTACATATTTTTGGTAAAAAAAATCGCAATAGGCGTATATAGATCGGTTTGCGCAAAAGTTATAGCGTTTACAAAATAGGGAATAGATTTATTGCATTTTTTTTTTTTTTTTACTAGTAACGGCGGCGATCTGCGATTTTTTTTCGTGACTGCTACATTGCGGCGGACACTTCGGACACTTTTGACACATTTTTGGGACCATTAACATTTACACAGCGATCGTTGCTATAAAATTGCAGTGATTACTGTGTAAATGTGACTGGCAGGGAAGGGGTTAACACTAGGGGGCGCTGCAAGGGTTAAAATGTTCCCTAAGGTAGTGATTCTAACTGTGGGGGGAGGGGACTGACAATGGGAGGAGACCGATCGGTGTTCCTCCGTACTGGGATCACATGATCGGTCTCCTCTCCACTGACAGGACGATGAGCTGTGTGTTTACACACACAGCTCCACGGTCCCGCACGGTCCCGTTGTTTTAACGGGCAATCGCGGGTGCCCGGCGGACATCGCGGCCGCCGGGCACTCGCACCGGGTCCCGAGCGCCGCCGGCGGCGCGCGCGCCCCCTAGGCGGCCGGGAATGGGAGGACGTCATATGACGCCCACCCAGGATGGGAGATCCACCTTGTGGGCGTCATATGACAGTGGGCGGTAGGGAAGTGGTTAAACTGTATCTAAAGCCCAATTTTTTTTTTTTTTATGTTTTGGAGAGGGTAGAGAGAAGTTATCTACACCGTTTGGGTTTTTTGATGTCTGTGTTCCCTCTGGAGAAATCCACCCTCTTTATTTATCATAACACACCACCAAGCTGGAAGTAGAAAAAGACCTAACATTTTGAATTGCCTCTGAAACAGTAATATATGGGAAGTCTTCCAATGGAGACACTTATTACTGTCATAACTGTCTAAGGAAGGACTTCTCTCACTTTCACTGACTTTGCATATATTTTTCTCAATTCTTGATGATTCTATGGAAGAGGGAGTGAAGGTAAACCTTCTCAAGGTGGTACAGACTGCAAAAAAAAAAAAAAAAAACCTCACAGGAGTTTTAACTCTTGCATACTTTATCCAAAAGTAAAAAAAAATGCCTTTAGATGTACTTTACAACTGTGGGTTGAAATAAAAACAGTTTGTTTTGCAAACTGCACAGTCAAACGGCTAAGTGAGAGTTAGTAAATATGTTAAAATTGTGTTCACTTTAAATATCCAATCATGCACTAGAAAGAATCTTGTTTTTTTAAATATTCCCCCACACATAATTGAGTATTTAAAGTGTACACAGCTTCACCTTATCCACTATGAACTTCACTTTTCAAGGGAAACAGCCTATACTCATTTAGTAAGTCCACACGGAAATATCTGCCACATAGGAAGTGCATTATTTTTTGTTGATTAGCAGACCTATACGTTTACATTGTTAGACGGAGCACAACCTTTGTATATCAATGCAAAGCAGGAAGCAGAGACCAAGCATATAGTGAACAAATATAGCTGTAAACCGGTATATATTTTTTACATACTATGGGGGTTATTTACTAAAGGCAAATCCACTTTGCACTGCAAGTGCACTTGGAAGTAAAGTCACTGTAGATCCAAAGGGGACATGCAAGGAACATAAAAAAAATAAAATAAAAAAGACATAATTCTTTTTATTTTCCGTTTTGCAGAAACGCACTATAGTCCATTTAACATGGTTTGCTATGGTATACGTTCACATCTATGTGCTTTTCAGCCGGTGCATTTTTGGAAAGTGCCAGGGACTTTTTTCCCACAGCAGATTGCATTTTGTGTGTAATAGACTTCAATGAAGTCGTATCAGAAACACAAGTGTTGTGTTTTTTTAAGCATTTAGTTTTTTAATTTCCCCTTTAAAAACATTATATATAGTTGTTTGCTAAGGGGCAGGCCGGGAAGCCGGCCAACGTGTCCTTAACCACCGATGAGTCATCAGCTGTTAGCGGGGTTCCCACTGACAGCTGAATGTAAAAAAAGAATTGCTGGCTAAAAAAAATTAAGAAAAATATGGCGTTTGGTCCCTCCAAATGCATACCAGACCCTTATCTGAGCATGCAGCCTGGCAAGTCAGGAAAGGGAGAGGATGAGTGAGTGCCCCCCTCCTGAACCATACCAGGCCACATGCCCTCAACATGGGGGGGTGCTGTGGGGCAGGGGCAGCATGCCAGGATATTGTCATGATTACTTTATGATGTCATAAGGGGGTGGGGTCTCAGGGTGATGTCACTGCATGGCCATGCCCCATAGCTATATAAGAACTGTAAAACACTGAGTTGACAGAACGGCAGGAGCCAGCATCAGAGGAGGAGCATTTTTTTTATTTTCAGCGGGTCAGCAGTGGCAGAGCCGAAGACATTGGCAGAGGAAGCGGAGAAAGAAGACATCATGATTGACATTGGAGCTATGACGGCAGACAGATTTATTTTTAATAAATGACTCGTCAAAAACCGTCTCTTGTTTTTTGTAACACTACGCTGATTTTTTTTTGGTGAATGGGTAGGAGTACAATGTACCCCATACTCATTCACATGGGGGGTCCGGGATCTGTGGGCCCTCTTTCTTAAAGAGAGCATATCCAGATTCGGATAAGCCCCTTACCCACAGACCCCCACAACCACCGACCAGGGTTATGGGGAAGAGGGCATTGTCCCCATCAACATGGGGCATCCCCAGGCATGCAGCCTGGTATGGTTCAGGTTCGCTCATCCCCTCCCTTTCCTGACCTTTCCAAAAATGCATCAAAAACGTGGGTTTAAAAACACAAAATACACCGCAAAACGTGCCTGCAAAACGCAACAACCGCAACCGAATAGATGTGAAGCTAGAATACTAAAATGTTACTAACGAAACCATTTCATTTGTAAATGATATAAGTAATAATTGCCTATATAATGTTCAATTGTGTTTGTCAGATGAGGAATACTTTGGTTTAGCATCAAAGAAGCCCTGGAAATGACATGAAGCTGATTGAGCCTTACTTTTCTCTACTATACAAACATCATTTATTAAAGTCAGTAGTCAGTAAGAGGCTACATTTTTTTTGGCTTTCTTGTCCAACAGGGCCCTTGTGCCTGCCTCTGTGTACATTCTTCATACATTTACACATGTTATAAACTATTTAGCAGAGCCCTGCTGACCAAGCTTTTAAATGGAGTATATGTGTTCTCTGTAATTTGCGGAAAGTCTTAGGGATGCCTTGTTTTCAATTTAGAAAACCGCAGATTAGACTTGAGGCTCTTTAGTACCACTCAAATGGAGCAGGTAACAGTAGGAAACAGCGATAAAGGCTTTTTATCCCACAGCTAAAAAATGTTTAGTAAGAAAAAAGTCATTTTAAACTACCGGAAAAATAGGGCAGACAAATAATTGCACAAGCAATACATTTATGATTGCAAATATTTAAAGCTGAATTTAAAGCATTCCAGTGACAAAAATGTATGGAGCCCAAATGCTGCTTGCCAGTCATACAAAGAATTGTTAATAGCTTTCTAATTTGTTTGCTTGTTGCCTATAAACTGTCACAGGCACCTGGACCCACTCTGTCTTTTCTTCTGTAGCATTACTAATGGGCATAATTGGGAGCAGCACAGTTTCTGTGCCTGCCTGGCCATGCCCACCCAAATGATAGACTATGCTCTTCCTACCCAAACACAAACCTTATCCAAAATGTGCCATACCTACAAGTGATACCAGGACTTGTAGCTTCCAGATTACTGAGTAGTAGGGATGAGCCGAACACCCCCGGGTTTCGTTCGCACCAGAACCTGCGAACGGACCGAAAGTTTGCACGAACGTTAGAACCCTATTAGTTACAATGGACGCGAACGTTCGAAATCTAAAGTGCTAATTATAACAGCCAATATGCATCTTATTGTCATAAAAAAAGTTTGGGGACCCGGGTCCTGCCCCAGGGGACATGTATCAATGCAAAAAGAAGTTTTAAAAATGGAAGTTTTTTCTGGAGCAGTCATTTTAATGATGCATAAAGTGAAAAAAAAGTGAAATATTCCTTTAAATATGGTACCTGGGGGGTGTCTAAAGTATGCCTGTGAAGTGGCATGTGTTTACCGTGTTTAGAACTGTCCCTGCCTGCCTATCAATCCTCTTTCCCTGCACTTTGCCCACGCAGAAATCAATGATCAATAGTTCACAGTTCCACTGTCCCTGCCTGCCTATCAATCCTCTTTCCCTGCACTTTGCCCACACAGAAATCAATGCTCAATAGTTCACAGTTCGACTGTCCCTGCCTGCCTATCAATCCTTTTTCCCTGCACTTTGCCCCCACAGAAATCAATGATCAATAGTTCACAGTTCCACTGTCCCTGCCTGCCTATCAATCCTCTTTCCCTGCACTTTGCCCACACAGAAATCAATGATCAATAGTTCACAGTTCCACTGTCCCTGCCTATCAATACTTTTTCCCTGAACGGTGCAACACACTACACAAGGCCGCCGGCGCGGCGGCCTTATATAGTGTGGGGCGTGTACTAAACCCCCTGAGCTATAATTATTGTTCTCCTCGCTGCTGGCGCTATGATTGGCCAAGCATGCGGGGTCACAGTGCATGCTTGGCCAATCATCAGCCAGCAATGCACTGCGACTGGCGCAGTGCATTGCGGGCCATTCACATCACACAAATTTGATGCACATGGCCCCCAGAGTTCTGGACTCGACGAGTGGACGAACGGCCGATGTTCGATTCGAACATGGGTTCGAATCGAACACCGGGCCCATTCCTACTGAGTAGGTTACAACACCATTTTCCCCACCTCTGGGGCAATTTCAGGGTAAAATAAGATGTATATAGCCCATGTTTTCTTATTTCAGTTACACATGCAGCTAGAACAGGCAATGCCCTACAACTCGGAATTCATCCTTATGATTAGAATGATTATAAAGTTTAGGTTTCCTTTAGAGAAAAACTAGGGGCATTAAAGCCAATGTGGGCTTTGTCCATTCAGGGCAAATCCAAAGGTTTTCTCTGATCCCCAACCACTCCCCAGCCTATACTTACCTTTCATTTGTTCCCCCGCTGCTCCATTAAGCATTGGGAATGAAATATATATAATTAAACATTATACTTCTGATATGCCCTGTACTTCTGAATGTGAAGGATAATTTCACTCATACCCTGGGATAGCCCTGAGACAATTAGCACTGTCACTCTGCCTCTACTGATTTATAGCTTACACTGGACTTTCCTTCTGTTAGGACCGAGTTCTTCTGCTGGTGGCACTGTGGTGCTCTGGGAAGAAAGCTGCAGTTTTTACAGTGTTCATGTACCCAGTCTTGATTCTCCCCTTCCTTGCATCCCTGGTATCCATTGTTTCCCGTGTCCCTCATTGTGTATATATTTTGTATATAGTTAGTGGTTAGGTCTCTGTTTATTACGTATTTTGTCACTGGGCTTTGTTCATGTTTACTGTTTGCTGGTGTGTGATTGTCTTTTGTTTCACTGTAAATAAATCTCAATTTAAAGATATATACATAAGGTCTGGTTTCTGTGTGTAGCTACATATATCTGGTCTCCCAGATGCTGATTCCTGACACCTTCATTTCAGGCAGCTGAATAGAGCAGCAGGGGAGTGAAGAAAAGGAGAGTACACCCCTCACATTTTTGTAAATATTTTATTATATCTCTTTATGTGACAACACTGCTGCTCCCATTGCTTCCATTGCTCCGTTGTTATGCAACTATTCCCCTGAAGTCTCTTCTCTAAGGTGCTCTGACTGGCGGTCACACACCTTCTTCGTCAAATACAAAGCAGGTCCAATGACTACATAGTTACATAGTTGTTAATGTTTTGATAATGTTTAATAAAGACACTGGTCCATCCAGTTTAACCTGGGACTGTGTGTTTGTGTGTGTGTGACTACTATTTTCCAAATCCCTGTACATTGTGTTTGCTAAGGTTAGGTTCCCACTGCTGTGACCAGATTTTGATTCGACTTTCAGTGCGATTATGTGATGCAACTTGGATGCTATTAGGATGTGGTTTGCATTGTATTCTATGTGGCCAGAATTCTGCTGGAATCGCACCAAAGTAGCACAGGACCCTGAAAACAATGGGATTTCCATTGTCATACAATTCTGTGCTACTCAAGTCACATCTGAAATCATACTAGTGTGAACCAGGCTTTAGAAATATATTTAAATGTTTTTGAACTTATCTACACTATCTGATTACAGCACCAACTGTGGAAGGGAGTTCCACATTCTCACTACTCCAACAGTAAAGAACCCCTTACACAATTTAAGAATGAACCATTTCTCGTCCAACTTTATTGTGTTGCTGCATGTTTTATTTAGAACCTAAGATTAAAAAGTTTTCTCCCAATACTAGAGTCACCATTCATGGATTTGTATATTGCGCCTCTTCTCCAGGAAAGAAAGTTTAATATTAGTAGTTATTCCTCATAACTGAGATCCTTCAGCCCCCTTATTAGCTTTGTTGCCCTTTGCCTGACTCTCTCCAGTTCAAGAACATCCTTCCTGAGGATTGGTGACCAGAACTGAACAGCATACTTAAGATACAGCCGAACCAGAATTTTGTAAAGTGGTAGAATTATAGTTTTATCTCTTGAGTAAATACCCTTTTTAATGCATGTTCATAGTCTGCTTGCCTTGCTTGCCACAGCTTGACAGCTAGTAGTCTGTCATCTACTAGTATCCCCAGATCCTTATCCATCCTTATACATCCTTATCCGAGGTTCTTCCCTTAGTGTGTAATTTGGATGCATATTTTAAACTCCCAAGTGCGTTACTTATAATTTTCTTACATTGAATCTCTTCTGCCATATATAGGTCTTCTATATAGGTCTTCTTGTAAAGTTTCTTTATCCTGTTGGGATGTCATTGCTCTGCTTAGCTTTGTATCATTAGCAGACACTGGGATTAAATTATTTATTCCAACCTCTATCTCATTTATAAACAAGTTAAACAGAATTGGTCTCAGAAGAGAATCCTGGAGCATGCCATTAACAACACCAGACCATTCAGAAAATATGACGTTAATCACCACCCTCTGGACACGCTCCTGCAACCGGTCTCCTGTCCAGGTACATACCATGTTCTCAATGCCAAAAGACCTTAACTTGTAGATTGCTCATTTGTGAGGTACTGTATCAAATGGCCTAGCAAATTCTAAATACACTACATCCGCAGGCCTTCCTCTATCCAAATTAAAGCTCACCTCCTTATAGAATGATAAAAGTTTGGTCTAGCAAGAACGGTTCTTAATAAATCCATATTGGTTACAACTAATGATCATATTTTCATCAGCAAATTCTTAGATATGGTCCTTTATCATTTTTTCAAATAGTTTACATACTATTGATGATAGGCTGACTGGTCTGAAGTTAGCAGGCATATATGTCGGCTCTCTTCAATGGTCTTGCATTTTAAGTGATGATGGTGAGGGGATGAAGCATTGAACAGAAAACTGTGTGCCTGGAGCCTGCTAGAGTGAGCAATAAGGTAAGCATTATATCCTTTTCCTCTCCCCCTATACTTAACAAATCTAAAAATGTGCTTGCAGCGACCCTCGTCCCCTCCTTTCTACACTGCAACAGTGTTTTTTGTGTAATTCCCAGAGTTCAGCTTTATGGAGAAGATGTAGAGAGAGAAACTAAACTGTAAAAACTGGTGCAGCAATCATGTGTCCTGGGATGGCAGAACATAGACATGGGAATAGTTTTCACTGAAAGTGAAAGAAGGCTGTACTGACACCATCACCCACAATGCAGAACTACTGTTGCATGAGCCAAAAGATGTCTGTTATAGGCCATGTGACCTGAACTCATTTATCTCCACTTTCAATGACGTGACCGCAGGGGAACCATAAGGAGGTGACAGATTTACCTGTGGCACTTTACAGCATTAATTGGCCTTTGCTGGAGCACACAGGACTGAACATTCTACAGGTTAGTGAGAATCTGACCAATACACTATAAGTTAAATTCTGAGCATCTAAGAATAAATTATAATACATACTGACATTTTTTTTATTCAGGTGAAATATAATATATGTTATTGGCATAAGATAGAGTGTAATTCTGCTTTCTGAAATACTCACACTGGGAATATGTAGTTGCAGTTCCACTGACACTGAATCTGTTTAAATGAAGTCTGTGTGTTACAACATTTTTCTGTGGTTGAAATAGGATGATATGGACCTTTGGTGCAAACAGACATCCTAGCACTACAAAACCACTTAGACTTACAGAAATACACATGGTTGTAGTCTGGACCTAAAACAAAAGAAAGAATAAAATGATGCTTGTAAACCAGCCTTCCAACAAAAATCACCCATATAATTGCATTACACATATACATTGAAAGATTGACCAGCTGCAACCCAGAGAAATAAAAAATACCATAATAACTCACTTTTCCCACAAGACATCCTTCTAACCTTCAAAATTTAAGTTCATTGTAGAAATTCATTCAGTTCATAAGAAATTGCAGACAAAAATATCAAAAAAGTTAATCTCAGATATATACTGAATTTACTATAGACTGCCAGCATGACATAATCCTCTAGTATACAAGAAAAAGAACCGCTGCTCCAGGTGTATAAAGATAAGGCTGATTGGAGTATCTTGCAGAGTGCTAGCCCCGGCCCGCCTCCATGGGAAACTTGGAAAGAAGAAAGAAATGGCTGCACATCCAGAACTTGCCTTTTATTTTGTTTCACAAAGATAATAACCAAAGACACCAAACTGTGGTCAAGTAGATGCGTTTCACACATACATCTTGTGCTTAATCATTACTAAGCACCAGATGTATGTGTGAAACGCATCTACGTGACCACAGTTTGGTGTCTTTGATGTTATCTTTGTGAAACAAAATAAAAGGCAATCGGAGTTCTGGATGTGCAGCCATTTCTTTCTTCTTTCCTGACATAATCCTCTGCATGAATAATGCATTAACTATTTCATCTCACTTCAGAAACAATATAACCTATCTATTAATATACCATGATGCAAATATGGTTATAGACCACGTGCCTAAATATAGAAAATAGGCTTAAAAGAGAAGTATGGCTAAAGCTCTTTTGACCATACTTCTCCTGTGCGTCACAGGAGTCCACTTAGTTCTGCATGCCTGTAACCCAGATTCAGCCTACAGTGGGCTAAATCCTGCTGTTGGCTGACATTTCAAAGCTGGTCCAGGATCTGCAGGGATCTGGACTATAATGTCAGTAACCACACAGATGCCTGACCAGATGTGCACTGCTGAGAGCCTGAGATAGCTGCTCCTGCCCCCACCCCAGCCCGGTGCTACAGTGAGCACTGGGGGGGGGGGGCAGAGCACTGAGCAGTGACTGACATTCACCACTCTGTGCTCAGAACAGACCCAAGAACTGAGCAATCAGTGGTCGTTGCTCACTCAGTTCTCAGCGTAGTTCAAAAAGCTATAGCCATAATTATTGCCATATCAACAGTCAGTCATGTGACTGCTAAAGTCAGTTCTCTATGGCTCTAAATGCTGCAAATAACTGTTGTCATGCTTAATGATTACTGAAACTAATACATACTAATAAATGTATCTGCGGTTACAATATATGACTGCAGCTCTGTATATAGTTGGTATCTTTTCAGATTTTTTGCTTAACTTTGTAAGGATTCTTTACCTCTTATGGTATCAGGTTTAGAGCTGCTCCTCCTAATGTTTTTTATGATATGGTCGGAGATGGCATCACAGCCCTTGTTTCCAGTTATTAGACTGTGAGGCATTCTTTGTGTTGGGTTGTACACTATTTACTAGGGGCAGCTGGTCCCAAGGATCATTCACCTGTCTCCCAACTGAATATCTGAGGTGGGAACTGGTGTTCTCATTAAAAGCCATATCTAGTAAAGAAGCCATTAAGATTTGTATAGTTTGGCCAGATCTAAAATAGTTTTTTATAGCATAAATGTAAAGCAGCATCATTACGAAAATGCTAAAAAAATGTATATCTTACCAAATAATTTCAATAAAAGCACTATATACTTTTCAAGATACAGATATAGTATATCTGGTCTGGAAACACATTTCTCATAAAATTTCAAAAGCCAAAATTAGAGAACATGATTAGTAAGGCAGTGACTTCAAGGCTGCCTGTTGGTTCAGTAGACACATTAGCACCAAACATTATCATGCAAGAACTAACTAGACTACAGCTATACAGTTTTATGAGAGTGTAGAGGCCAGCATATCAAAGGCAGGGCCCATGTGTAAGTGTAGGCTAATATATTTTAGATATAGTAATTCAAGATCAGGGTCAGTCTTTTACATCAAAAATGAAACGCTCATGCTTTCAGATAATTAATCATGTACCTGAGTATTTTGTTTGAATTCCAAATTTACAGGCTTTAGTATTGATGTTACATGAATACTTTTTAAATGGGCACTTAGCTACTAGGAAAAGATCTAGCTTGTAAAGCTCCCAGATTCCGCTGAACAGACATGTAATACTGAATTGAAAGTGCTTGTCCCTTGTCATATGGCAGCAATTATACAGTAAGGATGCCACTTCAAGGGTCTCTAAAGATTAATTACTATAGTACGAAAAGTGAGAGAGTTGCCTATTTACTTCCAACGTTAATCACTGTTGGGTAAAGTGACCAACAATTCTAACATCAAGGTCTAATTCCCTGCATTACAATATATATATATATATAAATAATATATATTGTGTATCGCTGCTAAGCATCAAGCATAACGTGCTTATTTAGTAAAAAAACATGCCTACCCCATGTACATATATAATTATAATTAAAAGTTATACCTAGAAATAAATATGTCTTTTAGAGATTAACACAAATGTATAATATTGTTTAAATTGTGTTAATCTCTTTTGCACACATATTAAAAAATACTACATTTTACATACATGTTCATAGGTATATTAAAGGCATCTTAGTAAGGTCATAATAAAACAATTTAACATATTAATGAACTTACCCTGTAGTCACTTGATGTCACATAGAATATGGGAAGGAATGCAAGCCAGATTATACAAGTTGTATACATTGTAAATCCAATAAACTTGGCTTCATTGAAATTTTCTGGGCATTTCCTTGTCTTGAAGGCATATACAGTACATAGAATTACTAGAACAACATCGTATGTTAAAGAAATTAACATACTGGAATCCTTGACATTGCATTTCAGTATGACAGTTTCCCTCTTCTCTGGAATTGTAAACCGCCTGGTTCCTGGATACTCCAACATTAACCACACAGACACAATGACAATCTGAACTGAGATAAGACTTAGACATATGATGACTTGAGACTTGGGACTGATGAATTTAGGTCTTTGAGCACCTTCTGCCACCCCACTGAAAATTCTGGCAATGCGATTTGTTTTTGTAAGGAGAGCTGAGTAGCAAACTACAAAAGAGGTCCCAAGTCCCAATCTGCGTAGAGTACAAATAACTGGGGAAGGTTTGGCTATGAAGAAAAATGTCATACAGTAGCACAAAAATACACCAATCAGTAGAATGTAGCAAAGTTCTCTCCCTGAAGCTTTTACTAAAGGAGTACTGTTATTCTTGACAAAAACTCCTCCAACTAGAAATGTACAGATAAAGCCAAGACACGCAATGGTCACCGGTCCAACGGCCCATGCATCTTCCCACTTGATGTAGTCTTCTGGTAGGTCATAGCAACCAGTTAAATCTGAGGTTGGCCACCGGCCTGGACCACAGTCAATGCATGTGAACTCATCTGCCAGGTATTCATAAGTTTCACATGGAATACAGATCCAGCAGCAAACGTCTCCTGGTTGCATATTTTTCATTTCATTTGGTGCGCATGGGTCACTGCACTGTGAAGTTGGAACCATACTCTTCGACCACTGTATCAAGTCAAAATCCAAGGACAGGGTTTCAGCCCACTGGCCTATCTTTAAATAGGAGTATTTTCCATTGTTGTACTGGAAATTGAATACATTGTACAGACCAAGCCCATCTCCATAAGCATCGAACTTCACAAAGCTGTCTGCACTTAGAGGAATAAATGGAGCTGTCAAAAGAAATACGAATGCATGAGAATATATACGTGTAGTAAACATCCATCCTACCATCATAAACATAATAATGCACACTGATTGTCCTAATAAGCATGCATAATAAAAGGTCAAGTGTACAACTGACACTTTGTCCCCTCTGTTTGTAGATACTTACTATTTGCAAGCTACTGGTCACCCTCATGTGGCAGTCAAAGAGCCTTTTAAAATACTTGTACTTTCATATATGAAAGATCATGTGACTCTCTTCCCTTTCTTCCACAATGTAGTGATTGGCAATTGGCATATGTGTTCAGGCCCAAGCACTGCCACATGTGTGTCATGTGTATGTTCTAATATGGACTAATACCAAAATTACAGAGGGTTTAATACACAGAGCTCTGGGGAGGCAACTCAAGCAGTGGGGGGATGTTTTGGAAAAGTAAGTATCAATTAAAGGGGAGGTTATCAAGAGGGCATTTTACTTTGTATTGAACATGTTTCACTTTAACTACCAGACCAGTTTTTGCACCAAATGCCAAAAAAACGAACAAAAACAAACGTTCTTAGGAAAGTTTTTATTTTTTTATTTTCTACTTTTTCCCCTTCTGTTTTTATGGTTGAAACTTAAACAGTCAAACAAATATTTGCGCGTACTGTACTGTTACAAATACCAAATATGATTAGATCACTGATATAATATATTGAAGCCTTGATACACATAATATGCAAAAAGCTTTTCAGTTAGGTAATTTCAAGGCGGTAGATGTGGAATTTTACTTACTCTTTAGTGCAATTATATAACATCTTTCCTGACGCCTATACATACTTTTTGCATGTCCACACATGACTTACATCCATAGTCATATAACCAATACATAAACATAAAAGTATTGATGCTATTAAAGACAAACGATGATGGTTTTGTTTTGGACCAATTTTTTGGTGTTTTTTTTTTGTTGCTACTTTAATAAAATCTTTAAAAATAAACATTTATTTCAGGGAGTGTCATGACACCTATCCCTAGACTGACACTAAACTAATATTCTACACTGACAATTGAAGCAAAATAGCACAGTATAGCACACAAACTAACTAATAGCACTGAACAGAGCCCTGTTCTATCTCTCTCCATTCCGAAATCGCACTAAAAATGGCTGCCATTTAAAGAATACTTTTATACTGTGGGGCGGCAATGAGTCACGATTAGATAAAGTCATGACTCTGACAGTGCTTTGTGCCCTGATTGGCTGAAGCTTTCACTGCTTCAGCCAATCAGGGCTTGCAATGCACTGTTCAGCGCCGCAATGCATTGTGGTTTGTTCAGGGGGGCCAAACAAACGGTCGAACAACACGTTTGTTTGGCTTTTCACCGAACATCCGAACAGCAAAGGTTTGGCCCAAACTTATGCTCGGGCTGAACCGTTTGCCCATCCCTAATGCTCAGTTGTGTCTTTTTATGCTGGAGAGAATAATTTCTTGTTCTCAGCGCTAGCCAGGTCACATGATATTGACATCACACATGTGGGCGTGTATACAGGCTGAAGTGGATATTTTCTCCTACCTTAACTCTCAGCACTGGAGAAACTCTGCAGTTTATCACTAACCGTGGTATACAGATCAGCCAAAAAGGTATATAGTGGCAATATTTTAAAGTAAAAAGAAAATGTATAAGCTGTAGGCACTGTGGGGGGGGGGGGTTTCATGTGGGGGTATTTTCATATTACTGGGTTTAGTAACACTTTAATGATGAATCTTATTAGCACTCATACTATATTAGTGTAATATAAATAATATTTATAGAATCTGACCAACTCTGCATGAGTGTGGCTGTTTTTTTCCGCTACTGAGCTGTTCATTTATTCAACCCTTTGTAAGAAGCAGTAGTCAGGCTTCTACTTTTTTCTCGAAGCATTAAAAAAACTAAAATCCAGAAAAATTGCAGGATGTTATTATGCTTACTGTGACTTGACTGGCAATGTGTTCCTGTGTGAATCCACTAATGTACAGGTTGCAGTCTGCATTTTATTCAGTAATTCTGTACATTTATTGCTCAACACTTTTTTTTTAAATCACAAAAAGAAAGACTGTAAGAGGGAGGGATGGGGGTTCAATGGGATTTATACTGGATTTGTATTTCATTTATTTTCTTATTAAGGCCAGGGCTTGCAAAAAAATTAAATAAATATATATATATATATATATATATATATATATATATATATATATATATATATATATATATATATATATATATATATATTTAAGTCTGATAAATGAAAAACATTGCATATACATATTTTACATTTTATTGAGCTAGCAGGTGGAGGTTATTTTCTCTTTCCAGGCTCTCAATTTGCTTTAATCTTTGTGTTTTTAAAACTCACTAGCTCAAGATTACATACAGAAGTAGATGACAGCAGTGATTCATCCCTTACCAGATGGCTTAGTTCTAAGTTTCAGTAAAAGTAAGACAAATTAAACTACTGTTGTGCTGTCTCTTTAAAAGACACAATACTCTTGGCATCCTTTGTCAAATTTGTAAAATATGGTGTCTAGATAGCCAAAACAACAGCAAGAAAACAACAACAACAAAAAAAACTATTTCATTGGATATGATCTAAAAAGAATAATTAAATAAAACTGACTCACAAGCCTTATAATTTCACTACAACCTTTACCGTAATTAAGTAATATTTATAAGAAAAAAAAACCCTTATATATATTATGAAGCAGCTGAGCTGACCTGTGTAGCTCCTCTGAGGCCCCTGACTTTTGTGGAAGTATTCTAGAAAGAAGTAATATTAGTGTAGGTAAATGCACACAATATACCCAGCATATATTCCATGAAACAGAAGACATTAAATCCAGCACAGTGCAGCCAACACACAATAATAGGCACAAATCTCGAAAAGCAGCAGCACACCATATCCAACATAGCAATACCATTACTGTACATTAAGACTTTGCTATCCTCCTCCTACCTCTTCATATTTGTTACTAAGAACTCTCACTTCCTTTTATATGAATGGAGACAGCACCATAGCCTTCTGTTCAAGCATTAAATAACTTAAACGGACAGTAACAAACTTTAGATTTTGTTGGGAAACATAAGGACACATGACACAGTGTTTCCCATTGATCCTTGGAAGTCACAGTGGCATCCAGCATGTAAACATGGAGCTGTTCAATTTCTACTCTACTGTAATAATAAAATAATAATAATAATAAAAAAATGTATTTGTATAAAAAGGTTTATGTCGCAGTCAAAAGACAGAAATATTTTACAGACACCATGTAAACGTATTTACTAGGCTGCAATACAGAAGGACTAGACAGATTTGGTTCCCCCAATATAAAAATTTGAGGGTTTTTTTTTCTGGGCCAAAAGCTACGAAAACTGAACTGATTAGCTGGACAGTATGTACTCCTTATTTTCTAAGATTCTATGACAGAAGAATATCTGGCAAAACTGATCTGAGATAAACAAATCACAAGATCTTTTTTGTTCTTAGATCGTAGACCCAAACAATTTTAAAACTTTGATAATTTGATACAGACTCTAGCTTTTGAACTATCTCACTTTTCCAGAGGGAGAGAAGCCCGGCGCCATCGGGAGACCGTCCACCCATCCACTATACATCCCAGTGCTAAATCCGGCATCAAGGGGGCCACCAGCCCAGTGCTTACGGGGGGGGGGCATCCATCCACCCACCCTCTCACTTCACCCAGGGCTCCATCCACTTCTCCCGGTGTGCCGCAGCATTTCTGTTAGCTAGTGCTCACATCTAGGATATGTCAGGTCTATGGATCCATACGGGCTGAGGTTTCATTTTTAATTCATTGTCGTCCCACAATCTTCTCGCCCATTCAACATACGTCATACGATGCACGCTCATTTCATTACACTTGTACGACTACCCACATGGTCTGTGGGTACACTAGCCCTGAGGGTTTCAGTTTTGCTACCTGTCTCTGTTTTTTCTGTCGTAGTATTTTGTTCGTAGCATTCCTGTCGTAGCATTTTGTTCGTAGCATTTCTATTAGCTAGTGCTCACATCCAGGGTCTGTCACATCTATGGATTAATACGGGGTGAGGTTTAATTTTTAATTCATTGTCGTCCCACAATCTTATCGCCTGTATACCATACGTCATACATGCACGTTCACCATTACACCTTTACTACTACCCACCATGGTCTGTGGGTACCTCAGCCCTGAGTGTTCATTTTAATTACCTGTGTTGTTGTTTTATGGGTTGGTTGTCTGTTCTCATTTCTCTAGTTTGTGTTTCCTTAGATCAGGGTATGTCACGCGTTTCGGAAGCAGACAATTCACATTCATCTCTCCACCGCCGCATGGGGGTTTAGTGCATAGTAGCACCCCATCATTAAGGTGTGGGACCATACCAAACTCATAGCTGAGTTTTATCGCTGGTGTACCCCTTTCCCGGCCTCAGCTGGGGGGGGCAGTACTTATAAGGTTGTTATTCCCAACTCCGTTCCAACCTCTTCCATCCACCAGCGCAGAACATGTTTCTATGCATGATTCTTCAACCCGGATTCATGCGGTACTTAATGCACTCTTACGTCCATGCTACAATTGTTAGATAGGATGGAGGGGATCAAAGCCCACTTGGCTTGAGTGGAGGTTTCAGCTGCGACCCAGCTCCTGCTCTTCTCAGTGCGCCTGCAGGTGATGTTGGAATTTCTTTAGAGTGGCATGTAGAACTGGGGGCAAGCTTGGTCACAGGTGATCAATCTGGCCAATGGTTCTTTATCCAGAGTATTCTAAGGGCTTCTACCAAGGGTGGGAATGTTTCATAGGTTCATGTCTCCGGCTTTCGCTGCATATTGCCTCGGCAACTTGGCCTCATCTGTCAACACTATCAATTATCTATCAGGGGACCAGCATTTCAGGCCCCTACAAACTCCTGTCAGTCTGTCAATTTTTTGCAGCTCACCTTCTCTAAGCTGTCAAGGGTATTCATGGAAGTCAGGGATGTTCTCTTTGGCACGGCTACCAGTTACCGGCCAGGTTTTCATGGTGTTTCAGAATTCCTGCCTCCTACCCTTGTCGCAGTTCCCAGTTAGTGCCCTAGGCAGTTCTCTTTTACTACGCTTAAAACTTCCCCATTATTAGAATAGATGGATAAGCCAGGGGTTCATGGTTATATTACTGTACCACAGTAACAGTGTCAGTTTAAAATATTTGTCCTTCACTGCAATATTCCTTGGGTCTGCTCTTTCTCCCTCTCCCCATGCATCCTCTGACTACAAACAGTTCATTCTCATGTCCAGGTTACTTGCCAAACTAGGATCGAATCCTAAACCCCTTTTCTGGTTATTCGTCTGGATCCGAGGCAACTTTAGTAGGTCCCGAACAGGGGGGTCCCTTCTTTATCATCAGGTACATGGGGTGCTGGAGATCCTCCATTTAGCAGCTACATACGTAAACCCCTTTTTCTGTAGTCATCCCGGCATTCGCTATTTTCTGGACTGATGGTTGTTGCTGGCCCTTCTTTGAAGCTTTTACATCACACCTACTTCGTGTCTCTTTTTGCCCTCTTTTAGGCATACTGACCAGCTAGGCCAAGGCACACCTCAGGTCTTGGTAGTTACAATTATTGCATTTCCAAGTGAAGACTTTGACTACAATTTGGAAGGCTGGCCGCAGGCTAGCCTGAATTTGTAGGAGGGGTTTGAGGGCATATATCCCTCCTCCTCCTCCATCAGATCCTTTGTCGGCTCATTTCCGGGTTCCCACCCATTCCCCCATACTTTCATAATTTCATTTACATTTCATACATATTCATTCAGGGTATGCCCTCTTTTAGGCATACTGACCAGCTAGGCCAAGGCACATCTCAGGTCTTGGTAGTTAGGATTATCGCATTTCCAAGTGAAGACTCTGACTACAAATATATATATATATATATAAAAAAAATTAGAGCCACGTTTATAAATTTTAAGACTAAGACACCTTTTAAGCCTTTATTGAGTAGGTCAGCATTTTTGGAAGGAGAGAGAGAGAAATCAGTTGGAGCTTGAAATCTAAAATCTTGTTTCTACTTTTGAAGACTAAAGATGGATAAAATGTGACAATTTTGCAGTATAGTTTTTAAGCTGAACAGGCATTTAGCATCTGTAAGAAATAGTGTATTTTTGGATACTGACAATAGAAATAGTATACAGGTTTGCACCACAGCTAGAAAGACTGTTTGGACAGCTTGCACATTCTGAGTGACTGAGCATGCATTTAGCATCCTTGGGAAAAAAAATACCTTTTCTTGGATACTGACAATGGAAATAACAAACAGGTTTGTACCACAGCTAGGTTTGCACTAAACTCCCAACACAATGACAAAGGGCTGCTAGAAAGCTGGTTTGTTATAGTGTGTGGGCTGCAATGATGAATTTGGCAATGCATTATGGGATGTTCTATGGATAAATTGTCACCAAATGCCCCAAAAGGTCAGGATTAGGTTGAACATCTGACCAGCGAATATTCAGTCTGTACTTTTGTTGGGACAGAACACTTAGCTCATCTCTACTATAAAACAAGCCATTAATAAAAACATTAAAAGGGCCAAATTAACACAGCATATTAAAAAAATAACATGCCTCAATCACAAGACAAATGTAAGTTAATTTTTAGATACAGCAACAGGCAATGTGCCAGCAATGTGTCCTTGGTGACAAGGGCTTGAAAATAAGAATAAACGTATATTACATATAAACTGGTAATTTGTTTACTGATAAACAAATTGCTATTCTGAGCAAAGTGGATTTATATAGTTTGGTAAATTGTAATGTTTTTAACATTATTTAGAATAGTATATCAGCCTTGAATAAGAACATGATAGAAGATGAAGTTTCAAATTTGAATCTATATCCCCTATTGTCATTAATAGGGATTAGGTTATAAAATCTGCCAACAAGGCAAGGGCCATTGTGGTAATGGACAGGACTTGCTATTTGCAAGTCCTGTCCATTGCCACCATTTTAAATGTTGCTTTGACTTACTAATTGCTAGTTAATGTCCTTCCTTGTATTCAGCTACAGATCAGATACCTAGTATAGTATTGTTCTGGTGTCTATCTTCACTGGAACAGAAAGTCATGGGAACTACAAAATGTCATAGTTGTGTAACAAATGCTATATTAGAGTAAAAAACAATCAAATAAATATATAAAATAAATACATAATATGTGATATACAGTGGTGTGAAAAAGTGTTTGCCCCCTTCCTCATTTCCTGTTCCTTTGCATGTTTGTCACACTTAAGTGTTTCGGAACATCAAACCAATTTAAACAATAGTCAAGGACAACACAAGTAAACACAAAATGCAATTTGTAAATGAAGGTGTTTATTATTAAAGGTGAAAAAAAATCCAAACCATCATGGCCCTGTGTGAAAAAGTGATTGCCCCCTAAACCTAATAACTGGTTGGGCCACCCTTAGCAGCAACAACTGCAACCAAGCGTTTGCGATAACGTGCAATGAGGCTTTTACAGCGTCCTGGAGGAATTTTGGCCCACTCATCTTTGCAGAATTGTCCTAATTCAGTTACATTAGAGGGTTTTCGAGCATGAACAGCCTTTTTAAGGTCATACCACAACATCTCAATAGGATTCAGGTCAGGACTTTGGCTAGGCCACTCCAAAGTCTTCATTTTGTTTTTCTTCAGCCATTCGGTGGTGGACTTGCTGGTGTGTTTAGGATCATTGTCCTGCTGCAGAACCCAAGTTCGTTTCAGCTTGAGTACACGAACAGATGGTCGGACATTCTCCTTCAGGATCTCTTGGTAGACAGCAGAATTCATAGTTCCTTTTATCACGGCAAGTCTTCCAGGTCCTGAAGCAGCAAAACAGCCCCAGACCATCACACTACCACCACCATATTTTACTGTTGGTATAATGTTCTTTTTCTGAAATGCAGTGTTCCTTCTACGCCAGATATACTTGGACACACACCTTCCAAAGAGTTCCACTTTTGTCTCATCGGTCCACAGAATGTTGTCCCAAAAGTCTTGGGGATCATCAAGATGTGTTGTGGAGAAATTGAGACGAGCTTTGATGTTCTTTTTGCTCAGCAGTGGTTTTCTCCTTGGAACTCTGCCATGCAGGCCATTTTTGCCCAGTCTTTTCCTGATGATGGAGGCATGAACGCTGACCTTAACTGAGGCAAGTGAGGCCTGCAGTTCCTTGGACGTTGTTGTGGGGTCTTTTGTGACCTCTTGGATGAGTCGTCGCTGCGCTCTTGGGGTAATTTTGGGCGGCCGACCACTCCTGGGAAGGTTCACCACTGTTCCATGTCTTCGCCATTTGTGGATAATGGCTCTCACTGTGGTTCGCTGGATTCCCAAAGCTTTGGAAATGGCTTTATAACCCTTTCCAGACTGATAGATCTCAATTACTTTCTTTCTCAATTGTTCCTGAATTTCTTTGGGTCTCGGCATGATGTGTAGCTTTTAAGGATCTTCTGGTGGACCTTACTGTGTCAAGCAGCTCCTATTTAAGTGATGCCTTGATTGTGAACAGGTGTGGCAATAATCAGGCCTGGGTGTGGCTAGAAAAATTGAACTCAGGTGTGGACAACCACAGTTATAGTATGTTTTAACAAGGGGGGCAATCACTTTTTCACACAGGGCCATGATGGTTTGGATTTTTTTTCACCTTTAATAATAAACACCTTCATTTACAAATTGCATTTTGTGTTTACTTGTGTTGTCCTTGACTATTGTTTAAATTGGTTTGATGTTCCGAAACACTTAAGTGTGACAAACATGCAAAGGAACAGGAAATGAGGAAGGGGCAAACACTTTTTCACACCACAAATGCAGCGCATGAGAAAAAATTAAATTTAATAATTGTAGTGTTCATAAGCAAACATCGAGCAATTAAAATAAGTGCAAATGTGCAAACAGTACACGTGTTGTCAAAACAGCCACTAAACAGTCCAATAAAGACAGTGAGAACTCATCCAAAAAGTAATCTTGCAAAGAAATGACTATGTGCAGTGCCCTAGTGAATCCGTCACAATCCCCCTTTCACCTTTTAAATGCAACCCTTATTGCAAAAGGTCTTGTGTGCATATCCTATTTAGAAGCAGGACTGGGCTATATCTTTAATCATGGATGTTCAAACACCAATGGCTCTCTGTGATAAAAACAAAACCTTTATAGCTAAAAAGAAAATTAAATGATTGCACACACATTAAAACAGATTGGTACAGCTTTCACTCCCCAGGCAGGCACAGAAAAAGAGCAGTGCTGTGTGTCTACAATCCTCCTACAGTCTCTAATAATTCCCCGGTCTCACCTGGCTAGCAGGCAATGATCCTTCCTCCACTATGTAATCACTCTGCTCCAGTTGTTACTGGAACAGAGAGAGAGTGAAAAATGTTCCCCTTGATATGGAGGTCTCCAATAGAGGAAGTATAAGAAAACTCCCCCCATTAGGACACATACAACAAAATAAACTGACAGGGGGTTATTCTGTTAATATTCTAACCAAAACAAAAGTATACGTTTAAGTTTTCACAGAAGTAATTCAGCTTTGCTTTGGTTTTCCACGCCCTTCTTAAAGTGCATAAATTAATTACAGACATCCCAACCTGCAAAAACTAATTTCATGGAGGTGGCAAACTCATTTCAGGGAGGTGAGAGTGACTGTAACTGTGCTACATATTAGGCGTGGCTTAAATGGGGTGTGGTTTAATAGAGTCTGAGATGACTAGTGCAGAATGTAGTAATGTTAAATAGGGAATATACAGTGCGGAGTGTATGGCAGTGGGTAGTATGTTCATTTGAAGAGTGTGGAGTGTACAGGTCTAAACAGACCCCTGACATCTCCTCTTTGAGACAGAAAAAGGGACTGAGGACATTGATTCCCTAGTCCCTTTCTCAGCATTGAATATGAATGGACAGGAGACAGTGGCTCCTGTCAATTCATAAACTGAGCAGAGTAAACACACAGGTTACTCTGCTCAGTTTTCACAAGACACAGGAGCGATCTCGCTCACTGTCTGCATTTCAGAAAAGGCAGGGGCCGGTAAATGACTGGTACCTTCCTCCGCTCTCTATCTTGACAGATCCCCACAGCCGGCGGGAGAGGAGGAAATCCGGCTGTGGGGGATGAGGGGGGTGGAGGAGGAGGACAGGGAGCCAGAGAAGAATGGGGGAGAAGGACACAGAGGGGGGCTAGAGCAGGAGGATACAGGGAACAGCCGGAGATGATCGGTGCAGCAGGAGGGACAGCTATGATCACCAATCTCCCTGTATAGCTTTTTTAGCCGACACCCGTGGGAGGTAGAGAAGGAGAAGCGGATGACAGCTATACAGGGAGATCGGTGTCCACAGCTGTCCCTCCTGCTGCACCGATCATTCCGGCTGTAAACCAGGGGACAATCCAGGATCAGCCCCACAGCTGGGATATTGGGCAGCACTTGCGGGTGTCTGGGAGCGGCCCCCGAAATGCGGGAGGCTCCTGAACCTTCGCGGGAGACTTGGGCTGTCTGGAATCCTCTAGGAATACCTACTGTCCTTGACGATTTAATACTAAATACTTGGCTAAATAGTCACACAGGACCATTTTATTTAGTTGAAGAGTCCTATATCAGAGCAAAAATATGTTTTTGGGAGAAAAATAGTTTTACTGGAGGAGTCAAATATGTGACACCTGTATACTGTATATTTGAAACAGTAGATGTGAAAAGTATATACACTTCATTATTTTTAAAATGACTGTATACAATCTAAATCTGATTATTCAGATAAACAAAGATTTTTTTTTATGGATGTACTTATTATCATACTTTGCTGCAATTATTTTTTATTTGAACATACATTTTTGAACATATTTTGGAGAACAGCCATGGGCTTGAACATAACCCAGTTTTATGCTAATTTATTTATAGGAATATAGATGAAGGCTTTTAGAAATATAAGCAAGGCAGTGCTAATAACTACAATAATAATATATGCAAATGTGTTAAATGAAATACCAAGTGTCTTCTTCCTATCTTGTGAGTGGAGTTCTGTAGATCTAGGGGAAAGAAGGATCATACCCCACAATCTAAAAAGTGTGTTTGCACTTTGTCATGAAGGTCAGACCCTTCTAACGAGTTTATGCTGCACATAGGGTTCTTGACACCTTTTAAACAGTGGATGGAGCACCAGTGAATTTTCTATTTTCGGTGGAGCACCGCTTGTGGAATACTGAAAATGGTCACTATTTGGAACTGCATATTATTATTTTCATTTTTGTCTGCTTTGTTCTCTATAGGAAGTCCACAACAAAATGACGAATGCAATCCACAATGGCTGGCGTCAAGCCTGTGCGATGGGGAGCGCACAGGAAATGAGGTTTAGACCACACTTACGGCTTCTTAGAAAGTAAACAACATGGCGTGCGTTCTAGACATCAGTCTGACCACCATAACAACATCATTAGTGAGCCAAATATTACACCTAATGGCTATACACCCAAAATGTGGATTAATACATACGACTGATAAGATCTAGACCCTGATATTGTTAATATGATTGCTAATATGATTGCTGCCATTGTGATTTTCAGGTGTCTCCTAAAACATCACCATTGTTGTAAACACTACATCTGTTTTTGTATTGGATATGGGGATCTGTGATGTTGAATCATGAGCATGAGTGTCAGTTACACTATATAGTGGGAATCTGGTACTATTATGTATATGCGCGTGTGTGTATATGTGTGCATGTGCATGCGTGTGTGTATATATATATATAGATATATATATCTATATATATAATAATTCTTCCTGGAGCTCACAGTCTGGCCTTGCCCTATATTGGACTGCCCATGATGTGGGATGTGCCCTATAGATGAGCATATCTACATAAGTAGCTGAAGGAGGTAACACTGCTAGGCTCTGAGGAAGAAGGTATCCCTTTTAAAACGCATCAGCCAGCAGTGGTTCGTACGTCCTCTCTTCCGTCATCTGGAGACTGCTATCACTAGACGGATTGCCACAAGTTAAATGCTTTCATATTACGGTTCCTTTTATATGCTTGTGAGTAGTTTTTTATTCTTTCTTTTGGTATAGTGCTGCCTGACTTTATTATCAGATGAAGGCTTTTGTTTATACCTTTTTCAAATTTGGTTTCATTATTTTGATCTTTTTGGTATGGGTGGGGTAATGTTCAGCACAATTTTCAGGATGAATTAAAGGAGTTACAATTTATTGATATGAGATTGATGAGATTGGGTAACAAGCCAGTAATAGATTTATTTTGTAACTATTAAACAAATGGATACAAATTATTACAGTATGATAGTTTTAATCCATCAAAATTGAAAAAAAAAAACGATTCTAAATTTACAACTTTGAGAATTGGTGGAATTGTGATGAAAGATCTGAACTAAAACAGGTATGATTTGAGAAAAAAGTTCAAGTTTCTAAAAGATGTTAGCCCCTGGAAAATGTTTTAACAACTTTTAGTGAATACAATAAGGTAAATACACTTGAAGCAAAATGCCTGCATTTCATTGATTTCTAGATACTTTTTCTTTTTCACACATTAAAGTAAATGTGTGGGCAAAATCTAAAACACAGATCTTTTTACACCACTGCAAGCACAGAAAATACCTGGTGACCCTGGCAGATATAAAGGAACAGCAAGGTGTGCCAAAGTAAGTGTAGCAGTTTAGTCAAAGGGGGATTTATTCAACAACAGCCAAATGACTACTCACATGAAATTGTAGATAAACAAGCAATATGGAAGAAGTCTTTGGTCACTGTGGGTGCCCCGTTATGTATCGCAGTGGGTTCGCCATGGTGTCGACAGGGTAGATGTTTCAACTGGCAAGGTCCCTGCCTGGTGGTGCACAGGAACCAGCGTGGAATGCACTCGGAGCTGAACTGGACGTGACTTCAAGACGTGTCAGGTGACACATTTCAAAGCATCCGCTTTTTCCTCATACCCTAGCAAATATGCATTGGCTCCCAACTCCCTGTTGACTATGTTGCAACTTCTGCACTGAACCAGTAAGGTGGAGAAAAAAGGGGACAGCAGACAGTAGGTATGGTATGGGGGAAGCGGCAGTGCTCAGAGTGTACACAAGGAGGATTACGGAGATAAGATGAGGAGGTGTGCTTTTGTAGTCCTACCGAGGAGACCTTATGCAGGGCTGACAGCACTAGTTGGAATTGAAATGCAGCAAGTGCCAGCATTGTTAACTTACTACAGGAGATTAGGAACTGACTAAGTACTTGCAGTCTTTTTAAATGGATAAAATGCTAGGGGAAGTGATTGTATTGCAGGGCTGTGCTTAAAATTTACAAGAGGACGTCTTTATTATAAGATAAAATATAAGATAAAATGCTTGGAGCCTATCTTGGGGTTCAATTTCAGAGAAAAAAAAGATACACCAGCCAACCACTGGTTAGTAACTTGTATTTGCCTAATACAGGAGAATGGTGCCCAGCTGCACACAGGATCAACAGACTGTAAAGCTAAAATAGTGAAATATGATGAGAATTGACATAGAAGAACCCCCCCCCAATGCATTTTGCCTATGTAGTTCATAATTATAGAGGCAATAGAGGCATATAGGCCTTTTATTTGCCTGAGTTGTGCCCTGTGTAACATTGTGTTGAAGGGTAGGGAACCTTTTAATGTTATTATACTTGCAATATGACATGCAATGCATTGCATCAAGTGTCCATGAAAAACAGAGAGAAAGATCATTTTTGCGCAAACTGTCTGTGTGCTGAATAGTGTTGAAATGAATAATTTGGTATCTCAAACGAGATTTTTGAAACAATACCCACTGTAAATATAGAAGCTGACAGGATATAGATTTTTATGAAATTAGGTAGCATATTAAGTAAAGAGATTAAATACTCTCTACTCTAAGGGACTGAATCATGAATATGACCTGTCCCCTTTAATTATGAGATGCTCTCTCATTATACAAGTTAATCCATACCATAATAATTAGCTACATGAAAATGTTTCTCTATTATTCATATTATTCAATTATTCATATTGTTACTTTTTGACACAAAAGTGTAAAATAACATGTATGCTTTAAAAATATTTGACTCAACAACTACAAGAGCTTAGCGTGCGCACAGACGTATAACACACACCCCCATTTTAGGAGGGAGGTTTAAGGAACAAAACTTACTTAACTTTAAATAAAGAACTTTGAAGCAAAATTAGGGTCACAGCTCAGTGCCCATCTGCAGCCTCTAAATTGCCCATCAATGCACCCTGCTCAATGCCCATCTGCAGTCATTAAATTGACCAACAATGCAACCTGTTCAGTGCCCGTCTGCAGTCTATAAATTGACCAACAATGCAGGCTGTTCAGTGCCCATCTGCAGCCTCACCTTTCCCACCATTGCAGCCTCGCCAGTGTTGGATTATCCCTGCTGTCTCCGAGGGAATAGGAGGAGTGAGCGCCACTGAATTACACAGAGCCGCGATCTCCTGTGTACCCGGCGCTCCATCACTCACAGCCATGCCTCCTGGCCCAGCTCATATGATAGACATAACAGTGGCCAAATGCGGGGCCAGGAGGCATGCCTGTGAGTGATGGAACGTCGGGTACACAGGAGATCGCGGCTCTGTGTAATTCAGTGGCGCTCGTTCCTCTTCCCTCAGAGACAGCAGGGATCGGTGTATAACACGCACCCATGATTTTCCCCTGATTTTAAGGGGAAAAAAGTGTGTTATACGCCGATAAATATGGTAATTTGTTTATAATAATAGCATAAAAATATATTTTCATTTTTAATATTTTGCTGTATGTACGGGGTAGAAGTGAGAGAATGGAATACAATTATGTTTAAAATGGTGTTACAGCAGCATAGAAATGAGAACAACACTTCTGTGTTATTTTTTGTTCAGTTTTTAAGTATTTAATTTCCTACAAAAATCAGTGATAGTAGAAGACAGATAACTTTTCTGATGGTTCATATGCTTCAAGATATTGGGCTAATATAATCTGCAGATAGAATTTAACTACGACTGGACTCTCAAAATACCTTTTCCTCTTACAGTTCAGAATGATGCACAGCCTCCAAAGTTAAAAGTATCTAACTATTATGGGAACAGTTACAAACTACTCTATTGTATGCAACACTAAATTATACCAGGTGGATCAGAGGACCTTGTGCATTATTTTGCAGCTGCTTTGGCAGGTAAGGTTTCTGTGATGGATAAATATGTATGAAAATATATATTTACAGTATATATGTATAAATATACAGTGCCTTGAAAAAGTATTCATACCCCTTGACATTTTTCACATTTTGTCATGTTACAACCAAAAACTTATTTTATTGGGATTTTTTTTTTATAGACCAACACAAAGTGGCAGATAATTGTGAAGTGGAAGGAAAATGATAAATGGTTTTCCACATTTTTTACAAATAAATATCCGAAAAGTGTGGGGTGCATTTGTATTTAACCCCCCCTGAGGCAATACTTTGTAGAACCATCTTTCGCTGCAATTACAGCTGCAAGTCTTTTTGGGTATGTTTCTACCAACTTTGCACATCTAGAGAGTGACATTTTGCCCATTCTCCTTTACAAAATAGCTCAAGCTCTGTCAGATTGGATGGAAAGCATTTGTGAACAACAATTTTCCTATCTTGCCACAGATTTTCAATTGGATTTGGGTCTGGACTTTTGGCTTGGCCATTCTGACACATGAATTTGCTTAGATCTAAACCATTCCATTGTAGCTCTGGCTGTATGTTTAGGGTCGTTGCCCTGCTGGAAGGTGAACCTCTGCCCCAGTCTCAAGTCTTTTGCAGACTCTAACAGGTTTTCTTCTAAGATTGCCCTGTATTTGGCTCCATCCTTCTTCCCATCAACTCTGACCAGCTTCCCTGTCCCTGCTGAAGAAAAGCATCCCCACAACATGATGCTGCCACCACCATGGTTCACAGTGGGGATGGTGTGTTCAGGGTTATGTGCAGTGTTAGTTTTCCGCCACACATATCATTTTGCCTTTAGGCCAAAAAGTAAAATTTTGGTGTCATCTGACCAGAGCACCTTCTTCCACATGTTTGCTGTGTCCCCCACATGGCTTCTCGCAAACTGCAAACAGGACTTCTTTTGGCTTTCTTCCAACAATGTTTTTTTTCTTGCCACTCTTCCATAAAGGCCAGATTTGGGGAGTGCACGACTAATAGTTGTCCTGTGGACAGATTCTCCCACCTAAGCTGTGGATCTCTGAAGCTCCTCCAGAGTTACCATGGGCCTCTTTGCTGCTTCTCTGATTAATGCTTTTCTTGCCCGGCCTGTCAGTTTAGGTGAACGGCCATGTCTTGGTAGGGTTGCAGTTGTGCCATACTCTTTCCATTTTGGGATGATGGATTGAACAGTGCTCCGTAAGATGTTCAAAGCTTGTGATATTTTTTTTATAAACTAACCCTTCTCTAAACTTCTACAAAACGTTATTATGGCCTGTCTGGTGTGTTCTATGTTCATGATGCTGTTTGTTCACTAAGGTTCTTTAACAAACCTTCACAGAACAGCTGTATGTATACTGATATTCAATTACACACAGGTGGACTCTATTTACTAATTAGGTGACTTCTGAAGGTAATTGGTTCCACTAGACTTTAGTTAGGGGTAGCAGAGTGAAGGGGGCTGAATACAAATGCACACCACACTTTTCAGATATTTATTTGTAAAAAAATTATGAAAATCATTTATCATTTTCCTTCCACTTCACAATTATGTGCCACTTTGTGTTGGTCTAAGGGCTAATTCACACACAATGAACAGCTGCGGGAGAGGTAGACGACAGTGGTTTCTTCCCAAGCAGCTGTCTGACCGGTGTGTGATTCAGCACCTCACACAGCTCCCTTTTTTTTTCCTCACTGAACTTTATTTGAAGTGTACAAATGTACACTTCATTCATGACAGTGTACAGCAGCGTGATGTGCTATGTTGCTGTACAGTGACATGCAATCCTTTATAGTGCGCTGTAATAAAATGGAGCATGTCTGCATTTTATCACAGCTCCCGGCCGCATTTTAGTGTGAATAGGGCACACAGAAAACAATTGTTTCCTGTGTGCCCTTGCGGTGATCATCGTTTTACAATGCAGTAAAATGCCAGTCACTGCACATTGTGTGAATTGCTTGCTTCAAATAGATTTTGCATTCCAATACAAGTTCCAAGGAATGCACAAACCACACAAAGCAGGTCAAATGTAGGTCAGAATGAGCTCAACAGTGCCTGAAACCGATGTCAAATTGATACCATTGACTCAAGCCCAAAGCCCGTTGACACAGGCCACAAACAGGACAGACCAACTAGTTGGTTTGCTTGGAGTGGGCAAAACCACTAATACAGCAATTCCTCCCAAAAGCTGTGGCTACCAGCTTCCCATATATCTTCTCAGATCCCAAAGCTTCTCAAAAGTTGTGAATACCAGATAGTCCCATATATCGTTTCACTGTCCCATCCTGGGCTATGGTGTTAATGAACAGGTAGATCTGTTATTGTTATCCCTGATAACAGTTCCTGACAGTTAAAGCATTATTAGTTAGAGCATAACACCCTACCCTTCTTCATGGCTTTACTTCCTAAAACAATGCTTGCAAATACAGCGATCTTGGTGACTGATAAAATGCTCGCAGTCTTTAAAACTTTCAGCAAAGAAACCTTTTTCACATAAATGGATCAATATATTGACTACAAATAAAAGTATTGACTGCTGTTTCTCAACTGAGTATAAAAATAACCTTACCAAGTTTATCTTACAGCAATTGATCAACAACCTTCCACTGGCAGGCTTTAACACAATTATTGTACTAGATTTCTATGCCATTGTGCAGCTGCGTGATTTTAATCACAATAGTAAATCAGCTCTAAAACTTCTGTTGATAATATTGAGGAAAATTACATTTAATTAGATGAGAGCCCAATAATTGCAAAACAGAAACGGGGAATGCAAGTAAACAGTAAATGAATGTGTAATTAAACATGGAGGAGAAGCAATCAGTGTGTTAGATGCAGAGAAGTTCAATCTGTAATATTGTTGTTAAAATAATTTAATTTGCAAATGATTTCATATTCTTTGGTGATATGATATTCATTAAAATTAATCTTCCTTGATTCAAGTATGTGCTTGATTTAAGTCAAATAATTTTTGATTGCATAAAACAAGATGAAAGCTGTATTAAGAGCTACTTATTTGAAATTATTTAATATATTGTGAATACAAATAGCATCCCAAGACACTTAAAACTCATGTAATAAAATGATTAAGTAGGTTTCAATCTGCGACTGATTTGTTTGATTTTTATGTTTGTATTCCTGAATATATTCAACACTTGTCTAGACCTGTAATGCAGAAGAGATCAGTAATGCAGCACTCATAAGAGCTCAGAAGAGCTCTCAAGATTAATCTTACAATCGAAGCATGGAATTACTAGTAAGATATCTAAACATGCTATTATTGTCATTATGTTCTGTTAAGTACTGCCTCGTGCTAACAAAGAATGATCCTTAGAAAGCAGTACTATTCATTGCGGCCTATATTTCTAAATGACAAAAGGCATAGTTTAAGTCACAGTTGGTAATGTGTTTGTATATCAACCTATTTGTTTGTAATCTGTAATAAGTTTCAAAGCTCCCGACTCTTTCTCAGGATAAATGGGGTTGGTGCCCAAATCATGTGTACATGTTTTTTTGGCAGACCTAGTTTGTGAGATTGTATTTTGCCATCAAAGGTTTATTTACTGCTGCATTACAACATATTTGTTTTGATGCTTTACATTTGTTGGAGCTAGTTATTTGTGGGTAGGTGAGGCGTGGTTCGCCGGCAGTTAACACTCAGAGGCCAGTTGCAGAATTCACAACAAGCTTGGTGGGAAGGCACCCGACTGGGAACACTCATAGGATGTAACAGCGATATGTAGAAGAGTATGCCTAGATGTGCCAACTGTCTTCAGGGGCAGAATGCAGCCTGGCCGGTCCCTACTGAAATTCGGTGGTCTCCAGGAAGGAGGGTGTTTCATTATTCTTTTACTACTAATCTGGAAACACCCCCTACCGCTAATCACTGTCCCTGCCATATGGGTGAGCTGTCCCTACACTACCCACAGGCAAAATACACACCTAGCCCGGAAAGCCAGGGACTTAAATAGACTCTGCCTGACCCAAGATGGCCACAAGAGTCACATGGGGCAGCAGGATCCAGTTGGAAAGCTTTCCCAATGACCCAAAAAAACACATAGGAACCATGTTCCTCTTGACTTCCTCTCCCTGTGGTTGAGCACCACTTGCAGTGGAGAATATAGACTGCACCTACAAATCTACAAATTGAGTGAAACTTTAATTTTTGTTGTAACACTATACTTTTTGTCACTGTCAATATGGGTGTTGAAGGAAGGATAATGGCTCATGTTTAATTAAGCCTAGGTTCACATTGGTACAATTTGGCATGCGATTTGACATGTCAAATCGCATGCCAAATCGGCGGCTATTTTCGGCAATGGCATGTCCGAATCGGTGTGTGGCACCGACTTTGCGGCACTGCACAGATTCCCAAAAGTTTTGGTGACTTCGGTAGCAAAAAACACCAAAATACTTTTTTAATGTTGTCGCTGCCTATTCCCTTATTCTACATGGGTTAAAATAACTATGGTTCTTTTTATTTTTCATTTGAATAAATCCCTTGTGAATACTTTTGGCATGATAATTGACATGTATAACCCTGAGATAATTTTACAGTAATAAAATATGCATACAGAGGTCTGCATAATAATCATAAACGTGAATAACAATCCAAATGATAAATAATGAACAATACTACAAGTACTGCCTCTCACATACTGAAGAGTGTGGAATAAAAGAGGTTGTGAAACATATATTTCCAGATTATATTTCACTTTCTTTCATATAGTGGTGCCCAAACAGAATTAAAATATAAACATCCCGCAGGGACAAAACACATCTCTCTTCATTTCTTGTCAGCAATATGTTCATGAGCAACAAATCAACTTTGGGAAACAGACATAACTTGATGTGACACTTTGTGACCCAACATGTCTACTTTTATCATGACATTTTGATGATTCCTGTCCAAAGGCTGTCAGGTATGGAGGCCAAACAAATACACTGGAGATGCTGTAAAATGAAAATAATCTTGTGTGTACAAAATGATAATTATTGGAAAATTAAATGCTGGTGGGTTTAGTCATATTTATATCAGTAGCCATAAACTTTTTTTCAGTAAGGCCATGCAACACTATAAAAAGTCCAGACAAATATTACAATATGTTCATGAAGTGTACTAGCTACCTTTTCCATATATACTGTATGTAAAATACTAATGCAATATATGATTTTGGACAAAACAGTTGCCCTAAATTGCAATAGATCACATTGGGGTTGATTCACTAAAACTGGTGCAGCTGTGTGTTGTAGCCAATCAGCTTCTAACTTCATGCTTGTTTAACCACTACAATACAGGTTACTTTCGCCCCCTTCCTTCCCAGCCCAATTTTCAGCTTTCAGCCCTCTCGCACTTTCAATGACAATTGCGCGATCATGCTACGCTGTACCCAAATGAAATTTTTATAATTTTTTTGCACAAATAGAACTTTATGTTGGTGGTATTTATTCACGACTCCGTTTTTTTTTTTTTTTTTTTTTGCGATATAAGCAAAAAAATTGCGGAAATTTTGAAAAAAAACAATATTTTCATCTTTTTATTTTAAAATAAATCCAATAAAATCGAATTTTGTCATAAATTTAAGCCAAAATGTACTCTGCTACATGTTTTTAGTAAAAAAAATTCTGTTAAGTGTATAATTGGTTTGTGTCATTACGGACATATGTACGCAAATGATCATGGACAGATGTGTGCAGGTGATCACAGACATATGTGTGCAGATAATCATTGGGACATGTTATTTTAGTGGGACATATGTGGGGGACATGTGCTTTTATTATTTGGGGACATGTGTTTTTATTATTTGGGGACATGTGTGTTTACAGTGTTTACACTAGACTTGTGATCAATGAGTAAAAAGCTGTACAAAACAGCTAATACTCACTGATCACCAGCCCGCTGCAGCGATCCGCTCTCCTCACCTCAGCGACGACTTCCTTGTGAGGAGAGGAGAGCCGATTGCCTAGCAACCGGCTGTTTGTTTACATCACATGACGGCTGTGATTTGACATGGCCATCATGTGATCAGGAGGGCCAATCACAGAGCCCTCCTGCCGATCCGAGATGCGCCGTGTCCGGGTGACATGAGCGCATCGGGATCGCGCCGCTGTGCGGGCACACGCATGCGCGATCCCCCTACTTCTGAAGGACATTCAGGAATGTCCAGTCAGAAGTAGAAGGCTCCCACCTGGCCATTTATGTGCAGTGGCCGGGTGGGAAGTAGTTAATTAAGCTTTGACAAAAAAAAAAAAAGAAAAACTGGAAGCTGAAATTGGACCAGATTTTGCACTCTCCAGTTTAGTGTATTTCAAATGTTTCTAACTGGAGATATATTAAATAACCTCATCGGAGGTATTTACATTTTGGCTGTCTAAAGTTTCCTGTGATATCATTGGCTGTAATTGCACTTAGTCCACATCCATAGGGTTCCCTGTGCATATAAAACCGTGAACTGCCGTGCATGTCGGGTGTGATGCGGGAACATGCAGTTGATTCCTAAAAATAACCCATTCTAATTAGCTGCTTTAGCAGCACTGCCAAACGTTTTCTAGGCTTTAGAAGCAACTCTTCTCAGTGTACATAGACCAGCCTCAAGCATAAGTGATAGTTTGCCAAATATATATACTGTGTTTATCAGCGTATAACACGCACCCTTTTCCCCTTAAAATCAGGGGCAAATCGTGGGTGCGTGTTATACGCTGATCCCCATCGATCTATGCTGATTGTGTGGGGAGAGGAGCGAGTGCCGCCCATATACACATAGCCGAGTGTACTCGGCTAGGCTCCACTCCTCTTGGCTCCGCTCACAGTCACGCCCTGTCCCGCCATTGGACCTGTGTTATGTCCATTATAAGAGCCGGCCAAGGGGCGGGACTGGGCGGGACTGCGAGAGGAGCCGAGAGGAGCCAAGAGGAGCCAAGAGGAGCCGAGATACACAGGACATCCGGCTCTGTGTATCTCAGCAGTGACAATTTTAAACAATCAGTCTGTAATGACACTGACAAGGCTGCAAATGACACTGGGCAAGGCTGCAATGACACTGACAAGGCTGCAAATGACACTGGGCAAGTCTGCAATGACACTGACAAGGCTGAAAATGACACTAGGCAAGGCTGTGATGACACTGACAAGGCTGCAATGACACTGGGCAAGGCTGCAGATGGAAACTGATAAGGCTGCATTGATGGGCATTTAAATGTAGTTTTTTTCCTTAATCTTCCCTCCTCAAAGTTTTTTTCCTTAAAATACCCTCCTAAACTTGGGGTGCGTGTTATACGCTGATAAATACAGTATATATATATATATATATATATTTTTTTTTTTTTTTTGATACCATGCATAGGCTCTGTAGCTTTCAGTTCTGCCAGTACTTTTTGTAGAATTACTTTTACAGATGAATTATATTTAGCAATAAATTCTCTCCTTTCCCATTTCCTTTATATTGCCACATTTTTTATATAAATTAATTCTCTGTATTTCAAGAACAATGGGATTCCTGCCTAACTTTACTCACTTTAATACTTCAATATTTCATTGTATATCTTGCTGTACACAGTGTGTTCATATGTGAGCAAGCATTGATTGATTCAACTCTGAAATATTCAATACACTAAATTTGCAAGCAGTAAATCAAACATGGACAAATCCAAACTACTTCCAAATTTTGTGGTAATTTGTTTGTGATGTAATCCTTGTTTTTATTTGAACAAGGTTTTGTTTTATTGTTTTTTGGGCAACTGAATTAGTTACATACTTATGACCTCCATAGGTAATTTATTATATTCTTTTGTTTTACAACATAAGCAGGAATATTCCACAAAGTTTAATACAGAAAACAAATGTATCAATATACTTATAAATAGTACAATTACCATCTCTTTCAAGAATACTTATATGGCAATCCATATGAGCAAAGTGGTAAAATGTGCCCCCCCCCCCCTATGCAAGTGGTTAACATTCACCAGCATGATGACCCATGCAGGATATACATTATTAAACATCTTGCCCTGAAAGCCACTAGCTGACACTTTACACCCTTATTGACAGCTCTGGTCCCCGCTGACGATTGAGAATCAATCAGAGTGGTTCCCAATCAAGCAATTACTTTCTCACATAATAAGTTCAATTGACAAAATAAGCCTCAGCTTCAGGGTAAGATTAACATCAATTCACTAAGCGTTAAATAACGGCAAATAAAATGCAGTACAATAACGCATGCAGTAAATTCACTAAGGGTCCCTTCACACTGGGCGGATCCGTAATGATCTGCCCCGTGAAGATCCGTTGCTCAGCGGGGAAAGCACAAAAACTTAGACAACTAAACCCCCCCCCCCCCCCCACCTGGCTGCTGCAAACACAGAAAATGCGTTCACTTCACATAAATAATATACATAACCAAAACAGTGTTGAGCTGCCTAAATACCAAAATAACAAAAAACAAAAAAAAATCCCAACAAAAATAAATGATAAACTTGCAAAATAGCAAGATACTTGGTGCACAATCAGATATTCATGTTCCCTAGCTAGGAATAATACACACTGAAAATTTAACACAGTGAATGTGACATGGTAAATCAGAATATTAAAAAAAAAATGTGATATAGAGTCCAAAATCTGTCCTCAAAGTGTCCTAAAAGGAAATGGCTTTCAAACAAACCAACACCAGTAGTTCTAGTAATAGAAAGTGCTAGTGCTCTCCTCCACCTCAATATTCTACCGCTCACCTCAAATTCTGACCCCTGTTTTACCAGCTGCAAGACAGGGGTCAAAATTGGAGGTGAGCGGCCCTAGGCGGCAGTGTGCCCTAGGCGGCTGCCTAGTTTGCCTAGTGGTATCGCCTACCCTGTCTGCTTGGCACACACGCACAATCGCACATAATTACTTCAAAGCGGCGTTCCACCCAAAAATGGAACTTCCACTTTTTTTTGGGGGGGGGGGGAGCGGATACCCTCTTTTTAGAGGGATCCAGCTCCCACTTCCTACCTGGGTACCGCAGCGCCGGAAGGAAGTTCACCTCTCCCCCCTCCCTCTTGGCAACCATCTGGGACACAGGTCCCAGATGATTGCCTGGCCAGTCACAGTGTGCAGCGCGGCTTGCGCATGCGCAGTGCCTGCCCGGCTATGAAGCCACAGCCCAGCGCCCACAGTGACAATGCCGGCGCCGCAGAGAAAAGAGGGAGAGGAGTGGGGCTTTGTTCACCCGCATCTCTGGACCGTAGGGGAGTGTCCGATTAATAAAAGTCAGCAGCTACACTTTTTGTAGCTCTTGACTTTTATATGGGTGGAACTCCGCTTTAAGTCATCATCATGTGCGATCGTGCGAGTGTGCCAGGCTAAAGCAGAAGCAAGCAGCCAATCAAATATAGTGCTCAATATGGTTTAAATAAATATGCTTAGTCATAGATATCATAAATAAAGTGTAACAAAGTGATTTGTGCAACAGCAGGTACTACTTGCACAAATCACTTTATTACACTTTATTTATATCTATGGCTAAGCATATTTATTTAATCCTTATTGTTTGAGCACTATATTTGATTGGCTTCTTGCCAAAAATGAACTCATTCATCTAAGTCCTGTTATGGGTTGGCAACACAGCATTTTTCAGGGTTGAGTGTTGTTAGCCCTGCTAAGCTTTCTTTTGTCACCCACCTACTCTTATTACTCCACAACATAAAGGCTAACCATTATATGGTCCAAAGGATGGGGAGTACTGGACACAAGACAGCTATGAATTACTGACACGAGCAACAGGTATTGGGTAATGGTAGCACTACCCCTGAAGGAACAGCTGTAAATTGCCCAGATTATTTTCCCAGTAGATTGCCCCACAGCCAGGCACAGGATTACATTCACTCTTTACCTCAAAAACCATTCTAGGGCTCCTATTTTTGTTGTTATAGTGTTTGGTGTAACTGAGATAGGGTTGTGGGAATTGAGTTGGATACTCCAAAATCAGGACTATGTACAGGTTGACGACAGTAAACTCCTTTCTGAAAAGCTAAAGCAGAAGTCCTTGCAATAGCAAAATGTGAGCTTGGCTTGCAGTAGAAGCAGTTAAAAGCAAGCTTCTTTCTTTAGAGCACCCTTCACAAAGCACTAGATAGACTAAGCTCTTCAGGACACCAGCCCATGTCCACTTTGGTCAAACACACGGCTGATTCTCTAGCACCGGTGGCAGCAGCCTAAAAAATCTCTAAGATCTCTCACAGCAGTCTGTACCCACAAATGTCCAGGAAAAGTTGGTTTCCTCCTTCCAACGACCATGTGACACCTTTTTCCTGTGATACCAGAGTAGATCTTCAGAAGACAGCCCCCCCCAGTCAGTTCTCTGTAGCTTCAGTATCCAGGCCATCAGGTTGTCCAACTGAGGCCTCAAGAACAGCAAGCACATGGCAGTGTTGCCCTGGAGGGCAGCAAACCCTCCAGGCTGGACTGATCCACTGCGGGAAAAGACCCCCGGCTCGGTGTCTCTGACTATTTATATAGACTCACAACAGCCTTCAGGGTCATGCTCCCAGGGATTGGCCAGGGCTGTATACATTTTCATACTTCTCTTTGAATTGCCCCACACCTATGTTACAGAAAATTCTACAGCTCTCTGGAAAAGCAGAGGGGGCAGTCAAACTAGCAGCAGCTGACCACTGAACACACCTAGCTAATCAAAGGCAGCTGCACTGGTTACAGTAAGCAGAGCTAAATTTACTTCACACAACAATTAAAGCTACACTAGTTACAGTAAGGCAAGCTAAATTTACCTCACAACGAAAAAAAAACACACAGCTCCACTGAACACAGTGAGCCAGCACTAGATCTAACAAATCATAGCACCTACCTGGGAGGGTGCTACAGTATATTTAACAGAAGAGAAATGTTCATTGTTAGGGTTTACATTTACATTACATTGATATCCAGTTCTTAGGGGATAATAACATGACACTGTTACTATACCCTAAGAACTGTATATCAATGTTTACGGCTTTCTGTATTGTTTTTACTTGACTGATGCACATTGCAAATGAACGGCAATAAAATATCCACGTAACAAGACAGTACAAAGTTTATTTACAGTAGAAATATAAGTTCCTAAAAATTACAGAAAATAAATAAAGTAAGTGCTAGTTATTAAATAATTATTGTATATACTCATATTACAATCTAAAATGGATTTTTTTCCATATACAAATCTATTATATACAGCATCATAACTGACAATGATAGTTAGATTATGGAGGATTTATTTCAGTTTACATTATTCATGCTAAAACTCCTCACAGCAGGGCAACTACTTCTGCTGCTTTATGACTTGAGCTGCTCCACTTGACTAAATTAGGCAAAAAAAAATGAAAGAAAAGAGAAGATGATAAAAACACACTATAAATTTATGGTTTTGGTGAACATCTATCAAGCTAGTTCCATTATACAAACATCTCTAATCTGCATCTTTCTTGCCTTTTTTTGGCACAGCTTTCAAGCTTCAGTTCCTCTTTAAAAACGAAAGATTTGCCATGTTATGGGGTACATTTGGGAAGGTTATTTGTACTTAGCAGTACCCTAAAATATATATTTTGTCTTAAAGCGGTTGTATATCTGCAGTGTGGGATCTGCCTGTGGCTGCCAGTCTCAGGAGATTGGATGAGATTTGGTGATGTCATTACTGTGCTGCTCACTGTTCTACTTGCTGGAGGGTCTGACATGAGGAAGTAAAGCCCTGCCTCTACTAGGATGGGAACCTTCAAACAGAGACACAGTGCAGATTAAGACATGGTTTGTAATGGGGAAGAGACCAGCTTCAGGGAAACCTCAGGCAATACCGGTGACAACTAGTCCTTTGTCCTCTGCCTGCCTTTTTTTGGCACTGCTTTCAAACTTCAGTTCCTCTTTAAATACATGAGAGATATTAATCCATCTTAAAGCAGTATTAAACCCAAAACCAAAATTGTATTATATTGCAGCTTACCAATCATTATATGTAGTGGCTGAATACTTTATTTTTTTTGTCTTTTCTCCCTTTGTTTTTGGTGATCTGGCCAGTAACACACCTCCTGTATTAGGGTGCCTCCACTCTAGATGAAGGGGCAACAGAGAAACTTTGGACAGCAACATTGCCAGTCTGGGAGAGGGTAGTGTCAGATGTACTAGCAGATATAGATAGACTATTGAATACTGAATATATTGAATATTGAACATACTAACATTTTTAGGCAGTTAAAGCTTTGGGTTAAAGGTTTTACATAAATGAAAAAAAGCTGACTGCTGTAAGCACCCCTGTCGGTGGTTAAATGGTTTGTCTCAACCCTCTAACTGCTACATCTGCGGGGCAGTTGTTCTTTTGAAAAGCAACAGACTTACTGGCAGGATCACTAGGTTAAAATAAAAGAAAGAAAGCGTTAAAAAGAAAATGAATGCAGCCATCACATCTAAGAATTGGTAAGCTGCAATATAATAAATGTTTGCATTTGGGTTTAATATCACTTTAATTATAGATATTTAAAACAAATGTCTGATTTTTACCTTATATGGGTACTGACGAAACAAAAACATATATTTAAACTCAATAACAGATGTGTACTTCCGATCTCACAAGACACTCAGAGGACAGAACTAAAATGTTTCTATAGTTCCAAGAGGCAGAGCTGTTGAGTGCTATAAATATAACCGATTAACAAGTATACTTGAAGCTTAGCGGGCTGATAATATGCAAATTAGCAAATTTCCATAATCAGCATAAGCCCTACCATTGCTTAGTGTTGTATGAGTGCCTGTCTTTTTTTTTTTTTTATCCCCCATCTGACTGTAACCAACACTAGAACCCTATAAGTATTATCCCCCACCTCCACTAAAATTATATTGTGGTAACAATATACAACCAGTTTATATAAGAAGGATATACTGTTAAAGAAAAATCAGCTGCCTTACCTGTGGGCTAATAGAGAGTGGCCTAGTGTTTTATACACATATGTAAAAATAAGAAAAAATATGAATACATTATAATAATAATTTTTTTTTATACCTGTTTAATAAGTGCAAAAAAATGCCTGTTAGTAAAGTCAGGAATCCAGAGCCGTGTGTCTTTTGCACAATTGCTGTGTTATCCCAACAGGAGAAATTATCCCTCCTAGTTAATTTCTTGAGACTACAAAAGGACTTTTCTAGTGATGGAAAAGAAGGAGGGTCTGATTATTTTACTAAAAGAAAGCTGGACAGGGCTGACACCACTCATAAACTTCTCAAAAATGCTGTGTGTTGTCAGTGCACAACAGCATTTCAGAGCTGAGTGCATTTCTGGCAGATTAACAAGTCATTTTTCTACTTTTATGGTCTTTAAAAGGATAAAACATTAAGAAGTGTGCAGGTAACACAGACAAGTACCACATACTTTTTTTTCACTTTTAAATTCACTTTAAGGAAATGCCTATAGCTTTTTAAAGAAACATATCACTTTGTATAACTTTTTCCTTCACCCCAAAAATACATGATTGCAGTTAGTTTACAATGGGTATAGAAAATCATCCTCTTTAAAATAATCACATTTTGTTTGTATATTTACTGTGTACTATATGCAACATATAACATCCAAGTGAAAGATATAACACCAACATGTCAAAATTCAAAAACAGAATCACTGAGTTGGAAAAAGGATCACCCCCTCCTAAAAAATATTTGTAAACTCAATTATGTGTAGCTAATAACCTTGTCAGAGGCACACAAAGTCACTGAAGCAAACTATCAACTATGGGTGGCAAAGCACTGTCAAAAGATCTCTGTTGAGGACATGCGCAAGTCAGGAGATGAATACAAAAAAACATTCAAAGGCTTTATCAATGCCTAGAAGCACAGTGAAGTCTTGATTATTAAAGTGAGTTCCACCCCAAAAAAATAATGTGCTTAAAAAAAATAAAATAAAAACATCTGGAGAAAACATTTTTTTTACTCACCGCTAAATGCCTGTTGCCTGTTGAGTCCCTCGTAGTCTGCCTCCTTCGGCGCCTGGGCTCCTGATGTCACTTCCCTCGGCGCAGGAAGGGAGATTGTCAATCATCTGGGACACGTGACAGGTCCCAGATGATTGCGCGGCCAGTCACGGTGTGCGACTTGCGTGAATGCGCAGTGGGTGCCTGGCTGTGAAGCCACAGCCGGGTGCTCACAGTTAGACGAGCAGGGCTTCGATCTCCCGCATCGCTGGTCCCTGGGACAGGTAAGTGTCCGATTATTAAAAGTCAGCAGCTGCAGTATAGCTGCTGACTTTAAAAAAAAATTTTAAGCACAACACCGCTTTAAAGTGGAGCTCCACCCAAAAGGGGAAGTTCCGCTTAAACCACTCCCCCCCAAATATGCCCCCCAAATATGCCACATTTGGCATGTAATTTTTCTTTGGGGGGGGAGCAGGTACCTAGTTTTGGCAGGTACCTGCTCCCACTTCCGCTCGGGCCACCTTGGCGGCTCAAGCGGATGTTCTCCTCTCCCCCTCCCTCTTTGAAATTTTCTGGGACACGTCACAGGTCCCAGAAGATTGCCCGACCAATGGGTAGGCACTGTGCGACTCACCCATGTGCCGCGGAGAGGCGAGGGAGAGAAGCAGGGGTTCGGGTGGCCGCATTGCTGGACCGTGGGACAGGTGAGTGTATGTTTATTAAAAGTCAGCAGCTACAAAAATGAGTGGAACTCCACTTTAAGAAGTGGAAGGTATTTGGTACAACACAGACTCTCCCTGGATCAGGATGTTGCTCCAAACTGGATGAAATAGCCCAGAGGAAACTGGTCAGAGAGGTTACCAAGAGGCCTACAGCAAATCTGAAGCAGTTGCAGAAATTTATGACAAAGAGTGGTCATTGTGTGCATGTGAGGACAATATCACAAATTCTCAACAAATATGGCTTGTATGGGAGGGTTGCAAGAAAAAAAGTCACTCCTCAAGAAAGGTCACATGCAGTCACGACTGAGCTTTGCCAAAGCGGACCTTGAAGATTCTGCAGCCACATGGAAAAAGGTGTTATGGTCAGATGAGACTAAAATGTAATTATTTGGCCTCAACACCAAATAGGTCTGGCGAAAATCCAATACAGCTCACCATCCATATAACAATATTCCTACAGTAAAGCATGGAGGTGGTAATATCCTGTTATGGGGGTGTTTATTTGCAGCAGGGACTGGAGCACTTATCAGGATAGAAGGAAAAATGGATGGGGCAAAATACCATCAAATTCTTGAGGAAAATCTGCTGCCCTCTGCCAGAAAGTTGTCAATAGGAGGAAGCTTTACCTTCTAACATGACAATGACTCAAAATACACAGCAAAAATGACCACACAGTGGTTGAATAAGAAAAAGGTGAATATCCTTGCATAGCCTAGTCAGAGCCCAGACTTAAACCCCATTAAATCCCATTAAATCCTTCGGAATGACTTGAAGACTGCAGTCCACAAATGGTCACCATCATATTTAGCTAAACTTGAGCAGCTCTACAAAGAAGAGTAGGCAAACATTTAAAAGTCTAGATGTGTAAAGTTAGTAGAGACATATCCCAACAGACTAAAGGCTGTAATTAGAGCAAAAGGCATTCAACAAAATACTGACACAAGGGGGTGATCTTTTTCCAACTCAGTGATTCTGTTTTTGAAAAAAAATTATTTCTGACGTGTTGGTGTTATACCTTTCCCTAAGATGTTATAAGTTGCACTGAGTAAATACAGCTAGATAAAATAAAAACTGTATCTGTCTAAATTTCAGGCTGCAAAGCAACAACATGTGATTATTTTAAAGAGGATGATTCTTTACTGCACACATTGTATATCCTAAATAAGGTAGGTTAGGGCATGTTGCAACTGTTGTCATTGTATTTGGTAGTAAGATGTCTGTAAATATGTTTCTAACTTTGGATGGTCAAAGATGGAGGAGCAAAGAAGTGGGACTTTATATGAGGCACGTGGTTGCAAAGGAGGTAAATTGGTTAACATATTGGAATTTGTATTGATTGCCATGAAATACAACTAAGCATAGCAGGTAGATACACATAGCAAGACATTACTTCTTTATTCAATATTTATTTCGGTGAACTTTGGAAGGTTTTTGCTTGCCACAGTATGTGATACTATTTTATGACTTTATGTACTGTATTATTGCATTATCATTATATTATTGCTATGTGTATCTACCTGCTATGCTTAGTTGTATTTCAGGGCAATCAATAAAAATTCCAATATGTTTACCAACTTACCTCCTTTGCAACCACGTGCCTCATATAAAGTCCCACTTCTTTGCTCCTCCTTCTTTGACATGACAAGGGATAGAAATGTGTGACCTTACCAGGCCACAGTTTCATTTAAAGTCCCAAGGGATGGAACAATTGGCCCTACCAGGCCATGCGTTCATATAAAGTCCCTAAATATAATTTTCCTCTTCAATATTAACTTTGGATGGTACTGGGAAAGTTTAGAGCCTGTGGCAGGTTCTCATCATTGTCTGTTCCCCTCATGGGGGATTCATCTTTTCTATTTGTCTTGGTGGCCATTGTTACCGGGACATGAATTTCTACAAATCCAAAATGATATAGTATGAACAGTGCTGAACCATTTGAGGGGACATATAGTTCCCATAAAGTATTTTGTGTGAAGTCTCCAATGAGAAAACAGATTAGAAAAGAAAAAAGCTGCGCATGCCAATAAACAAAAATGACCAAATAGATAAACTTGAGTCTAAATACTGGGTCATAGTACATCAGCTCAAAAAACGTATATAACATTAGGTACCTCCCTTACATAGTGTAAATACATACATCAACACCCAGCGAAAAAATAATAAATTAAGTGACAAAATAATATTTGTTGTGACAATATATAAATATGAATAACCAATCACAAAAAGTTCATATGTGGACCAATTATGATCACAAAAATGTGAAAAACAAATCGCAAAAAGTTCTAATGTTGAGGTGGTGACAGTGCGTCGCTCGCCCGATGCATTTCGCGAAATGCATCGGGCGAGTGACGCACTGTCACCACCTCAACATTAGAAGACATTAGAAGACATCAGTGTTTGTGCCAAATTTCATTCCTGAGTGTATCCGGCCGGTACATCTACGTATAAATAGACATTCCTTTAAAGTTTATTATTCTTACTTATGTTTTTTCTCCAGGTTTTGTGGAGACCGGGATGCATTTTCTTTGTTGGGAATGAGATGATCCCCGTGTAGGTCTCTCCCGGAAACTTTGTGGGCAATTTGTTCTAATTTTGAACACGCAGTGAACAAACAAGGTTAACTTGTCGGGGGAAGGTTCATTACTTCTGTCCCTCCCCTTTGAAACAATTCTGCTGTTGAATTAATCAATGCATTTGTTTGCACTTTAATCAATTGGATATTGGTATGTATGTCGGCGTGATATCGGGCGCTGCAGTTTTTGTTTTTCCTATTTTCAGATTTTTTCCTAAGTGTGTGTTTGTTTTTGTTTTTGTCTTCTCAGAATTTTTTGCATTTATCTTTGACCAGCGCCTCAGAAGAAGGGATTTAATCCCGAAATATGTCAGGCAATTTAAGGATGCTTTACATTTATATCCATATGTAACATTACAGTCTGGACACATTGTATATGTGCTTTGCTGTGTTATGCAAAAATTGTATCACCATTGTTTTTAAACAATCCTGTTTATACAAAAAAATTCCCTCCCCCCCCTTCCCTTTTTTCAAATAAATGATTTAAAACAAATATATATACAACATTTTTTTTGTTCGCCTGAAAAATCCTATCTGTACCGGAGGGTACTGGTGTTTTGTCCTTGGAGACTTCACACAAAATACAAAATGATATAGTTGTCACCACAGAGGTCCGAGGAGAGCAACGACCAAGGTGCATCAGCCGCAATACCGTTCAGCACACCAGTCTTGTAGGAACCGTCCACATCTCACAAGGTAATCTGGACTAGTGTCCATCCAGCTGGTCCTTCTGGCATTGAAATTACCAAATTACTAATAGCAACTATCTAGGCCTTTCCCGTTTTTGAAACATCTTTTTGGTTTAAGTGGCCAGCTATTTGTTTTATATACATATATTTTTGGCCGATTACCTATTGCGTGATCCACTAGACCATCATGCTCTGTCTATTTAACTTTAATTTTAACTTTAACTATATGATTGAAAGTAGATGTAATATGAATAGGAGGCCTATCAACCAAGTCTTTCTTAGCACTAGTCCTCCCTAATACCTTACATGCTCATATTTATACCATACATCTTTTTCATATAGTGTGGACCCCTGTGTTGCTTTTGGAGCATATTGGTCACCAGCTTGGTACTCCACCAAACGCACACGTACCCACTAGTTTTTTTTCAGTAAGTATATTAGTATGCATAATAGGGACGATGTGGTGTCCTAATACCACACCCCATTATTCACCAATAATCAGTAACACCTTTTTTATACTTTATTCTATTTCTTTATTTTTGTTTCTTTAGCGTACCGGTTATATCCCCATAACCTGTTTTGCTGCACAGTAGGCCGTCTACCCCTTAGGGTGCCACTTTCAGTGAGTGCACCTTTTAGAGGTTGCGGTACTACATCTTGGTGGTATGCCGGCGTAGTCCATCCCCCTCGTTTCCATCGGGGATATATGTGTGGAGGCCCCCCCCCTTTCTTGGAGTCCACTTCAGGTGTGGGAGAGAGTGGAGTGCTTCCTTGTGTGGACACTGCATCAGTGAGTGTTTTCTTTATAAACAACTATATAGAGTGTTTGCTTACGATTATATACTTTAGAGATGTATTATTGCTATATTAAGTAACAAAATGTTCTTCCTTAATTAGAACGAATGCTCCTGAGGAAGCGACGCAGCAGTCGCGAAACATGTTGAGCAGAAGTTCCTTCTTTTAATCGACAGAACCGAAGACTACCCTTTTTCGGGCCAGTACACATTCCACTGGGAAGCTACACGGTGCAAGTGTTTAGATACACCAATCCCACTGCCAGCGAGTGTTTCATGTGGTACTGCATACCCATATAGGGGGAGTCTTTCGGACTTTGTCTGTTTTTTAGATAGTCTTTCAAGTATTGTCAACGTCAATAGTTGTATGTGTATCTATAAATAATTGTTTGTTATATATATATTTTTTTCTAATAAATTGTTCCAAAAAAATTTCTAACTAGTGCCTGTAAAGTCCATTTCTCCTTTTTCTTTTCCATATGGAAAAAATAAGTTCCTTAACATAGTTGTCACCACAACAGAAGGTGAGCAGATATCTTCAGAGACACCTGTTCTGGTTTCACCTCACTTTGTGGAAATTACTCTTATTATCTTCTGTTTCTCGGGCAGAAAGTGAAGCAACATCTCCCCAATGTGACACAGAAAAAACAAACACAACCCCCCCAAATTTTTTTTTTAAATAAATAAAAAATTTCAGGTGTTCTCTCTATTATTCTAATCTAAGCACCCAAAAATTACTTGGACGAAAACGTGTAATAAGATGACCCATAAATGTAGCCTTTTTAATGAAATATTACGAAGAATTAAAGAGGCCTTAAAAGACGAAATGACTGGCAAGTATGTTAAGCGCAGGTCATTGCAAAGATATAGAGTTCTAGCTGCAACTGTCATCTCATTACCATGGGTTTCTGTGACTTTCTCTTTCTCTGCCCCCTCCCATTTCCCAGTCCTGGTCCCATGGCTAACCTAGGTCTCCTGGGCTCTAGACCACTGCATGACAAATACTTTTTAGGAAGAACAACAGAATCAAGGTCTCTAAACCACCAATCTGTCAATTACAGGTGTAGCAGACACAACCTCAAAATACATATCATACACTTTTTTTCTCCCAATACGTCCTTGTCTTGTGCCATTCAACCAAAAGAATCACTTCTCCATAAAATAAGAGATGAAGAGGATGATTTAGAAGAAGTGAAGAATCTTCACTGAAATAATTGTGTTGAATTATCCAATCATGTGAAAAATATGTGTGCATAAATATTTTTTTTTTTTTTTCGGTAAATATCATCAGCTTCTTTAGCCTAAAGGTGTTCCGCTAAAATAAATACCACTTCTGTCATGTGCCATGAATGCTTTTACCACCCAAATAGCCTTAATGATTTTTTCCACAATTCAGTCTTCTGTGTTACTGAATTACACGTGAAAACCGCTATCCACTTCAAAGGTCAACAACTCTCACTGCTGTGTACATTAGTCTTCAATTCTAGATTCCATCTTCTAAGTTTGCTATCCAGTTCCTCTTAGCTGTGTACTATCTCACACAGTGGTGAATTACCCTTTTGGTTGCATGGTACAGGTTAAATGATTGCACTGTGGAAACTCTGTGTAATATTACATTTTCGATTGAAAAAATAAAAATGATTTTTAAAGCGGAGCTCCACCCTAAAGTGGAACTTCCGCTCATCGGATTCCTCCCCCCCTCAGGTGCCACAATTGGCACCTTTCATGGGGGAGGGGGGTGCAGGTACATGTATAATACAGGTATCTGCACCCACTTCCGTGCATAGATAGCCGTAGAATATCTGCAGATGCCCACCCCCCCGTTGTGTTCTGGGAAACACACAGTTCCCAGAACACAACAGGGACCAGTGAAGACGCGCAGCGCGACTCGCGCAATGCGCAGTAGGGAACCAGACAGTGACAGGGAACTTCCTGATTCCCTGACTGAGGATGGCGGCGGGGGCAGCTGAGAGATGAGCAATTGCTCGTCATCTGCTGCCGACATCGCGGGCACCCTAGACAGGTAAGTATCCATTTATTAAAAGTCAGCAGCTGCAGTATTTGTAGCTGCTGGCTTTTAAGCATTTTTTTAAGGTGGAGCTCCTCTTTACATTTGTAATTTTAATTCCTAATCATAATAAATAAAGAAAATGTACAAAAAAAAAATGTTAATTTATAAAAAAATTAATCATGCATTACCTTTGATATATTCATTAGTTATTTATTACATGACATACATTTATCATTAAGGTATAATTCAAGCTAAACTAACTTTATTTTGGATAGTGTTGCAAGGGAGAACCTCTGTCTGAGCCTTTATTGTGTTTTCTTAACACAAAAGGGTCTATTTATAGATGTTTTCACACAAGATTAACACAATTTTTATCCAGTATTCACATTTCCTATTATTATTATATTATTATATAGGATTTTTATAGCACTAACAGTTTTCACAGCGCTTTACAAAATTAAGGCAGACATTACGGTTACAATACAATTTGGTACAAGAGGAATCAGAGGGCACTTCTCCTTACAGCTTACAATTAGCAATATATGTGAGTCTTGGGAGAAAACTATGTGAATCTTGTGTGAAAAAATTTCTGACTAGACCCTAGAGGCATAATGTATGTTTCTATATGCATGGAAAAAAAAGGACCTGGCATTGACAGAGTTTTTGCTTTCAGAATGCCAGTATTCTTACTCAAAGAATTTTGAGTTTGTAAATAGTCTCCATTACTGCGATGTAGTAGTAGTGAAACTTGTTAGCGCTACTTCCAAGGCTAATAACAGATTAAGTGAGCAAAGGAGTATACAGACCCCAGTAAAATTGGGCGTGAGATACAGCAAATAATGTTGGAATAAACAATTCTAACATGGTTAGAAAACCATTGGGCAAGGTTTTTCGTATGAAAGGTAACGTTTTTCATTGGTCTGATTGTGCTTAAAGTGGTTGCAAGCCCATACATATATTCATTCAAGTAACTAACCTTGGGTGGTACACAGAGAAGAAACAAATGTTCCTACATAAGTTGTACCTGTTTATCTGAGGCCCTCTCTCCGCTACAGCCAAACAAAGTACAGAATTTACAGAGCATTTATGAGTTTCTGAGGCAGGGGATGGGGATCTGATGTCACACACTGCACAACGTAGAGCACAGAGCTGAATGTATTCTGAGACCTGAGTGGAAGGAAAGGACACACCCCCCCTCTACACAATATCATAGGAAAACATGCACAGCTGAGGCTGTCAATCACCTGTTTGCTGGAGGGGCCATCTCCCAGGATTGTCTGGTGTTGCCAGAAGTGACTCATGCAGATAGCAGAGGAATGAGAGAGAAGATAGAAATCACACCATGTGCTTTGAATAGACGCAAGTAAACACTATGGAGGGATATGTATTGTTAATTTTTTATTTCAGAGTTTTACAACCATTTTAAATAATGCCTGCACATCAAGCCAGCATCTGATGTCTATAGATAGCCCTAAAATCTAGCAAATACACCACATTCCAAGTTAACACTTGAAATATATGATATTTCAAAATGCTATAATATCTTTTTATTGTATCCCGATCCACAGAAACCCAGGTTATATTACTTGGAAAACTAGAGATCAGAAACAAGTCTTCAGTTTCAGATTGCATATGACAGTTGTGTAAAAGTTTCAAACATGTCCCCTGGCATACAGCTTAATTCACTGTGCTGCTCTACTGTTCCTGGAAAGGCCATAAAATGTGATGAGCTGAATGACTGGTGTGTATTTTGTCTTGAAGATTTTATCTCATGGACGTCTATGGCTGTGGGGCTGCTGCCAAAAACACTGTGGCATCCCCAGGGGTGAATAGATGTCAGTGTAATTGGTTTATTTATGTATAGGCTTACTGAAGAAGCTGAAGCCAGGCCATTATATATGTGTGACATGCCTTGTCTTATCTGGGTGAAAAGGCTCCTCTGGCTATCAGTCAAGTTTGAAGTGGGAAAAATGAATTGGGAGGGCTGGTTAAATTCAAAGTCATCTGTGCTGTTTATGTTCTATTTCTGCTTGTACTATAAAAGTCAGGAAATATTAGACAATAAAAAAACTATCATAAGAGTCATGAGTTGGGTTAAATCTTGCTACTACAGCATGAAAGTTGGAACATCACAGTGTACATTGCCAAACAGATGTGATAAAGCTAAAATGAATAGTAACGTCAATACCGAAGAACATTAATAAATGCACTTTAATCTAAAACATCAGCATTGCCTCCTTTCCAGTCTTCTGCAGAAAAACCTCCATAGCCATGCACCTGCATTAAAGTCCAATGCCTGCACCAAGCTGAAGATGGGATCTAGGCAGACTGGCCATCCCTTTTAAACAGACCTTTTAGTCTTTATTATCCAAATCTAAGTGTGCTACAGCCTGCTAGAACTGGTAAACACTCCAGTGGCCCTTAAAGGAGAAATCCAGCCTGAGCTCATTTGGCTGGGCTTCTCCTATGGGTCACAGGAGTGCAATTCGTTTTGCACTCCTCTGAACCGTTTTCAGCCGAGAGCGGTCTGAAGTCCACTCTGTGCTGACGTAACACAGATGAGTCCAGGAACTGGGAGTCTGGGTCTGCCAGGTGCCTGGACTGATGCCTGTCTCAGTCTCTCGCCAGCCGCTTAGTGCCTGAGACGCCCGCTCCCCGTCCCTCCATAGCTCAGTGCTCCGGTGAGCTTGGAGGAGCAGAGCATGAGAGCTGCTGATTGACAGTCAGCAGCTCTCCGCTTGGGGAGCCAAGAAAACCTATCCATCAGCACTGAGATGGGTTACAGGGAAGAAATTCACACGATTCCCCCATCAACACAGACAGGGGAATCAGCAATTGTCTTCTCTTGGTGGGGGGGCGGGGTGATTACTGATTATTGCTATCAGCTATAGCAGCCACAAGCGACAATCGCAAGACATGCTGGTAGGTTAATTAGATCCTGTCAATAAAATTGGCCAAATATGTGTATGTTGTATGTGTATGTGTTTGTAAGCGTGTCAGGACCCCACAGGGCAAGGACCGCATTATACCACAGATGGACACCAGTGGCAAAAAGCGCCCTGAGGCGATTCAGTTCGCATAGGTTGCGCTATACAAGTCATTCATTCATTCATTCATTCAAGAGAATCCAGCAGTCTGGTTGTACCCAAGTTGATCGATAGATCAACATGGTACATTCAGCTTGCCCATTAATGGCATCATCCAATCATTTGCAGGCAACAATGCATTTTTGTTTAAATTTTCCTTGGATGTTATTGGGTATTCTTTGTAGAGTGAAGCTTTACCTCATTTACTAAGCTCTGGAGCAACTGCACTTGCAGAGGGCAACTGCAAAGTGCACAGTCTATTTGCCTTTAGTAAATCAACCCCATAGACTTGCATTGCAGAAAAGGAGCATTAGAGAACATTCATTGTCTAGCCCTTTAGAGCAGGAAAGGGTTCCTTCAGTTGTAATGAGCAAAAACATCTGCCCCAGTATTTACATCTAAAACCATACATGTAAAGCGCTTTCCTCAGTGTTCACAAATATAAAACACAGGTAATGTCCCTTTAAATCTACAATACACCACATGCAATTTATGTTCGAAATAAGGTTCCAAAAAAGTCATTTTTATATTCAAAATAATAAAGTGATAAAAAGTCTACAAAAGTGCTTGTGAAAACAAAAGATCCAAAGATTTATTTCTATCGATCAACTTGTGAGCAAACCAATCCAGCCACCGCCACCAGAAAAAATAGCCAAACTCCTTACCCTGTATTATGACCCCTATATCACAAGGAGGTCCAAAAGCGCTGGTTGTTATACCGCCATTCCACGCTCCTTCCTGCTCCAGACCCGCTCAGATGTCTTTCCCAGGATCTCATGGACAACTCACAGGACGCACATGGATGGTTTCACAAGAACTTTTGTGGACTTTTTATCACTTTTTTTGGGACTTTATTTCAAACACAAATTGTAGATTTAAAGGGACAATACCTATGTTTGTGAACACTGAGGATAGAGCTTTACATGGATGGTTATAGCCTATTCTGTATCTGTATGTGGGTCATTATGTTGCCAGCATTCCGTTTACATTTTATTTAATGCTGAGTTGTGATTTATAACACATTTTCACACATTGTGGGTAGATTTTTGTGCTAGTGCAGAGCTTTTTGTGTTTTTAACCCATTATTAGACATGTGCAATTCATTTCATAACGATTTGAATTTCGGCCGAGTTTTGCATCTTTCGGACATTCGGTTGCATCCAAGAATATACAAGTTTTATTACAAAATACACATAGAACTGCTGGTTTTGAAACTGTAAGGGCTCGTTTACATTTGTTCTCTGATGAGCAATTCATGGTGGAGCAATTGACAGGTAGTGAGGAGTTGTTAAGTTACCTCTTCAATAGCAGGCATTGCACACTGTTGCAGGAAGGTTGTGGTATGACCCCATTTAGGTTAATACGTGACAGTGGGGATAAATATTGCCATGTTGTGATGCAGAGCATTGTGGCTGAGGCATATGTACACCTCTGCCCACTGCCTTTGCAACTTAAGGGGTAATGGTTGGTGGGTGGTAATAAAACAGCTCAGCCATGTGTTCTTACTGGTCCACAACGTCAAGGGTAAAGAAGTCCTAACACATATTAAACCTTACTTTCATAAAATTGTATTTTTCAAAATCATTCATTTGCACTAAGCATGTTAGTTTGCATATTGCACTAAGCATAATGCTTGCAGTGTTCACTAAGTAAGCCACAGTGAGCCTTATTTCTGTATTGTTTTGATTTCATTTTTTTCTGAGATAAATTGATTAACTTCATTATAGTGGCTGCACACGCTTCGATTTCTTATCTGAATGATGTGCAGTCATAACAATATAATCCGCAAAAAAAAAGCATAGCCATAACTTCTTCTTCCGATTGATTTAGACTGGATTTGGATTGTGTAGGATCCAAATGATTTGATTAGCTAGGATCCAAATGATTTGATTAGCTTTGGTGGAAAATGATTGATATCTTTGCATTGATTGGCTGTGCTGAGATACTTTGATACTTTGTTCGTGATTAACATCATATTTTGAGCGACTGCATCATGAGTTTACATGGCGGATGCAGAGATGCGATAAATTACAATTATATTAGGGCTGTGGAAATTAAAGTTTAATTCCTAGATTAATCGTTAATTTTTTTTATCGATCAAAATTCTTTTGAACGGTACTCACCTCTGCCGGCTTCCATGTCTTCAGGAAGTTCCGTTGGAGATCCCGTGACGTCACGGACATCGATGTCACTGGACTCCTCCCCCTTCCCCAAGTGCCTCCGTCTGCTAATGAAGGGTAGGGGGGAGGAGTCCGGTGACATTGAAGTTCTGATTGAATGTAACGTGTATGGCGGAGGAGCTACGCATGACATCACCCGCTGCTGCCCTACGGAACTAACACAATTGTCGGCTTTACATGCTGTGTTTTTATAATCTTTATGTGAGTAGTTTGTGTTTTAACACAAAAATTGTATCTTAAACTTAAGCGGTGAGCACTTAGATCTTTTCTTTCTACCCATGACCTGGCGTCCTTGCTGAGATCTAAGGAGACGTGAGAGAAGTTTATGGTCCGTGTTAACCCTTTTGATACCCGCTTGCATGACCACCTGTTTGCACAGGGGTCCATGCCATAAGGTGGGAGCGATTAGTTAGACCGGAGTTGGAGGGATTGTCACGCTACTGTGGAAAAAAAAAATTACTTACGTCAGTGCTACAGTTTGAATTTAAAACGTATTTGTGTGAACTGGGAAGTTAAGTCATGGATTGTTGAAACTAACTAGTGTTGGGTAATTGTATATAGTGTATACCACATTTACCACTGACTAATGCAGAGTTGCAATGCAAGGAGACCAGCTAAAAGTAGTTGGATCTGTATGTGCACTATAATTAATGGAAATGAGTCGATTAATCGATAAAAAAAAAAATCGATTATTCGAACACAAAAATTTTAATCAGTAACAGCCCTAAATTATATCTTAACTATCAATACAAATCCCCTTCCCTGTGTGTGGCATATTGATCAAATAGGTTTTCTATAGATCGATTATTCCTATCGGATGAGATTGATCAGAATAGAAATTAAACATTTATCAAAGTGTGTAAGGCATTAACCGCCTCCAGCCCGGACCAATTCTAACATTTCTCTCATACATGTAAAAATCAGCATATTTTGGTAGAAAATTACTTAGAAACCCCCAATATTATATATATATATATATATATATATATATATATATATATACTGTATATATTTTTATTCAGTCCCTGGGAATCCCTGGGAATTTTTATTTATTTTTTTTCGATTTTTTTGCACAGCAGTTTATCCAACGCTAGTTTTCAGGAAAAAAATACACACTTGAACAAATTTTAGTCCATACAAACACAAAATAATACCCACTCTTTGGGTAAAATCTAAAAGATGATGTTACGCTGCGTGAATAGATATCCAGCATGTCCACAACCATGGAATAGAGACAAATTATGGTACATTAAATTATCCATAGGCAACACTTTAAAAGCATGTGCAGGTTACCAATTACATAAGAGATCTGAAGCTAGAATTATTGCTCTCACTCTGACATTCGCAGCGATACTTTCAACAGTTACATATGAATGTGAGGCCTATGTGTGTGTTCACATTTGTGTGTAAGCATGGGTGGGAGTGGTGTCGAGACTTTAAAAAATGTTTTAATTATTATTTATTTATTTTATTTTATTTTATTTTTTTATTTTTTATGAAGAACAACCCTTGTGATAGCATGAATAGCATTGTGATAGCATGGGCCGTGACAGGTCCTCTTTATTAGATCTGTTAGACCCCAGATCTCTTCACTGCCCTCCAAAGCAACCAATCAAGCTGCTAACAACTTTTAAAAAGCAAACTGGAATAATGAAATCATCGTCGCTTTTGGATTCTGACGTAACAGAGGGGGAAGAACAACATATGTTCACTCTCACTCTCAGTCTAATGCATCTCATGTGACAAGAGAGCCCAGTAAAGGTGGCAGGTGGAGGCGAAAGGACCCCCTTCAGCAGCCTGTAAAAGTGATCAGGCAGCTGTATAGCCATTTGAATCACTTTTACATTGTAGGGAATTGCTGGCTAAAGAAAAATATATCTGGATCTTGGCTGAAGCTGCAGCCATAGTTTAGATATCACTGCTCCCGTCCCAGGACATACAGGTATGTCCTAAGGACGGGAAGCAGTTAAGCACTTGTAGTCAAATGTTTATTAAAATATTGGTTAATGAAATCAAAACACAACATTCTCTGCTGATGTTATAGCTCAATGACAAACAAACTTGAAGCTTAAAGTAATTGCTGCCTCCTCTCTCTCCTGATTGGCAAACTGACTTTGATTGACAGCAGCGGGAGCCAATGGCACTGCACCGCTGCTGTGTCTCAACCAATCAGGAGGGAGAGTCCTGGATGGCCGAGACACTCATGGACATCGCTGGACACAGATGGGGCTCTGGTAAGTATTAGGGGGGGGGGGGGGGGGGCTGCTGCACACAGAAGTTTTTTTTATCTTAAGGCTTAGAATGCATTGGGATAAAAAACCCTCTAACTTTACAACCCCTTTAAAATGGTTCTAAAGACTCAAGGCTCTTTTTTACCTTTGTGCATGAAGGTAAAAAACCTTATGTGTGCAGCAGCCCCCCCTAATGCCCCATACACACGGTCGGATTTTCCGACGGAAAATGTCCTATCGGACAATGTTGTCGGAAATTCCGACCGTGTGTAGGCTCCATTGGACTTTTTCCGTCGGATTTTCCGACGGACAAAGTTTTATCTCCTGCTCTCAAATTTTTCGACAACAAAGTCCTATCGGACTTTTTCCGATTGTGTGTAGCGAATTCCGACGGACAAAGTGCCACGCATGCTCAGATCCCATTACAAGACCAAAGCTATTGGCTACTAGCCTCTACGTAGTCCCGTTGTAGGCAACAAACGTCAGCACGTTCAGAATGATCAGATTTTCTGACAACTTTGTCCGACCGTGTGTATGCAACACCAGTGTCGGACAAAATCCGTCGGAAAAAATCAGATGGATTTTGTGGTCGGATTTTCCGACCGTGTGTACGGGGCATTATACTTACCTGTGCCCCATGCAGCGATGTGCATGAAAGCCTCGGCTCTCTGGGGACTCTTCCTCCCCATTGGCTATAAACCAATGAGGAGAGAGAGGGGGGCGGGACCGAGCTTCGGCTCTGTAAGTGAATGGACACGCAGAGCAGCAGGTCAGGAACAAGCCTGCTTAGGTTTCCCCATGTCAAGCTGTTTGTTATGAAGGCACTTGGCAGGAGAAGGGGCCAGGAGCAGTAGCAAAAAAAATATATGACATGTTTGTTATTTAAACATTTTTTTTTAATTGCCTTTAATATCACTTTAAAGATTAAAAATAGGGGTTGATTCACTAAAGACAAATAGACTGTTCCTGTTGCAAGGAATTTAGCCCCAGAGTTTAATGAGTGAAGTGAAGCTCTAATGGCTTCCATCATTCAATCATGGGCAAGCAAAAATTATGTTTTTTTAAATTTCTTTGCATGTGATAGGGTATTCTTTACAAATTGAAATGTTACCACATTCACTAGGCTCCTAGGCAAATTCCTTTGAAAGTGTTATTTCCTTTTCAAGGCGAACAGTCTGTAAATCAACCCCATCGTCTCCAAGAGATCAGATCCTCAGGTGCTCTTTCCATCACTGGATATGAATGCCCATTGAACAGATGATCACCCACCTCTAGCTATCAGGCAGTAGACCAGCAGAAGCAATTATCTCCACTGCTTTGGCAGGGATCAATGCTAATTGGGCAAAACGGTCCAATCAGTTGGATCTCCTGTGATGGCAAAGTCACAAGTTTCTTACAGCACATGCCATGCTCCGAGAAACTGTTGTAATAATAAAGCTAAAAATCCTTCTAGTTATGTAGCAATTTCTGCACTTGTACAGCTACCCAACTTTGTGCAATAAACATTTGGGAAAGGAAGTGTTTTGCTAATAACAACCAATCAGTGTACAAAAATCAATGGCTTTCATATATTTAAAAATTTTTGTGCCTGATGTTAACATTTCAGTTGTTGTATCTCAACTGCTGCTGCTAGGTGGCATACATTTCTATGTATTTCTTGGGTTAGTTTATTTCCTTTGATGCAAACTCAAAATGCAGCGCTGACCTTATATCAGCTATTCAGTTTGAAGCGAGATCCTGCTAATGGGTGAAAAAAGTCAAATCACATCTGAGGAATAATAAAAAAAAAATATGAATTTGCTACAAAGCAATCTTGTGTGGATTGCAGATCACAGGTCCTTGTACTAGAAGTCCCAGCATACCTTAATGACCTCCTGAAGTATACAAAGCCATTTTAGTCTGCAAGGCAGTTGTTAAACTTTCAAAATAGAGGTCTCCTGAATTAAAATTCCATTCATATAATTACAAAATTCAAAACACTTTGGTCTTACTTGAAAACATTCTGTTTAATTTATAATTTATACGCACAAGAGACTAAAAAATGAAAGGGTTTACATCAGCATTGCTTTGCATGAATTTTTATTTTTCACTTTCACATGGCAATATCATAAAGGAAGATACAAAGGATATTTTTATTTATTATATGCAAGCATAATGTTTAAGAAACAGCACTCAGGGAATTGGAAACACTATATTGCAATAATAACTTTAAACAGTAAATGTGGGGAGTTCTAATTGCTCTATGTTGTAATTTTGTTAGACAGAGGGGTGTATTTAGAAAAAAAAAATTGCAGACCTATTCGTCCTGTGACACTGCATATTAGGGTTGAACCGATACTAAGCATTTGCACGAGTATCGGTACTCGTGCAAATGCTCTGATACCTGAAACCGACACTTTCAGGCTCGGTTCTTTTAGCTGTCAGCGGGATTCCCCCACTGACAGCTGAAATGTTAAAAAAAAAAAAAAGACAGCAATTATCAGTTGTTAAGGAATGGGGCCACCGCGTCTTTAACAACTGATAACTCATTCAGCTGTCAGTGGGGTTCCCCTGTTGACAGCTAAAGTATAAATGAAGTCCCGGCAATTAGGAAGCAATGTTTATCAACAACCTTGCTCAGCCGCTGAAACAGAAAGCTAAAAAGAAACATTCTTTCTTCGTGTATCTTTCTGTTTATTAATCTACAGATCAAATGGATTAGCTTCAATCTGCAAATGGAGTCCGTTGAAAGCAACTTGTCAAGTAAAAAAGTTTTTTTTTTGGCTTTTTATTAAATGTTCCTCTGTTTAACTCCTTATTAACCTTTAATTTACTCTAATCAGCCTTAACCACTTAAGAACTAGCCTCGTTTTGGAATTTAGGTGTTTACATGTTTAAAACAGTTTTTTTTTGCTAGAAAATTACTTAGAACCCCCAAACATTATATATTGTTTTTTTTCTTAGACGTTTTGATATGACTCATAAGACTGGGCATGTGGTTGCCATCATCCCTGATAATAATTATATAAAGAAAACCTTCATTGGTGGGATTTTAAAGGCCACAAACAAAATTTAGAAAATAGATATAAATGTATTAAATACAAAAATAAATTTCATGAAAATTCAGAACATTTGATACAAAGAATCTTCATCAGGGATAATGTATAGTAGTAGATAGTGATACATTTTCCCTGATGAAGATTCCAACTACTATGGTTTATTGAAACACGTTGGATTTAAGTATCACTCCATTTTCTTGCATCATGTACAATGTTTTTAGGATCATCTTTGTATCAAATGTTCGGAATTTTCATTAAATTTCTTTTTGCATTTAAATTTTGTTTGTTGCCTTTAAAATCCCACCAATAGAGGTTTTCTTATTAATTTTTTTTTCTAACACCCTAGAGAATAAAATGACGGTCATTGCACTTCTTTTTTTTCACACTGTGTTTGCGCAGCGGTCTTACAAGTGCACTTTTTTTGGAAAAAATGCACTTTTTTTTTACAACAGAAAGTTAGTCCAATTTTTTTTATATTGTGAAAGATAATGTAAATTGATACCCAAAATGTCACGCTTCAAAATTGCGCCCGCTCATTACAATGGCATCAAACTTTTACCCTCAAAAATATCCATATGACGTTTCAAAAATTCTACAGGTTGCATTACAGAGGAGGTCTAGGGCTAGAATTATTGCTCTCGCTCTACCAATCATGTCGATATCTCACATGTGTGGTTTGACCACTGTTTTCATATGCGGGCACTACTCATGTATGCGTTCGCTTCTGCACGCAAGCTCGTGGGGACAGGGCGCTTTTTTTTTATTATTTTTTTACTTGATTTTATTTATTTTTTCACTGTTTTAAAAAAAAAAAATGGGTCACTTTTATTCCTATTACAAAGAATGTAAACATCCCTTGTAAAAAAAACACGACAGGTCCACTTAAATATGAGATCTGGGGTCAAAAAGTCCTCAGATCTCATGTTTGAACTAAAATGCAAAAAAAAAAAAAAAAAACAGTCTTTTGAAAAAAATGTGGCTTTAAGAGGTATGGGAGGAAGTGATGTTTTGACGTTGCTTCCTCCCTCCTATGGTATAGAGACGGGTGGGAGCCATCTTAGCCTCACTCGTCTCCATACCAAAGAAGTGACAGGACCGCTACCGACGGCACCGGTAAGCGGCGGAGGGCGTGGGAGAGCGGCGGGAGGGGGGTGGCACTTCTCCCGCCACCGATAACGGTGATCTCACGGCTAATTCGCCGGGGAGACCACCATTATCGTAAAGAGGACCGGCTCCTGAAAAGATGAATATCTCGGTTGTGGCAGCAGCTGCTGCCGTATAGAGATATCCATCTTCAGACTGTCGACGTATATCTACAGGAGACGGTTGGAAAGTGGTTAATTAACTCCTTATTCTCCCTCTCCTTTTAATTATTATTTTCTTGCTGATTTTTTTGATAGTAACCCACAGGTTAAAGGTGTGTCCTTATATGTGCTTGCACTGACTTCCACTTAACCAGATGTGCCAGAAAGGTTGAGGTTGTCTTGGAGGCGCAAAACAAAGAACCCAAAATTACAAAGCGGCTCTCTCAGAGGTAGCACTACAAAAGTTTGCAACTAATCCCTCACCTAGCAGCATAAGAGACACATTGGATGGACTGCAAATACTGTTCCTTGTGCTGATTTAGTTTTTTTGGGCTAAACTTAGGCTTATTATGTTGAGACTGATTTACTGAATTTGCCAATCTTCACTGGAAAGTTGAAATAATATTTATTTTCTTTTTTTTGAATGCCTCATTTATCCCACCACGTGAATAGGAAATTCCTGTTTATTGAATACCTCAATCAAGTGCACCTGACTGTAAATCAGTCTCATCGACTGTTGGTTCAAATCCAGCAGACTGAATTTTATCTGTTGTAGTCTGGGCCTACATGTTTCCATAAATCTAAACTTTTACTTTTAGGCTGGGTTCACATATAAGTCATAGCAGGGGTCTGGTGTGTGCCTGTTCTCCATTTCAGGGACAAATCAGGGCTGAATTGTTGCCTGAATTCGACCCTGAAATGGAGCCGCAGTCACCCCAGAGATATGTGAACCGGCTCCATAGAGAGCCGTGTACAATCTCCAGTCATGCGAATTGGATGCATCCAATTCACACTAGTGGGAACCCAGCATCAAACTCTCTAAAGCACCCAAACAACCACACACAGTTGAAAAACTACACTCACGTGGCCTGTGGGACTAAAGATGTTTAACTTACCCTGATGTTCTCCCATTATAACATTTTAATGTAACTAAACTACTCCCAGATACCTAAAGAGGAAGTAAACTCTCCCACTCTGATACTTCTTTTCATTTAGTCCATTATAATAAGTAATTATCAAACTATAGCCACTGTAATCCAGCCCAAATCGCATATTACTTACCGTACTGTTTAAAGAAACTTTAAAAAACTTGTTTCCAGGGGTAAGGCAGCGCCATCTTAAGTATTGTTTTCTGAGTCCACAGTGGAGAGTATTTCCGCCCTTACATTGAGCACTTCCTGTACTATTAATCAAGCCTCCTTCTCAATACAATGTTTCTATGGCAACCCTGCTTCCCTGCTCATAGCTGACTTGTTTTATTTCATAGTATTTACTTGTGCCGATTGTCTAGTGTTTTACTATGTCAGTCTTATCAGCTTCAGTTGATAAGACTGCAGTAATACTTTCCGATGGCCAGGTTTACACTCCATGTGATGTTATATGGTCACATGGGGTGTAGGAGGAAGCTCTGAGTGATTATGAAGTCTCCTGGTATTTCAGTGGTGTGCCATAGAGAAGTCCTGATAACAGATAGATAAGCACATAGAGAGTGTGCCGTAAATTAGGGGAGATCTGGGCATGCTCAGTGACGTCATTCTAAAGAACAAAAAGGATTACAACAATACTAAGCAAGTAAGGAGATATCTACAACAATGTTCATTAGGGTTTTTTATGCTGATTCACATGGGAAAAAGTTGTGGGGGAGAGTTTACAACCACTTTAATTTGGTCAACAGTAAAGGCACCCAACAGAAAAAAAAACACATACTGGAGAAGAAATATTGTTTGATATAATTCAGCAATTATATATAAATCCATGAATTGGTTTGGTTTGGAAGTCTCATGCAATCCACCAGAGCCAAACCTAGAACGCTTTCCTTTAAATCATAAAATGATTTTAGGGCATTATCAGTCCAAGAGCAATTACAAAGGAAATTATCTGACAGACCTGAACAGCTAAATTCCACCCTGAGGGCTTAGCTACTTAGTAAATATTGCAACACCAGCTGAAATCCTGATAAAGAACTATTCCCTGAGCTATCTTCACTTCAAGGAAAGAAAAAGAAATCAATGTTGTCTCCTGCTGCTTTCTACCGCTAAAGCAAACACATTTTTCCTATATTTAGGAAAACCATTATGTTATAATATCTCTAATGAGGGCTTATTGCTCAAGTCCAGGTACAATATTGCCTATGCCACACACAGAAAAACAGGATTCTAATTATATAAACCAGCGCTTCCCACAATCCTAATTCCCTCAGCAATAACAGTGTTGGGATTTAGTCCAACCAAAATGCTATCTCATTATAAATAATTCCGCTCTACAATGACATGTCACCCCCAACTCAATACACACAAATCAGTAGGTTCACAGACATCAATGAATGCCAGTCTGGCATTATCAACACATGAAGTTAAAAATAGTCACCTCATTTTCATTGCGTTTAACTGAGCAGATTTTGGTAATCTTAACTTAACCCTTTAACGCCTAAACCTATTTCTGACATTTGGTTTTACAAGTTATAATCCGTATTTTTTGCTAGAAAAAAATACCCCCAAGCATTATATTTATTTTTTTAGCAGAGAATCTGGAGAATGAAATGGTGATTGTTGCAATATTTTATGTCACACTGTATTTGTGCAGCGGTGTTTTAAAAGTAACTTTTTGGGAAAAGGGACACTTTCATAAAATAAAAAAAAAACTAAACAGTAAAGTTAGCCCAATTATTTTGTATAATGTGAAAGATGATGCTACGCTGAGTAAATAGATACCAAACTTGTCACTCTTTTTAATTGCATGCACTCTTGGAATGGTGACAAACTACGGTACCTAAAAATCTCCATAAGCGATGCTTAAAGTTTTTTTTACGATTACCAGGTTAGAGTTAAAGAGTGACCAGTATGAGAGAGTGAGAAGGTGTGTTGGAGATTTTGAATATTTAAAATGGAATTGGATTGCCATGCCCCATCGGATGTATAAATATGTATTTATGGAGAGGTGTGTGTGGGGATGTGTATGTATTTGTGTGTATATATATATATATATATATATGTATATATATATGTATGATATGTATATATGTATATATGTGCATGTATATATATATATATATATGTGTATATATATTTATATATATTTTTATGACAGGCAAGCTAGACTTTTTCCATAGATTGACTGTGCCCAGGTGTTAATTGAATATCCCTTGTTCTCTTACACTAGACTACTCCTTCTCCCCAGGGGTCATTAACATACTAATGTCAGACCTAGTTAGAACTGGTGATTCACTAATCTTGGAGACTATCTGACAACAGGAGTTTTGACTTTAGAAAAGGACCAATCACGGAGCTAGCCCAAAGAAAGTAACCAATCAGGATACAATGCACTTCTGAACCAATGAGGTGTTTGATTGATAGGAGTGGGTTATTCTAACAACATAAAAACCAATAGTTTAGGGATACGAGTTCTTTTAGGCTCATGGTCTGGACACGTAAGCTGCCTGTGTAATGTATTCCCTTATCTCTCTCCTGATTCCCACACCACCGGATGGAAATGTAATGTATTCTGTGTATCTCTAACCTTTCTCTAACTTTAATCTTTATTCCCTCCTAGGACTTGTCTTAATGTTTTGGTAACCTTATTGATCAGTGTATATCTGTTGTAAACCATATGGCCTTAAATATCTCCTAAGCCTAGATAACCCTGTACATGTACCATCACCTAAGTTTATGATAAGTTCTAAATTATTCTGACGTTTCTTTCCTGTATTAATAAATGTGATTGTTTATCTATTCGCACTGTTATCGTACGTTTATATACTTATACAGACAAAGGTTTAATCACTTTAATCGCGTTATTCACTTTATCATTTTTGTATCTATAATCATTTAACTAAGCTAGAAATCCAGCTTTAACAAAGGTTAACACCAAATTTAGCGCACCTGCTCCTCATTCACACCTGAGACCTTGTAACACTAGCGAGTCACATGACACCGGGGAGGAAAAATGGCTAAATGGGCCCAATTTGGACATTTTCCCTTAGGGGTGTACTCACTTTTGTTGCCAGCGGTTTAGACATTAATGGCTGTGTGTTTGAGTTATTTTGAGGGGACAGCAAATTTACACTGTCATACAAGCTGTACACTCACTACTTTACATGGTAGCAAAGTGTCATTTCTTTAGTGTTTTCACATGAAAAGATATAATAAAATATTTACAAAAATGTGAGGGGTGTGCTCACTTTTGGGAGATATGGTATATATATATATATATATATATATATATATATATATATATATATATATACCGGTATATATAATATGGCAGCAACATGTTTTAAAAAATTTGGGACAAGGCTGTGTTTACCGCAATGTAGCATCCCCTGGGAACTGAGGATACCAGTTGCTGGTGTTTTAGTAGTAGAATGTTGTCCCATTATTGCCTGATATAAGGATCCAACTGCTCAACAGTCCTGGGTCTTCTTTGTTTTATTTTGTGTTTCAAATATGTTCAATTATTGAAAGGTCTGGACTGCAGGCAGGCCAGTTAAGTACCTGGACTCTTCTATTACACAGCCATGCTTATGTCATAGACGCACTATGCAGTTTTGCATTGTCCTGCTGAATTATGCAAGGCATTCCCTGTAAAAGACATTGTCCGGATAGGAGCATATACTGCCCTAATACCTGGATATATCTTTCAGTATTGATGGTATCTTTGCATATGTGCAAGCTGCCATTCCATATGCACTAATGCAGCCCCGGACCATCAGAGATGCAGGCTATTGAACTGAGCGCTAATAACAAACCGGAAAGTCCCTCTGTGTACAAAACAGTTTTCCACTTTGCCAGTGACCATTTTAAATTAGCTTTGGCCCAGAGAAGACAGCTGTGTTTCTGGATCATGTTCAGATATGGCTTCTTCATTGCATGATGAAGCTTTACCTTGCATTGTTGGATGGCATGACAAACTATGTTCATAGACAGTGATTTTTGGAAGTATTCCTGGGCCCATGCAGTAATGTCTATCACAGAATCATGTCTGTTTTTAATGCAATGCTGTCTGAGGGCTTGAAGATCACGGGAATCCAATATTGCATTTCCGCCTTGTCCCTTGGACACAGAGATTTTTACAGATTTCTGGATTTTGATATTATGCACTGTAGATGATAATATAGTTAAAGTTTTTGCAATTATGTTAAGGGACAAGTTTTAGGTGCAGCTTTTCACAGATTGGCGAGCCTCTGCCCATGTTTACTTCTGAGACAATCCGACTCTCTAAGATCCTCTTTTTATACCCAATCATGTTACTGACCTGTTGAAAATTAACCTAATTAGACACTATGGGGTTGATTTACTAAAGGCAAATCCACTTTTCACTACAAGTGCACTTGAAGTGCACTTGGAAGTGCAGTCACTTTAGATCTGAGGGGAAGATCCAAAATGAGGGGAAGCTCTGCTGATTTTATCATCCAATCATGTACAAGCAAAAATGCTGTTTTTTTATTTTCCTTGCATGTCCCCCTCAGATCTACAGTGACTGCACTTCGAAGTACACTTCCAAGTGCACTTGCAGTGCACTTGTATTACAAAGTGGATTTGCCTTTAGTAAATCAACCCCTGTATGTTTCTCCAGCTCTTTCTTTTTAGTACCACTTACTTTGCCAGCTTTGTGTTGCCCCGCCTCAAAATTTTGAGACGTTTTGCTGCCATCAATTTCAAAATGACCTTATGGCTTCTTAAAATTTTACATTGTTTAAACATTTGAATAAAATATGGGTTAATGAGATTTGCTAATCATTGCATTCTGTTTTTATGTAGATTTTACATAGCGTCTAAACTTTTTGGGAATTGGGGTTGTACTTTTATTAGAACAAAATGTTATTAGAGTAGAATTTTCTGAGAGGAAGGGATCATCTGACAGCATTGGGGTTTGTGGACATAAGGGGACCTTCCCCATCATCAGGTACTTCTCAGTTAGGTTTAGTGCCCCTCATTTGAGGTAAAACACAGACACTGAAAAGTTTACAAGTGTAGCACTCCTCCTCTTGGGGTGGTGAGGAATAAACCCCTAAGCAGTGTGGCAACTAACATTTCAATCTCCAGGTCTAGTCCTTGGTGTAGGGTGAAGTGAAAAACAAGTTGAGGGACATTTACTTTAGTCTTTTTACTATTTTTTGCTGCAGTCAATTCTAGGAGAGTGGGTTTAGGGGAGCAGGGGACCCTAAAACAGTACAAAACAGAACAAGTATTCTGAAAGTAGCAGTAGAATTAGTATTATTATTGTGGAAACTAGCCGAAGTATAGTGCTTGAAGGAATCAGCCACTGGCTTAAATCTTCTTTTTAAGGGCTTTTCTTGCCCACACTTTTTAAAACAAAGTTCAATTTCAACACAAGGGTAACCACATGTTTTTTTTTCAGCATGTCTCGCATATTTTACATAAAATAAATACACATTTAGCCTCCTGGCTTTTACTTGCAGAACACCTTGCAGTACAGCACTGGCCCACAGTTCTGGGTGAAGACCTCCTCTCTTCGCCAGGTGGAACTCTGAACTCTAGACAACTCTGTAACAAAATCCCTGCACATACCTGCACAATCAATGTGCTAGTTTCTGCAAAACATGAACCTTGGTTTGGGGACTTTATCTCTCCCAAGGCTTTATGAAGCCTCCAGGCTCCACGACCCAAAAAGGTTTTAGCAAGCATCCTGGGTCCCCCTGGATGAGAACCCTGGGTGGAATAACCCTTTTCACACCATGATGGCACAGTACTGTCACAGCATATATATGATCACAAACCATCTATAAACTTTGGAATATATAGTAATCCTGCCATCTATATTGGTGTAATTGATCTACCCAATGACCACAAGTCAAGAGATAAGCGAGAAATATTAGCAAAATTATATAGTTCACTAAAGTGTACCTGAATTCAAAAAGTGAAGATTTGCTATGTTATAGGGGACATTTGGAAAAGATATTATGCCAGTACCTTGAAAATGTACATTTTGTCTTAAATTCTTCCTGAAAAATTGCAGTGCATTCCCTGGTATGTGAGGGTTCCTAGGCACATTGCTGTCTCTAGCCTTACAAAATTTGGAGCGAGACAGGGTGATATCACTACTGTACTGCTTACTGTTCATCTTGTTGGAGGCTCTGACATTGGTACATGTACCCCATGGTAGTATCCAGATTCATATGCCCTTTTTCTGACTATAGTTTATTAGTCCTACAAAAGGAATACATTGAATATCAAGATTTGTTCCATATAAGCTTCAATCAGATTCAAGGTACAGTGTTATTTTCTGAATTTTATGAAATTGGTTACAAATTGAACCCAGAGCGATTTTGTCATCCCCTAATCTGTAGTGGTTATTTATAATTTAAGAAAAAATATACAGCTTTCCCACTACTTATCTGAGAATAAATCATTCAATTGGGTCTGTTTGTGATTTGCAAGTGAGCATCCTAACCTTCTGAACAAATAGTATAAACATATTTATAATGCTAAACACTCAATTTGTAAGGCAGATTAATAATGACAAAAAAAAATCACATTACTATCACCTGTGGAGGTTATAACCAACAGAGAATATTAATAATAAAATGCTCATATGGACAAACATGGCTATGTCATTTGTAAATATGATGTTACTAGGCAAGATACCCTTTGAATATGTATGGTTGTTTCTTTAACCAACTGAATGCATGCGTACAGAAGGTAGGCTGTAGTTTTGAACCCAATTTTTGAACCAAATACTAAAGTAAAATGCCAGAGGATGCATCTTATACATAATTCTCATACATAATTCACAGCATATCCTTGTAGGAAAATAATAGCACCATATAAAACTAAAGTGCAGTCATGGACAGCATACACCGTTCAGCTGTTGTGAGGGCATGCCAATACCAGTAGTTCTTCCTAGAGGTTACACCTGGTTTAACACATGCAGTTACTTTCACATAGTTCTAAAATGAAAAGTTTTGTGTGTGTTCAGTTTGACATATGCATTAGGCTGCTAAAGCATAAATCCAGACTTCACCAGCTTCCCCCACCTGCCCCCTTAAGGCTCCCTGTTATGCTTTGCTTTTTATACTTAACTTTTCCTGGTGTCTTTTGGGCAGGTCACTTGACCCTCTGGCCTCAAGCTGTATGGTTCCAAATGGAGACCATTAAATTAATTTTACATCTGTGGACCTTTAAAAGTTGCCTATAGGAGATGGTTTGGGGGCCTATCCCAAGTCTTGCATAACTGTGACATATTAAAAAAGTGTTGCCATAGTAGACCACAATTAAAGATGCCTGCCTCTGGGACTTTTAGATTCCTTCAAATCCTCTACTTCCTCCAGTCCTTGGGCCCTGTGGTAACTAAAAATCCTAAGGTGACCATTCATGAGAGATGGTGTTCACAAGATGCAGGTCAGGCTCATACAGGCTCTCGACACTACCATAAAACTGCCTTATATGCATGCGTGGGATTTATTTTATTATTGCTTTATTATTTTTCCGACATATCAAAATAGATAAAAAAAAAAATTATGTTACCAACAATTTTACAACACTCCCCACTATTCCCTATTATATCTACTGCTGAACTATGTACCATTCTCAAAACTTTTCCTAATTGTTGCTCATTCAACTGTGTTCCTAATTCCTTCTCCCATTTTTCCATGTATGGCGGTATTTTAGGTTCAGCCATCACTGTGAGTATTTTATAGGTCATGGTATTGCTAGCATGAATGGTTTAGTGCAAATACAAAGAATCACCGCTCCAATGTAATTACTTCTCCCAAAACAGCTGTCTCCACAATCCCACAGGGTGCCGGCTCTGTTTGCAACAGGAACTGAAGTAGAAAAGATGAAGCTGGATAGCCGCACTCCAAATTATTCAACTTTATTTCAAAAAAATTGATAAAATCATAGCATCTAGGCTTGTATACAGACTAACTGCACAGCCGCTGACATGTTTCACACCGAACACGGTGCTTAGTCATAGCGGAATGGTTGAGTGGACAATGATATGGATTCCACAACAATACAGAAAGTTACAGGCAAATACACGTGTTTTTTCACGGAATGTATTAAGGGTATGGGATTTAAACTATAGTCAAGCAAAATGGGAGTACAATTCACTGTTAATCCCACTTACGTTTAGTAAAACACCGTTGGGTAAAATGATATGGATTCCACAACAATACAGAAAGTTAGAGGCGAATACACGTTTTGAATTGAATCCGTAACATTTGGAATTTGTACAGGATTTTCGGTAGTATCGCCATCTTCACCATATTTATTCGACCTACCCAAGAGAGAGGTCTTGCTGTTATCTTTTTATTTTTCCTTTTAATCTCATTTAATAAAGGGATAAAGTTTGCTTGATCTATATTTTTCAGGAACGGCGTTAGTTTTATGCCTAAATATTTTAGTTCTGTTTTCCTCCATATAAATGGGAATTCCCTTTGCAAGTCTTGTTCATCTTTCTTACCTAAATTTCAATTCAGGATTTCTGATTTTAAGGGGTTGATTTTTAGGTTTGATAGTTCTCCATAGTATTTCAGCACTTTCACTTCACTTCGCTTCACTTCACTTTTCACTTTAGATTTGGTAGTCTTTCTTATTCTAGGGTTGGAGATGTAGAGCAAAATATCAGCTGCATACTTTATGCTCCTCATCTCCAATCTTCACATCTCCTATGTCTACACTGTTTCGGATGGTTGCCAATAAGGGTTCCAAACATAGTACAAATAGGAGGGGTGAAAGCGGACATCCCTGCCTTGTTCCATTATACATTTTTGGAAAGATGGAGACAAACTCCCATTAGTCTTTACTTTCGCTGATGGGTGGTTATATAATGTTTATTGTAACATCGTTGGGCTGATTCCCATCGCCCCTAATGTGCTCAAAATAAAACCCAGGGACTCAGATTTAGTTTCTGAAAAAGACTTGGATCACTGGCACTCTTGTTTCCACTCCGCGTACAAAGGTATACTGAATGTCTCTTTGGTGGAGGCAGGCGTAAAGGTCCTAACTCGATGGTATATGGTCCCATTACATCTGTCAAAGCTATTCCGGACCTCCTCGTCCTTTTGCTTTTGGGATTGTCAATACTGTGGAACCATGTATCATATCTGATGGGAATGCCCCAGGCTCCAGGAATAAGGTTTTTGTTTTCATACAAAGGGTCACATGGACACCAGGTCTACAACTACTTCATAATGCTTTATTGAATGAACAGGTGGAAAACATACCACGGGCAAAGCTGATTCACTTTATGTTTTTGGCTGCCAAACTTACCATAGCTCACTCTTGGAAAAAAACTTCAGTTTCTATTTCTATGTTCTGATGCAAGGTCTCCTGGAATTTGCGTAATAAACACCTTGCTAGCAAGCTTAATGATACCATTAGATGGTTTGGGAAGGTTTGGGAGCCATGGGCCAGCTATGTCAATATCGAGCTCTAGGGAGCATGCTACCCTCTTTATGTCTTGTTTTCTCTTGACGGCTTTTGAGTCACTCTTTAGGCTTTTCATCTCTCTTTCTGCTTTTTTCCATCTTTCTCTTCTTTCTTTCTTTGTTCTGTTTTCTCCCTTAGCTGGATTTTTTTCTTCCTTCTTTATTTTTATACGTATGGTCTCCTTTTGTATCAGGGACTGAAACCCTGTCTCATTCCTTTGGAATATATGTGTCAAGGAAATGGCCATAGGTCTGGCAATGTCGCCATTACTCACCATGGCTGCTTCCGGTGGACTTCCGGGCGAATTGGCATATTCAGACACGTGGTGGCGCAAACCGGCATATGCAGATGTGCGGCGCTGCAAATTGACGCCAGCAGCGCATGATGTGACAGCTGCTGGTGCCCACTGGCCTATATAAATCTGCTACTGAGATATCAGAATTGCTGGATTATCGTCAGCTTCCCAGTGTTCCCTGTGCTTCTGCTGTTTAATACATCTGGCCAGACATGGGAGTAAGTCACACATGTGCAAGTCACAAGCAAGTCTCAAGTCTTAACCTTCAAGTCTCAAGCAAGTCCCAAGTTACTATGGCGAAAAGCAAGCAAGTCAAGTCGAGTCCCTGCTAGAAGTCAAGCAAGTCAAGTCAAGTCATTTATTTTGGTCAAGTCACAAATCAAGTCAAAATACTGATCTACCCCATTTCCACCTTTAAATGAGTTAATGAGTGCCTCACTGTGCCGTGTCTCACTGTGCCCATGTCTCACTGTGCCCGTGCTTCACTGTGCCCAATGCCTCACTGTACCCATGTCTCACTGTGCCCAATGCCTCACTGTGCCCGTTCTTCACTGTGCCCGTGCTTCACTGTGCCCAATGCCTCACTGTACCCGTCAGCCGTGTACCTGACCGGCGGCGTCCCGGCGGCCATTCCAGTATTCAAAAGCTGCGCCTCCTCCTCATCTGTTATAGGCTTAACAATCTCCCAGCATTCAGTGTTCTGCCTATCACGGACATCCGCTCATCCTCATAACACAGACAAGGATGAGAGGATGTCCATGATAGGCTGAACACTGCCTGCTGTGAAATTGAGTGTTCCGCCTATCACAGACGAGGAGGCGTGGCTTTTGAACACTGCAATGGACGCCGTCTGTCTGCATGACACGCTGATCAGGTAGGCAGATGGCGGCTTGTGGTTAGTGGTAGTGCATACCTCCCAACTTTTGAACTTCAGAATGAGGGACACTTGAGGGAGGAAGTGTCCCTACGCACGCTGTGGCAAAAAAAACGGTATGGCCTAATGATTAAGGGTGGGGGGGCTTATGGGGCGTAGTTAAACCAAACTCAGGCTTCCTGCTTTAAATTGCTCTGCCACAGGCAAGAGTCTCACAGACACAAACCCCAGTACAATCATTTAAACATTTTTATAAAAAGCTTCCATTACAAATGGTTTTGCACACACTATGGAAAAGTGTGTTACACAAAGTGTGGAAGGATTCAGGAGTGCATTGTGTACAGAGTGAGAGGTTTAGGAGTTCGTTATGTACAGAGTGCGAGGTTCAGAAATGCGCTATGTACAGAGTGCGAGGTTCAAGAATGCGTTATGTACAGAGTGTGAAGTTCAGGAATGCGCTATATACAGAGTGCGAGGTTCAGGAGTGTGTTTATATACAGAGTGCGAGGTTCAGGAATGCGTTATATACAGAGTGCGAGGTTCAGGAATGCGTAATATACAGAGTGCGAGGTTCAGGAATGCCTAATATACAGAGTGCGAGGTTCAGGAATGCGTTATATACAGAGTGCGAGGTTCAGGAATGCGTTATATACAGAGTACGAGGTTCAGGAATGCGTTATGTACATACAGTCCCTTGTTACCCTATGCATACAGGAACTTCTAATTTCCCTGCAACTCAGAATATGCTGGGAGTTGTAGTTCCCCTGTCATTATGGTCATACTGGCAGTTGTAGTTCCTAGTCACCCTGACCACCTTGGGAGTTGTAGTCCCCCGGTCACTCAGTAAATGCTGGGAGTTGTAGTCCCCCTGTCACTCAGTAAATGCTGGGAGTTGTAGTCCCCCTGTCACTCAGTAAATGCTGGGAGTTGTAGTCCCCCTGTCACTCAGTAAATGCTGGGAGTTGTAGTCCCTTGTCACTAAGGCCATGCTGGCAGTTGTAGTCCCTTGTCACTAAGGCCATGCTGGCAGTTGTAGTCCCTTGTCACTAAGGCCATGCTGGCAGTTGTAGTCCCCTGTCACTAAGGCCATGCTGGCAGTTTTAGCCACTCACCTCTGCAGCTCTCTAACGATCTCCCCAGTCTTGGTGATGATGGGCTCCCTCACAGCGTTCTCCACTGCCCGCACCTGGAGTTCATGGCCTGCAGGTTGAGGATCCGACTCGGCATCGCGGGGGCTACCACACTACTCTTGGCCCTCCTGGGGGCCCCGGCATCCACCCTCCTCAGTTCGCTGCAGAGCACCAATCTCACCCGACCCCTCATGACACTGGAATACCCCGCTTTATGGTGGGCGGATTCAGGAGGAGGGGCCGGGTGCCGCTCTGTGGTGGGTGGAGTCAGAAGGAGGGGCCGGCTGCCGCTCTCTAGTGGCCTAAGTCTGGAGGAGGGGCCGGGTGCTGCTCTGTTGTGGGCGGAGTCAGGAGGAGGGGCAGGGTGCCACTCTCTTCTGGCCTAAGTTAGGAGGAGGGGCCCGGGTGCGCTCTATGGTGGGTGGAGTCTGGAGAAGGGGAAGGATGCCGGTCTCTGGCGGCTGGAGTCTGGTGGAGGAGCAGGGATGTGCTGGTGTGGTAGGCGGTGTCAGGGAGGGACAGGGCGGCTCTCTGTTTTGGGGGCGGAGTCAGGAGGCTAAAATCGAATATCGGCCCACCCATCCCCGACATCAGAGACTGAATCTGACAGATGCACTTTGCTTTCCCTCATTGCAGCCTTACCCCTGCCGGTTCGCCCACCAATCCCTGGTGCCAAGTCATTGCAAGTCATATAGCCCAAGTCAAAGTCAAGTCGCAAGTCATTAGTGACAAGTCAAAGTCAAGTCGAGTCATTTATTTAATTCTGTCAAGCAAGTCGCAAGTCCTCAAACAGGTGACTCGAGTCTGACTCGAGTCAAGTCATATGACTCGAGTCCCCCACCTCTGTATCTGGCACTATCAAAACTCTCCTGCTCTACAGTGCATCCTGCTGGTTCCAGCTGCCTTACGGTGATCAAGTATTCTAACCATAACAACAGGCAAACTGTGCTTCTTTGGGCACTGCATTCCCTGTACTATCTTCAGGGGTGTGCTGCACTTAGCCTCAAGGGGAGCCCTCTCAGCACCTTGGCCTCCAACCAGACTCCTGAAAACAGTGAAAACAGTGAGTAAATGTGTACCCTATCTTATTCTTTGTCCCGATTATTTTGATATGCTCTTATTACTGAAAAGTTGCTGGGGTTCTGGCTTTTGTGCTTTTCAATGCTTTGTATCCTGAATTTTTTTCAATAAACAGATTCCACAGCAAACAAACTTCTGACATTTGTTTTCCAACTTACTCAAAAGTTTGATTGGCTTTAAGGGTAATAGCACTTTCCACTGGAACACTTTTCATGAGTAAGTTTGGGTGTCCACAAAGAATATATGAAGCAACACCTAGTAGACAACTGGCAAACAGCTTAAACATTAGTATAATAAAGCCATTTACAAAGCTCAGTAACTATCTACCACCTGTCTGACTACACTAAATTAGTTTGCCACAAATCAACTGTAAATCAATCATTTGACATTGACTTATTTTAAAGACCAGAAAGAATGTTAGTCACTTTTTTGACTCTAACCCAAGGGCACTGATCCATTTGAAAAGCCAAAATGATTGGATTTGGGCATGCTTCTGTGTAGCAGCTAGATCTGTGCATATGGGAATAGGAACTGTTAATTGAATAGAGTGAAGGTGAAGAATAATACTGTTGGACCTTCCTATTTTTGCTAGCCAAGCATTTGGAAAAGCACCATTGCTTTCTGGATCTGTTGTGTCTGCCTCTGTAAATGCTTGTGTGTCCAGCGTCATATGGGTCAATCTACCAAACCAACTTACTTGCACTGTTTTGCTTTGGGTTGAACGAAAGGCATTAAGCAGATCTTTCAATAATTTCACTTATTCTAGGTACCTTCTGCCCCTTCCTTAAACTTCTAAATGGAAATGCAAAAAATCCTGCAGGGAGAAAAAAGTTAGATAATATTCTTACCTTTCTCTTGGCTTCTGCCCACAGCACCTTGACAAGGGTGACATCATTCTCCTTCTAGCAAGACCTTATAGAATATTGATTAGCCAAAATCTTGTGAGATTTGCTGCAGTGTCTTTTCATGAGATGTCTGCTACTCAGCATTCTCTGGGATCTTAGTGGCAGGAGGATGATGGCTATCTGTCTTCCCCTATTCTCCTCTCCCCACTGATTTTTTTTAATGCATTTTTATACATCGTTTAAGGAAGAGGGCACATTTAATAGGCAGACCTTGCCTGAAGTGGAAGGTCCACTTCGAGGAGAACAGGAGATTATGATCATATTTGTAGGCTGTTGCAAGCACTGTATCCAGAAACCCACATTTTTGGCCCTGAATACACAGCAGGGTTAGTGTTGGAGAGAAATCGGTTTACACATTTGCTTTGCAAAGAAAAATAACTAAGTAATAAGTTATAAAAAAACAGCTTTATATTGCCTCCTTCAAAAAACAAACATCCAAATTGAGGCAGTAAGATGGCTTTTACAAAACATAGAATGTAGAGAAAAGGTTAGGGAGCAGGTGCCCAATTAAAACAATGGAGAGCCTTACTAGAACACATTTTAGGATGCAGACTTAAAAATCCAGCAATAGGTGCTTTTCCAAAGAGGTGCCATATGCAACCACACAGGTGTTGTATAGAAAAGACAATCCATATGCATAAAATATTGATATGCTGCTAAATACCTTTAGTGAAGTTACTTTACCATAAGGCAGTAATTAGTATGATGAGCATGGGTAAAATGCAGTAACCCATTGCAACTAGCTAGAAGTCACCTCTTCCAATTGGCTGCTATTGATTACTATACCCTGAAAATGTCTGTACTTTGCACAACTTTATGTGCTGAACTAAAGAGCTAAATGTTCTAGAAGTAATACTATAATTAATACAGTAATGACCAAAATGTGGAGATTAGGAAAGAAGGGCACCTATTAATCTAAGGCAATGTGATGAAATATAAATATGTTTTGTCTTTTTATATAGGTGTTATTTGCAGGATAAAACAGTCTACATCATTTTTTTTTGCAAAGTGTGAACACAAGAAAACTGAACTAATGAAAGTTTTGCTGGTTCACAAATATCATCCACAGCATTTATTAAATGAGACAGCAAAATATATACAGTTGACTCCTTAACGTCTACAGAATGTCACTTAGATTAAAGAAGGAGACATGGAAAGCAGGCACTGTCCTTTTTTGAACTTGAACAGTACGATAGGTGTAGGGAGTGCTAGCTTTAGATAGTGATGGATGAAAAGAAATATTCTTGAAACAAAATTTGATATGTATGTTTCTTTGCCAGTTCAGCAATCACTTGAGACCTCAAGTTCCAGATGAAAGACTCCCATATGCCAGCACAAATTGTTAACCAGTAAGGCATAGTACAGCTCCCGGACACAATGTTTTCTACTTTCTATGTGATCTTCAAATCACTGACCAGACTGACATGGGTTTGAATCTGATTTGCTGACAAACTCATTGCTCATCGGCTGTATCGGTCTCTGTATATAAAATGAACATGCTTTGTTGATGCCCTAGTACAGTTTTAGACCCAATCTCAATGCCTGGTGTCTCTTTTGGAGGAAGGGAGAGGAAGCTGTAATTAGATAAACACCACTGCAAGAGAAAAGCCACTCATTTAACAGCAATTAGGCTAATAAAATATTGTGGCTCCCCAAAGCTTAATCTGAATTTAAAAGCCTTTTCTAATTTACAGTGGAAGCACAAGCACAAAATGTGGCATTTAATTTACAAGCTACATAAACCCATCTTTTTATAGCAAATGTTGAGACAGTTGAACGAAGTTACATTTCTTGAGTGCAATACCCTGAAACAATTTAGTGTTCTTGCTTTTAAAAGCGAGGATTATTTTTTTCTTTTAATACAGATATTGTAGGTAACAGTGTTAGAAGTATTGCATTAACTATTTTATATTTATTCAATATCCTTACACGTAGTTCAATATGTTTAGGTGTGTTCCGTTTTTAGTGTGTGTACGATTAGGCCTGGATGTAAAGGGCCCACAGGTTTCCCTTTGTTTTTCACACTAAACTGCAGTGAATAGATGTGTACCAGCTGCAGATTTTATTCTATAAAGTTCTGTATTCACAGTAAAAGGAGCAGTATGCATCTATAGGAACATGCAATGTTAGCAAAATTTAGCCTTGGCTACAACATAAAGGAGGTCTTTTCTTTTTTGTGCAAAGACTGTCCTCATTTACAATTCAGGTGGGGAAAGGTTAGAACTTCTGTCTTGATTTTACTGCTTTCTGGGGATGTGCTAGAGAGATCTCTTTTTTCCTCACTATGTGAGTAAGGCAAGATCTGTGTAAAAGAGCCTCAGATAGTAGTTACAACTTAACAGGGGTTTAACCCTTACCCAACCTATCCTAAAACGAAAAAAAAAAAAAAAATGTTTAGGCTGGACATACACTTTAACATTTCACTAGTTACAAAGATACCCTTGCAGTAATGTTTCTACAACTAGATATTACATCTCTTTCAACTACTTAAAGGTGACCCTGTCAGCACACCATACTATACTTAGCTTTTGGGCAGCCTGTTTGTTAAAATGCTGTCTCTTCGCTGTTCTTCATCCGCTGTATGTATTCCACACTTCTAGGTGTGTGGAATACTTGCTCCCTGCTTCATGCTGTGGTTTCTCCCATGAGTTTCCATGTCACTTCAGGACATAAGCATGTGGAAAGAACCACAGTGTGTGGTGGGGGAAAAAGGTACTTAATCCATCCAACCAGTCAAATATGTGCAGTGGCTGAGGAGCAACAAAGAGGCATTTCAACAGATGGGTCCCCAGAAAGGTAAAGTATAGTACCTTTTTTTTTTTTTTTGACACTGTGCTGACAGGGTTGTTTTAAAGAATTATTATACTTTTATATAGTTATCCTTAAGGTTAGCAACCCACCCAACACTATGCAGTATACTCCCGTCAAGGCTTTTTGAACTACCTTAATATAAAAACTGAACTACTTAACTAGTGGAGAACAAGTAAAGAGCCTGAATACAATAGTCTACATGAATCAGAACATGGTCATTTTAAAATGAAATGGTAAAATATGTTTTAGGGAAATAACTAGAAATGGTTATTGTACCTAAGCAGTGTCCTGAAAGATTTACTTTAATCTGGAATTCCTCCAGAAATGTGAGGGTGCCTAGACATTCTCGTGCACATAGCCTAATAGCTGTATATCTGCAATGTGAGAAGCACTGCTTCCTGTGCCTGCTAGGCTCATGAGATTTGGTGATGTCACTATTGTGCCACTTGTTTGCGCTGAATCTTTATTGCATGCATCTTCTGGTTTTTGCTTGATTTATTCAGTGGAGCTGTGCTTTGTGCACCTTCTGCTGCTTCTTTTTTTATTGAAGCAATCTAGCATGTACAGAGTTATAATTGGTGCAGGAGACATCCTTTTGACAGTGTAAGAAATAAATGCAGAACACGAGAGTAATACAGTGCCTGCACTGAAGAGGATAATAATACATAATATTGCTACGCAAGTCTTTATCATAAATCGGTAGGGTGAAACAAACAAATGAAATGAAGAAAAATAAACCAGTGAAACCATAAACCAGCAATGGCAATGGTGGGTGACATTTCTTGCTTTTGTTATCTAGGTTTTATGTCTTTCATTGAGCTACAGTGGTGTGAAAAAAGTGTTTGCCCCCTCCCTCATTTCCTGTTCCTTTGCATGTTTGTCACACTTAAGTGTTTCGGAACATCAAACCAATTTAAACAATAGTCAAGGACAACACAAGTATACACAAAATGCAATTTGTAAATGAAGGTGTTTATTATTAAAGGTGAAAAAAAATCCAAACCATCATGGCCCTGTGTGAAAAAGTGATTGCCCCCTAAACCTAATAACTGGTTTGGCCACCCTTAGCAGCAACAACTGCAACCAAGCGTTTGCGATAACGTGCAATGAGGCTTTTACAGCGTCCTGGAGGAATTTTGGCCCACTCATCTTTGCAGAATTGTCCTAATTCAGTTACATTAGAGGGTTTTCGAGCATGAACGGCCTTTTTAAGGTCATACCACAACATCTCAATAGGATTCAGGTCAGGACTTTGTCTAGGCCACTCCAAAGTCTTCATTTTGTTTTTCTTCAGCCATTCGGTGGTGGACTTGCTGGTGTGTTTAGGATCATTGTCCTGCTGCAGAACCCAAGTTCGTTTCAGCTTGAGTACACGAACAGATGGTCGGACATTCTCCTTCAGGATCTCTTGGTAGACAGCAGAATTCATAGTTCCTTTTATCACGGCAAGTCTTCCAGGTCCTGAAGCAGCAAAACAGCCCCAGACCATCACACTACCACCACCATATTTTACTGTTGGTATAATGTTCTTTTTCTGAAATGCAGTGTTCCTTCTACGCCAGATATACTTGGACACACACCTTCCAAAGAGTTCCACTTTTGTCTCATCGGTCCACAGAATGTTGTCCCAAAAGTCTTGGGGATCATCAAGATGTGTTGTGGAGAAATTGAGACGAGCTTTGATGTTCTTTTTGCTCAGCAGTGGTTTTCTCCTTGGAACTCTGCCATGCAGGCCATTTTTGCCCAGTCTTTTCCTGATGGTGGAGGCATGAACGCTGACCTTAACTGAGGCAAGTGAGGCCTGCAGTTTCTTGGACGTTGTTGTGGGGTCTTTTGTGACCTCTTGGATGAGTCGTCGCTGCGCTCTTGGGGTAATTTTGGGCGGCCGGCCACTCCTGGGAGGTTCACCACTGTTCCATGTCTTCGCCATTTGTGGATAATGGCTCTCACTGTGGTTCGCTGGATTCCCAAAGCTTTGGAAATGGCTTTATAACCCTTTCCAGACTGATAGATCTCAATTACTTTCTTTCTCAATTGTTCCTGAATTTCTTTGGGTCTCGGCATGATGTGTAGCTTTTAAGGATCTTCTGGTGAACCTTACTGTGTCAAGCAGCTCCTATTTAAGTGATGCCTTGATTGTGAACAGGTGTGGCAATAATCAGGCCTGGGTGTGGCTAGAGAAATTGAACTCAGGTGTGGACAACCACAGTTATAGTATGTTTTAACAAGGGGGGCAATCACTTTTTCACACAGGGCCATGATGGTTTGGATTTTTTTTCACCTTTAATAATAAACACCTTCATTTACAAATTGCATTTTGTATATAGATCTACAAAATTAAGTTTGAATGGAAAAAAAAGGCTTGCTTGGTGGTGAGTAAGAGGGGATTTAGAAGAGTTCACAAGTGTCAGTAATAGCAACCCTTTCTGCCCATATCTTTTCAAAATTATTAGGGAACCCTCTTGCTTAATTAGTCAGCCGGTATAGCTGTAAAACTTGGTTTATCACCCTCTTTCAGTCAGATGTGTATGGGAGCTCCATTGTAAGACCACTTTATTTTTCACAAAAAGTACAGTAAATGGGTAAATTGCTTTTTAGCAGAGCTCATTTTAATCTCTCCCAGAAGACCCAACAAGCATCCTCCTGGAGTGCAATTCTCAGAAATAGAAAAGTTGTCAAATGTAAACTCTATGACTGCTGACCGGAATGGTCAGACTTTGCTACAACTCAAAATCATACGCAGCAAGTCGCTCTCAGTTCTATGACATTTATAACAAATATGCATGTCACGTTACTGCTGTTTCTTACATATTTCCTGCCAGTTATCAGATCACCAGTCATTAGTGGACCGCTCTGACATGAGGAAACAAAGACCTATTCTTCAACCAAAAATGCCTCCCAAAACATAAACATAATGCTGATCTAGACATGGTAAAGCTGGTCATAGATTTTGGTGGCCCTGCAAGAACCACCCAGCTTGACAAAAGTCAATTAAAATTCCACCAACTAGGTGGAAAATTATCAGCTAATCAGTGATAGCATTTTATCAGATGCAGTCACTGTTGACCAGCACAACTGTAGTCAGGCAGCTGCAGGTGTGGTGACTGTCTGAACACAATAGTCATCATTGGAAGTGCCTCCATCCACGTTCTTAGCATGGATGGGGAATCAAATAATTGTATAGTATGCAAGCTGAATAAGAGAAAACTGAGCTGTTTAAGGCTAGTATAAAGTGTAACTAAAGGCATTTTTCTTTCATTTTGGATTGAGTAAAGGAGGGTTATACTCTCTGTCAGTTTTTTTTGTCACTGATGTCCCATAGGGGAGATTTCCCTTCACTTCTTTCTCCATAGCCAAAGCAAGAAGTGAGAGGAAAACCCTCCAAAGTGAGGGAATCCCGGTGTGTCACCAGAACTTATGTCCCCAATGGAAGGTTTTCCCGCCATTATTATTCTGGTGTCAACCCAAAATCTTTTTTTTTTTTCCACTTTGGATGATAACAGTAAAAAGTTCAAATAGTGAAGGTGAATCTTCCTAATGGACAGACAGCAATAACAACTGTCAGATGTTCTAATTCCTCTCCACTTTATCCAAAACTAAAAAAAAAAAAAAAAAAAAAGTTTTGCCTTTATTTACACTTGAAGTCAGAAATGTGGAAAAGAGCTGCAGAGAAAACAAAGGTATTACTGGTGACTAATTCTTTACTCTCTACTTACCTTTTTTGAGCTCAGCTTCCAGAGTGTAGGTCCTCTTTTAACGTGTTTATAAAGGCTGAAGGATTTGTACCTTCTATGCATGAAGGTAAAAAAACCTTCTGTGTGGAGCAGCCCCCAGCCCCCCTAATACTTACCAGAGCTCCATTTTAATACAGCAATATGCACAAGAGTCTCAGCTCTCCAGGAACTCTTCCTCCTCATTGGCTGCTGTCAATCACAGCCAGTGAGCCAATGAGGAGGGGGGGGGGGGGGTGAGCCGTGTCTCCATGTCTGAATGAACATGCAGAGCAGCGGCTTGGGAGCTCACCTTTTTTGGAACCCCCATTGCAAGCTGCTTGCTGTGGGGGCACTTAAAAGAAGGGAGGGGCCAGGAACGCTGGGCGGGGGATCCTGAGAAGAGGAAAATCAGGGCTGCTCTGTGCAAATCCACTGCATAGAGCAGGTAAGTATAACATGTTTGTTATTTTATTTTTATTTTTTTATAAAAGTTGCCTTTAAAATCACTTAAATGCTATATAATCCTTTCTCTTATTTACATTATTCCTTGTTTGACCTTCCCTTATTTATTACATTTAATTAAATATAATTATAATGCTAAGGTACTTATATAGAAAGGTTACTGTTTTATTTATATGATTGAGACTAACTGTAACAAAGAAACAGCATTTCCAACAATCCATTTAAGAACAACATATTGTCTGACTCAGGCCTGCCCTGAAGGTGTACCAACACATCACAAAGAATGTACATCAGAGGTGTAAATACATAGTGAATATTATGATGTCTAGGGACCAAGCTCTGTGGGACACACACACCGCATGTAACTAAAATGCTCATATTCCAGTAATAGTAAGAATGGCGTCAGCAACAGGTCAGTTCTAGGCCATTGCCTTTGCTACTGTTACAAAAGATGACATTCAATTCCTTAGAGCTTTATGCACTCTTTGAACTTAACAAAACTTCAGAAATAGCAATTTTATAGTATGTAGATTGATTAGTCCATAATTTTAATCAATCTTCATTATTACTGCACAATTGCACAGTAATGTTGTAATAAGTAAAATACATTTCATTAAACATGATTTTTTTTAAATTGAAATCTGATAATATATCAATTTGCTGTCAAATTATTGTCATTTGGAGTTGCACTGCATTGTTTTATAGCAATCCATAAATGGTATGATAGTTGGCTCCTATGTGGAACAGCATCTCCTTAATCACTATCCCCTTAAACATGTATGTAAACTGTCATTATATGAGTATTTCTATTGGTATCTCAAGATCCACAATTTCACATACTGCTGAACTTACAAATCTGGTCAGTGCAGTAACTCGTTATCTGAGGATCAACCTACAACGTAGGACTCATCATCTCTCATATTCTATAACCATTGAAAAAGCATCTGAAAAGCAGAAAATAATACAAAGCCTATCATCTGTGTCAGTGGACAGAGACTAGCATTAGTGAATTTTCACATCACTGGCCTCCAGCAGTTTTGCTCTCTGACCTTCAGAACAGTCATTTATGGTTCATTTACCAAGTTACTTTTTCCCCTGAAACAGTCCCAGCAACCAGATGTCACTGCACGGTAATTAGTGACATATAAGTGGCTGATGTGCAGGCAGTACTGTATCCCAAATATTTTACACTAAGGAGTAGGTATAAGAAAAAATTGTATTCTTTTTAGACCAGAATATGGACTTTGCAATTGCACATTCAAAAGCCCAACTCCATCCAAATAGTTTTTTAAATGCTTCAGTAAGGTTTTTACTGCTGTCCATGATCCTATTGGGCAGTTTCCCCAGAGTTGAAATGTGAGAACTGGTTTTAACTGGGAAATGAAGGTACAAATGCTAATAATAACCTGAACATAGGTTTCTATTCCTGCCACAGCCGTTCTTCACCGTCCCTCAGCAGCACATACATACTGTATATACTCGAGTATAGGCCGACCCGAATATAATCCGAGGCACCTAATTTTACCACAAACAACTGGGAAAACTTATTGACTCGAGTATAAGCCTAGGGTGAGAAATGCGCAGCTACTGTAAGTGGAAAAGAGGGTCAACGATGCCCATTTGCAGGACACAGTTGACCGATTTGGGGCCCTGTATCTCAGGGTCACTTAGTGCTAGGAACCCCATCTTTAGATATGTTGTAGTGCTAATTCCACTGGGTTGGAATACAACATTTGGGGTTCCTAGCACCAAGTGTCCCCGAGATATGGGGCCCCAAATTTGGGTCAGAAAATGTCAAGCACTTTTCTGCAGCAGAGAATGACATTTTCCGAACCGAATTTGGGGCCCTGTATCTCGGGGCCACTTAGTGCTAGGAACCCCATATTGGATATGTTATAGTGCTAGGTCCACTGGGTTGGCACACCAAATTTGGGACTCCTAGACCCAAGTGGCCCCGAGATACGGGGCCCCAAAGTCGGGTTGGACATTTTTTTTTTGCTGCAGCAAAGTGCTTGACTCGAGTATAAGCCGAGGGGGGCACTTTCAGCACAAAAAAATGTGCTGAAAAACTCGGCTTATACTCGAGTATATACGGTACCTTTCCTTCACTGCTCCACCACAATGCTCAACTGCCAGAAGCAAGGAAAAGAAGCCCTGAATATGTCTGCATTCCTGTAGTCTGAGCTTACACAAGGTTGAGGATTCTCTCTGCGCCCAAATGTGACACTACTGGGCCAGTCTCGAAGCCCAAATGTTGTCCCATATGAATAATGGAAATAGGGAAATCAGTCAAATGCTCCTGTATGCCTTTAAGTACTGGCAGAACATAGCGACTCAAGGGTTATAAGAATGTATGGTTTGCTGGTGGTGTAAACACAAGTCTGCTTTAATACTCTAATTAAGTATATCTCAACTCCAGTCCTCAAGGCTCTCAACAGGTCATGTTTTCAGGCCCTCCGTTATTTTGCACAGGTGATTTGATCAGTTCCACTGCCTTAGTAATTACTGCAGTCGTTTCATCTGAGGGAAATCCTGAAAACATGACCTGCTGGGGCGCCTTGAGGACTGGAGTTGAGGAACACTGCTCTAATTGTGCTACCAAATCCTTGTACCTTCTTACAAAATAGTGCTCAAATGTGTTATGTAAATTGTATTTGAATCAGCCTTAAAACTAACATTTTTGCTTAGTAAAGACATAATGACCATCCCTAAAAACTTCTAAAGCCTAATGGGAGTTCTAAAATCACTGCTTTCATATTATAACATCAACATTGTAATAGCAGTACAAACAATAGTTATTTTGACAATGCAGTATAAGCTTTCCTAAAAAATCTCCTTCCATGTTGTGAGTGCTGCTTATCTGCTGCTCATCTCTTTCCACAACTTCCTGGACTTTCTGAATGCTTTTCTCTTTAAGATAAAAGTGGTCTCCACGGCGGATTCGCCCCGAGATTACTTTTATTGGCGGCGGGAGGGGGGTGCACCGGTCGTGTCCGCTGCTTACCGGACCCGCCGGTAGCAGCGGAGATGATCACGACCTCTCCCATGGATGCCTGGCTGCCGACTGAGGGGAAGATGACCCCTGATCGGTTCCATGGTATGGGAGGGCAGAAGCCACGTCAATTGTCACTTCCTCCCATAGATCTTAACGGAGAATTTTTATTTTTTTTCAATTTTTATTATTTTTTTTATTGCATTTTGGTGTAAATATGAGATTTTTTTTTAAAAACTGTGTCAAAAAGAAAAAATAAAATAAATAAGAAAAACATTGTTTTTTAAAGCGCCCCGTCCCGACAGGCTCGCCCGCAGAAGCGAACGCATACGTTAGTAGCGCCCCCATATGAAGTGTTCAAACCACACATATGAGTTATCACCTCAATTGTTAGAGCGAGAGCAATAATGCTAGCCCTAGACCTCCTCTGTAACTCAAAACTGGTAACCTGTAGACATTTTTAAACATCGCCTATGGAGATTTTTAAGGGTAAAAGTTTGTCGTCGTTCCATGAGCGGGCACAATTTTTAAGCTTGACCTGTTGGGTATCAATTTACTTGGCGTAACATTATCTTTCACAATCTAAAAAAAATTGGGATAACTTTACTGTTATCTTATTTTTTAATTCAAAAACTGTAATTTTTCCCAAAAAAATGCGCTTGTAAGACCACTGCGCAAATACGGTGTGACATAAAGTATTACAACGACCATCATTTTATTCTCTAGGGTATTAGAAAAAAATATATAATGTTTGGGGGTAAGTAATTATCTAGCAAAGAAAAAAAAGAGGCTCGGTGCTTAAGAGGTTTATGATGCCGGGAGGTGGGGCGCGGCTTAAGATCATGTGACTGCTGTGATCGGCTGTCAAGGTGGTCACGTGGCCCGAAAACTCCCGATCGCAAGGAGCAATCGGAAGCTTTTGGTTAGGCGACGGTAACTGTGTCCGGAGCACGCATCGTGCGCACTCTCGGCACAGGTGTATTGGGAGCAATTCACGCAAATATGCGGCCCCTTGGCGCTAAGGACCAGGCACCGAGAGGCTGCATATTTGCTTACGGCCGGTGCCAAGGGGTTAAAATGGTTTACACACAGTGGAGTAAATTTAATGAAGTCAACTAATTTGTTCACTTTGCAAGGAATTTTCCCTTAGCTTAGTGAATGAGGTGAAGCTTTGCTGACTTCCATCATCTAATCATAAGCAAGCAAACACTGTTTTTTATTTTTGTATTTTTTTCTTGCACATGATTGCCTATTTTTTGCAAAGTGATATTTAAACATATTCATTAAAGCGTTTGTTTTCCCAACACTTCATATTCTTGATATGTACAGTACTTGCTGTACCATATACTTGTAAGAGAAAGTATCCTGTTCTCTTTGTATTGCTTCCTTTATGTGAAATCCTTGGAGTTCCTGCTATTCCCTTAGCTTTACTATTAAAAACCGAGCACACTAAACAGGAGATCACATCATGGTCAGTTCTCTAGGTGTGATGGGAACTCAGTGTATTCTACCTCAATGATCAGGCTTGTACTGATACAGCCATTCACTGGGAAGCTCAGGGTGCTGCTGCTTCTCCTCCCCCAGCTCTTATGCAGCTGAGAACAGAGGTAATGTATAAAGGAACTTATAAAAAAGGGAAAAAAGGTATTTATAATGTTTTCTTTTATTTTTATACTAAAATATTTTAAATGTAATTTCTATTTTAAACTGAATGGGTTATTTTACAATGTAATTGTTTACAATCACTTTAAGCTAAATTCCCCTGAAAAATGAACATTCCCCTTTAGTAAATCAATGCATGTATGTGCCTTTCCTTTGTTTGCAATACATAATTAAAGACCTCATCTGGAATATGCAGTTCAGTTTTGGGCACCAGTTCACAAAAAGGATATTGGGGAACTAGAGAAAGTGCAGAGAAGGGCAACCCAACTGATAAGAGGTGTGGAGGAGCTCAGCTATGAGGAAAGATTAGAGGAACTGAATTTATTCTCTCTTGAAAACAGGAGATTAAGGGGGGATATGATCAACATGTATAAATACATAAGGGGTCCATATAGTAGACTTTGTGTTGAGTTCTTCACTTTAAGGTCATCACAGAGGACAAGGGGGCACTCTTTACGGCTAGAGAAAAGAGATTTCATCTCCAAATACGGAAAGGTTTCTTCACGGTAGGAGCTGTGAAAATGTGGAATAGACTCCCTGCAGAGGTGGTTCAGGCCAGCTCAGTATATTGCTTTAAAAAAGGCCAGGATTATTTTATAAATGTGCATAATATAACTGGATACTAACAAAAAATAGATCCAGGGAAAATCCGATTGCCTCTTGGGGATCAGTAAGAATTTTTTTCCCCTGCTGTAGCAAATTGGATCATGCTTTGCTGTTTTTTTTTTTACCTTCCTCTGGATCAACTGTGGGTACAGGCATACTCCACTTTTAAGTACACAATGGGGTTTATTTACTAAAGCTGGAAGAATCAGGCTCACTTCTGCATAGACCTTTCAGGTTTTATTACCAAAGCTTAATTGAACAAGCTGGGGTTAGAAGCTCATTGGTTTCTATGCAGAAGTGAGCCTGATTTTGCAGCTTTAGTAAATAAACCCCGTTGTGTACTTAAAAGTGGGGTATGCCTGTATAGGATTGTGTATATGGGATTGTATGATTATTATTATTATTTTTTTGATTGGTTAAACTTAATGGACTTTTTTTTAACCTGACTAACTATGTGACTATAATTACTTTGTCTAGAATGTCTAGATTCACTGTAGGTTCTAAAGTTCTCTTTCTAAGTAGACAGAATACTATAGAATCTACTAATTCTGTATCAGAATGAAAATGCACCTGAGAGATAATATTTACTAAAAATCAAAAATTCACCATTGATTTCCTGTACTTACAGAATGGGAAACACTTGATTCAAGTCTTTTGTCATAGGCGTGATAGTTATTTTCCTTGATGACCTAAGCTAAATGATTGTTTTGTGATCTAGATTAACTAGCAATTTCTGTTTCAACTCAATTGCAGTGATACAATTCTAAATCACTCATGTCTGACCTTTTCCTGACTCATAGTACAGTAACTTGGGTTCTTCAAACATAAATACGATGCTAAGCCGCAAAGCACTCAGCGTACACAAAGATTTATCAAAATATCAAACGTCTATCTTATTGTAGCCTTTGCGTTAAAATCTGACAGGCTCAGACAATGATCTCAATAGCTGTGAGGGCTATTTGGGCTCTACTCTTGAGCTGGAATGTGTCAAAAATCTTAACAACAATGGTTAGTGGACAATAACAAATGATAAAATACATATACTGTTAGAGTCACACCAATATAGATTTTGACAGCTCACTGTGGCCTGATCTTATGCGGTAACAGTGATAATGAAATGCAGTCGACGTGTAAATAAATGTAACAAAGCTCATTTTAGTTGCTAGATATAATGAGCTATGTGTAATTGCATGTATTATTTCTCTAACAGAACCTTGTCTTAAGAGACATTCACTTGTGCAGACCAGAAATCTTTAATCATACAGGCAGAGGGAATTCAAAGTAACATTCTGAACTTTGAAGTGGAAATACAGTAGACACAATATATCAGAACACTTATTTTATAGCTCCATCTGCAAGACATTTATTTTTACATGTTTTTATAAATAGACTTGACTTACCATGCTTTTCTATAATGAGCTCACAGGAAGTATTGCACTATATGCTCTGGGAAATAAAGGGAATCATATAGTAATGAAAGTTTTCTGTCCATGTGTTATTATGTATAAGCAAGAGTCTACAGAAGTAAATTCTTAGTGTGAATATCTCTGAAAGTTCATTCATTAAAGATGTAAATCATTGACAAAGTGTACACTGCAGATGTTTATGGGGATATTTTACCATGCCATGCACAAATCCTGTACAATACAAATATAAAGTTGCAATGCAGGCATAGCACTATGGGGTTGATTTGCTAAAACTATAGAACTAGAGATTGGGAGATGTTTATGGGTGCACTAAACCATAATAGTACATAGAGAAGAAAAAACTGCGCCAGGTAAATTAGCTAAATATCTATACCATAATCAGAAACAGTCAAACTGAGAACTGTTAGTACATGACCAGTGGGTAAAAATTATCTATAAAATACAAAGTAAATAGAACAGTATAAGAACACACTAATTCTAATGTGAACAGCACTATCTAAGGGTGATGGTAATGGTTGATTTAGGTGGTTAGCAGTAGCAATCTGTGACAAATGAGTCCTGTATTATATCACACGCTAGCCCATGTGTGAATCAACCTGTGAGGATATAAACAGTTCAAAGATTGGATGCCGTCCTGGGATATAGCCTCCTATTCTTTAGGGACCAGGCACTCCAGGTTAAGTTGCTTTTCACACCGCTGTGCTCCACACCACCCTAAAGTGCCACCACCAGTATATAATATCCTTACCAGATGGTAGGCATAATCAAGCCTTTCAAACTGAGCCCATATGGAAATCCTGGCTTCCAACGGATGGGGGGACAGACTTCAAGATAAACGATCTCCCAGCATCTGCTGGTCACACCGGACACAAGACCTCAGATCAGACCCAATAGCAAATCAGATCCAGAGAGTAGCACTCAGCGGTGCATCAAACGTGGCCAGAAAAGAAAGAAAGGCAGACCATGGCATAATAACGTTTAAAACATAATGAGTATTTTTATTGGTCAAAAGTACTCACATTCCAAAGGAATAACAAGCGCATAAAAGGACTCCAAACGGAGAGGACACAGAACGCCGGCCGGCATGTAATAAAAACAAACCCTTCCTCCTTCCAGAGACGCTGAACGCGATGACGTCACTGCACGCCTTCCCAGAAGCTTTTCGTCATAAAAGACATTATCAATGGGGATAGGGCCGTGCAGTGAGTCGTATCAATATATAGGGCAACGCCTCGTTATGGGAGGTACGGGAGCAAGGAAAGATCCATCTTGGTTCAGGGAAAGCTTGCCCTTAAATGTCAAGATGTGTGAGGGGAGGACAGTGTAACGCTATCACAGTAATGACCAGGAGAAACACTCATCCAGCCGTTCACTGGGATAAACAGAAATGTGGAAACATAAATTGTGAAATATGTAATATACATTATATGTTACCCGTGAAGGAGTGTGTTTGGGCATATAATGTGGATATCCATAGGTGAGCGTTTGCAGCTATTAAGTTGCATATTAAACCGATAACATTAGAAAAATCCTTGTTAATACTATTAACAACAAGGAGCGTGTGTGATTTTTTATCTCCGATTTTTTGACGGATATAGTGAAATATATGTGCAGTCAAAGACGTGACTATAAAAATTCTCTCCAATATGCAAAACGAATATAGTGAAATATATGTGCAGTCAGAGACGTGACTATAAAAATTCCCTCCAATATGCAAAACCAAACTTAAAAACACAGAGGACATCAAAACCACAAAAGTGATAGGAGATACACTCCGTCATCTATCAGCTAGATGAGGGAAAGTATATCCTGATAGATAAAATCTTAAAGGGAGAGTGTATAGTAACAGAAAAGTTTTTTGGATTATACATATCTGATTTTCCAAAAATAAGTGAAAGTGAACAAGAAAGGATAAGGGTTTGGGTGTAGTGGACCAATCTCTATTTACTGAGGATTCCCGGGAATCGGAAGGAGGAAGAGTCCATTAGTACCAGACATATCCCTTAATGCATATAGTCTAATGGAGCCGTATCTCGGGGATCCAAATCACATGACATAAATGCTAATGGTTACTAAAATAGGGCCAATCCTTATATAGCACCAAGGATGTATAAATATTAGAATGAAAACAGGCTTCTCCGGATAATGGGACGGGGGAGATCTAGAGTTAGCAAACATTGATCTTGCTCACAAGGGGTTTGTCCTTATTGGTAGGGGCAATCCCTAGGGGAAGGAGAGATGTAAAGGCGCGGGGGAGACATGATCTTGATCCCCGAACTACAGCGACCATGACAAACTAAAATTATACCTCTGTTCAAAAAGGGTAGGTTTGAACAGTGTTTACATTATCTTGTTTGAAATATGTCATTAGCACATATAGGTATCTTCTAAATCAGTTAAGCATTGTTTATAAAGGCATTGATATCTGTCTCAATATTCATTCCGTAAGGGACATAAGTTTTTAATCGGTGAATCCAGGCCATCTCCAATTTCGAGATTTCCCTGACCAAATGATCACCTCTCCAATTAGGCTTGTGCTTATCAATGCCCAAAAAGAGTGTATTGGACGGATCTCTATTATGTACTAAACGGTAATGATTGGAGACTGAATGATTCTTAAAACCTGAAATGATGTTTGTAATATGTTCATTCAGACGCACTTGTAATGGACGTTTAGTGCGGCCTACGTACTGCAAGCCACAAGGGCATTGCAGCAGGTAGACGACTCCGGTGGAAGCACAAGTGATACACGGTTTAATCGTGAATGTCTTCTGTGTGACTGTGGATAGTACAGATGTGGTCCTTCTAGATGGATTAGAATTAAAACGACAAACTCTACATCGTTTACATTGATAGTATCCACTCAGATGGTCAAAAAACCCTTTACTTCTCACTGGAGGGTTAAGAACATTAGGAGCCACTTGACCCTGTAGGGACTGTGCGCCCCTGAAGATTACCCTTGGTTGTGGTGGTACGATACTGCCAAGAATGGTATCATTGGTAATAATGTGCCAATGTTTCTTGATTAGTTGTTTGATGTTATTGTGTTGTATGGAGTAGGTAGTAATAAATGGTACAGCCAGAGCTGCCCTGGATGTGTTAACAGGGGCCTTCTCCATCAACAATTCTCCTCTGTTTTTGGCACTTACGGCTTCAAGTGTTTCCCGGAGGTCGCCCTCTGAATAACCCTTTTCAATGAACCGACTAACTAAGACCTCGGCCTGCGTGAGGAACTGTTGGTCCTCAGAACAGTTCCTCCGAAGCCTCAGAAATTGGCTCTTGGGAATTGCTTTTAACCAGGAGTTGTGGTGACAACTCCCGATTGGAATGTAGGAGTTTCTATCAGTAGTTTTAAAGAAAGTAGAGGTTGAAAAAACACTGTCTCTAATACTGATGTTCAAGTCGAGGTAGTGGACATCACACTGGCTGGCCTCAAACTTCAGGATGATTCCTCTTTGGTTGACATTGAGGTCATTAATGAATTTTTCCAAATCCTCATATTGGCCATCCCATAGGAGGAGGATGTCATCTATATACCTGGCCCACAAGGCAACTTGCGGTATGTTCTGAGAATAGATGACATCCTCCTCCCATTTGGCCATAAATAAGTTGGCCAAACTGGGGGCATATTTCGCACCCATGGCCACTCCTGTGTCTTGTCTATAGAAGCTGCCATCGAACCAGAAGTAATTGGATGCTGCTGCAAACTTCAGCAAAGACATAAGGAACTCCACCTGTTTCTGGGGGAGGCCAGAATCCCTATCGAGGTATGTTTGTACCGCATCGAAACCCAAATCATGAGGGATGATGGTGTACAAAGATGTTACATCAATGGTTGCCATCCACATCCCACTAGTGGGGGACTTACTAGACAGAAGAGTGATGATATGTCTAGAATCTCTCACATATGAGGGCATAGATCGCACTAAGGGCTGTAGATAGAAATCTATATATCTGCCCACCCGGGACGTGATGGAATCAATACCACTCACTATGGGACGTCCCGGGGGGCAGACAGGGTCCTTATGTACTTTTGGGAGATAGTAGATAGTTGGTGTTCGAGGGGCTTTCGGGATAAGAAACAATCTTTCTTTAGCAGTGAGAATCCCTTCATAAAAGCCCTCGGCTACCAAGGCTTCAAGTGTCCTAGTGTATTTCAGCTTAGGGTCACAAGCCAGGGGGGTGTAGGTGTTGGTGTCACCGATTATTCTGGACATTTCGGCCAGGTAATCGGTCTTATCCAAGACTACAATCGCACCCCCTTTATCGGCAGGTCTCACCACCAGATCCTTGTTCTGGCATAGTGATTCCAAGCCTTCTTTTAAAGTTTTATTCAGCTTAGCTCTCTTCACCTCCAAGGCGTCTAAATCCCTAAGGAGTACGTCCCTAAACACACGAAGGGGTGGTGCTAACGCACCTGGAGGATTAAAAAGAGAAGCATTCCTCAGACCGGAATGTGTGAATTCACTGACTGTAGCCTGACTGGTTTGGGGAATTCCGGACATATATCTTTTTATATTAAGTTGCCTTACAAAAATATGTATGTCCATGTACGTCTGGAACTTGTCCAGACGTCTGGGGGGGGCAAATTTAAGGCCTTTGTCAAGCAGGCATTTTATAGTAATAGTACATATAGGCGACATTTATGAAAAAATATATAGTAGGTTTTATTAAATTAATAATATCATACAATCAATGTATACAACACAACCATAACCGTAGGCGTATTGAAACATCCTATTGGTAACAATGATTTACTGTATACACAATCACAGTTTCTACATGTTTCGCCGTATGGCTTCTTTGGGAAAAAACGTGGTCTTTCGTTTCATTAAATGTAAGAGCCTATAATCAGTCAACTTATATGTTGAACAGAGAATAGAGAGAGACACAAAGAATTAGCACAATAGTCATAAGCAACTTATATATTATTGTACACATATGGCTGCAGTTACACACATGGCGAGTGGCCCCAGAAAAAGTATGTAGATTCCTACCTCATGGACTGAGTATGGGAACCAAAACTAAACTATAATGTGCAAAATCTGGTGCAGATGTGCATGGTAGCCAATCAGTTTCTAATTACAGCTTGTTTAATTACGCTTTGAAAAAAAACAGAAAAAAACAGAATGCGGTTTCTATGCAGAGCGGCACCAGATTTTGCATTCTCCAGCTTTAGTAAATCAACCCTATGTCTATATGCTGTCCTTTAGCATAATCTTTGTCAGAATGACCCTTTAAAGCCATCACATGACTGCTTCCTTCTCTCTTTCTTGTTCTGCATAGTAGGGAGCTGTAAGTGTAAAGAAGTGGGACTGGAACATCACTTCCATTGACACAAACCGCTCCTGCACTAAATTTCCCATAACTCCTCCTTGCATCAGGCAATGGAGCTCAAACTATTTCCACCAGGAATGCTGCTGCTATCATGTAGGGATTACTAGGGCATACTGACCATGACTGTTGTGTGAGTGTCCTTTCTCCACAACAACCCTGAGTCACTGGCCACTGGTCTCTGTGTCACTGTTGGCTGTAGCACTGTTGTTCAGTTTCAGTGACTTGGAAGGAAGGGTGAAAATGCTGTGAAGTACCGCACATACACTTTACAGCATTGCCACCCCAACACAGGAAGCAGACTTAAAGCATGTTAACTGGCAAGATTAACAGGTATTATTAGCATTTAACAAATATACAGCTCTGTACTGCCTAAGTGACCACTGCTTAAAGTGTTACTAAACCCAGGACACCATTCACTATAGCTGGTCTCACAAAGTACACAGAACATGGACATGTAATTATTTTAGTAAATATAAACAGCCAAATACCTTTTTCTCATCAGTAGTATATAGCAGTCTTGTGATTTATATCAGTTCCTGATGAAGCTTGTAGGAGTTTTCATATTGCACTGAGCTGTCCTATGAGACTGCATGGCTCCTGACCCTCTGTCTGGACATGTCTGAACAGTGCTGATTGGCTCTGTGCTGATCACATGCACTCTCCCAAGAAAAAAAAAGCCTCTCTAGCAATACACACCAAACTGAGCATGTGCAGCCTGACTCCAAATACTCTGTCTTATCCAGACTTGTCCAGGGGGACAGTGCAGGGAGGGGAGGGTCTGTGCATACAAGATCAAGCAGCCTTTTTACACAATGCAGAAAATTAACCCCTTAGGTCAGTGAGTATAACAAACATGCTTTACTGCATATACAGACTGGTTTTACTATTGTGTGTTTAGTAACACTTTCTGTTCAATCTTTTTTATTAAGGTTATAAAGAAGAACACCAAGTTTGCCCTAAGGTAAACTACAACATACAATTTTCATAAAGTAGAAGTACTTTAATGAGAATCATCAGTGCAAAACTTCCACAATAAGAATATAACAAACATAATATAAAAAACAAAATGAGGGCACAAGGCCTTCAGGGCACATAATACAGGAAAAATACCGTTGTTGGTAACTAAACAAGAATGCAAACTGGTTAGCACTGATAGGCAGGGGATGTAATGAATTATAAACTCACTACATCATGTTCCAGTGAATTTAGCTTGTAAATAAGATAATAAGTCAAGAGAAGAAAAAAGTTGGGAAACAGAAGGAAGAGAGGAGGGGGCTATCGGCTCCCAGCCAGCACACGACCTGACTATAATAATTGCAGTGGGGGATGGCTCAAGGTTCGAGGAGAGACTCGTCAAAACTGGGGGGTAAGAAGTGATCTACCCAGGGTTGCCAGATATTGAGATATTTAGGTATTTTGTCTTGGATGGTAGCTTCATTTTTACTATGGATCATGACCTGGGTTATTCTATTGTGGGTTTCAGTAAAACAGAGTGTGGGGGTCTTCCAGGCTTGTGCTATGGTCTATTTAGCTGCTGTCATAACCTGCAGTAAAAGACGGAACTGGGCTCTGGTATAGTCCTGGGTATTATGATTCAGTAGCGCAAGAGTCGGGCCTGGGTCTAATGTTGTGTTAAGCAGGGTAGAGGCCATTCCGAAAATCTTAGCCCAAAATTGTTGCGCAATGGGGCAGGTCCACCAAACATGGACATGGGTGCCTATTTGGCCACAGGCGCGAAAACAGGCAGGAGGGTACCCCGATAGAAATCTAGAGATCCTTACCGGGACCAAATACCACCGCATCAGGACTTTATAATTCGTCTCAAGTGCTACAAGGTTTTGGGAAGAAGATTTAGTGGTCGCCCAGATATCATCCCAATCCTTTGCCTCCAGGATCAATCTCCAGGTCTCTAGACCACCAGGGTTTAGTAACACCTTAAGGCACCGAAGACACGGTACTCTTTAGGGCTCATTCACACTAGCTTTAGTCTCTTAAAAGTGATCTGTGTTGGGATAGCTCTTCAGAAAGCATTTGACAGGTGGTCAGGAGGCACTGAATCACCTCCTCATTGTCTGCTTTAACCTCTTAAACCTGGCACTAGCGTGGCACGACCACATGCATTGCACATAGTTGCAGGGAGCTTGCAGGATGGCCTTATTCCCTTGAAAGGGTTGCAATCAGTGGGTGCTATACCTACTGAAAGTGACAGCGATTATAATTCTTGCCACAGCCACTGGCTCTGCAACTAAATAAAATAGACGTTGGGGAAGTATTTCACATCCACAGGATTTTACTTCCTTGAAACCTCACCTATAATTGAGCTGTTGTAGAGACACTGTCACTACAGGGTCAAAACAAAAAGGAAATTACTATTAAAATAAAGACTCTATACTTACGTTTCCTGTGGCCCGTGTGCTGAAACACTGCTGAGATCCTTCTCTCCAGTTGCTGTATATATTGCATGCTTTCAGGTGTGTAGACTGCTTGCTTCCCAACAACATGCAGTGGTTCCTCCTACCAACCTGTATGTCACCACTGGATGTACAAGTCGGTAGGGAGAGCCACAGTATGCAGAAGGGTAAGTAGGCATTTGACCCACCTGAAGGGTTAAAAACTTGAAGCAGCCATAGAGCAGCATCATGGCCTTTCTTCAACACATGGGATGTCACAAATGTAAGTATAGAGCATCTTCTTATACAAGTAATTTTTCTTTCTAAGGGCAAGATCACTTTAAGGTTACAGTGTTTTCTATTTTACAGTTTTTCACTTTTGGCTGTGTGCACAGCAGTAAAATAATTTAATGATCGCTTTAAGAATTATATTATGATTCATTGCTGTTGGTAAAGAAATACAGAACGGGAAAACTCTGCAGCCTCTTCTTTTTATTGGATTATTTATTTTTGTGTTTACAATAAAGGCAATGAAATCATAGCAGCCATTCAGATCCCTCCACCCTCACACCATTCAAAGAAAAGTGAAAGGTTGAATCTAATTGGTTGCATAGGGGTGGATTTACTAAAACTAGAGAGTGCAAAATATGGTGTAGCTGTGCATGGTCAGCTTCTAACTGCAGCTTGTTCAATTAGGCTTTTGCCCCGTACACACAGTCAGAAATTCAGATGAAAAAAGTCTGATCGGATTATGTTTTCGTAAAATCCGATCGTGTGTGGGCTCAATCTGACTTTTTCTGTCGGAATTTCCGACAGAAAAAGTTTGAGAGCTGGATCTAAAATTTTCCGACAAAAAAATCCGATCAGACTTTTTCCGATCGTGTGTAGAGAATTTTGATGCACAAAGTGGCACGCATGTTCAGAACAAAAATTGGCTACTGGCCTCTATGTAGTCCCGTCGTACGTGTTGTACGTCACCTCGTTCCGAACAATCGGATTTTCCAACAAATTTGTGCGACTGTGTGTATGCAAGACAAGTTTGGGCCAAAATCCAAATCTGACGGATTTTGTGGTTTGAATGTCCGACCGTGTGTATGGGGCATTTGACAATAAAACCTGATAGCTGATTGGTTTTTATGCAGAGCTGCACCAGATTTTACACTCTTCAGTTTTAGTAAATCAACCCCTATGTGTCCACCATTTCTCCTTCCATTTTGATAATATGTCTGTTAGAATCATCTAGTAATATTACCTTATTATTATTTCAAAAGAGCACCTTTTTACATGAAATGTATTCAAACTGAGTAGGGTTAAAAAAAATAAGAACATAATTGCTTTTACTTACCTTGAAACTTTTTTTTGCCAAAGTGAAATGCTGAAGCAGCTAACTGTATAATTTGACTTTTGTTCTCCCTGATTAACTTTATAACCTAACCTCGTATTTTCTTTCTACATACAATAAACACTAATTGCTGTATGGAGCATTTAAAAGATACAACTATAGTTTTAAAACGGTGATTGTAAATGGCAGCCTTCTGTTTCCTTAGCAAACCCATATCCCCTACATTGACCTAATATCTTACCATAATCCTATCTCAAAGGCTGTAGTCCGAATTTCACTTTATTCTGGTATCCAAGCCTAGTGATACTGGTGTGTGTATATTAGCAAAATAGTCACCTATTAGGCGTGAGTTTTAGGCTGAGTTCACACTAGTGTGAATTGGATGCTGGTTTCCCTGCATCCAATTTGCATGACAGGAGATTGTAACCGGATCTCAATGGAGCCGGTTCATATATCTCTGGGGCGGCTGTGGGGCAGCTTGTACAGGGGTCCTGTGTTTCTCTGGATCCATTTCAGGGCCCAATTCAGGCAAAAATTCAGCCCTGATTTGTCCCTAAAAATGAGAACAGGGACACACCAAATCTCTGCTGCGATCCGCGGCCGTCTGCAGTGTTGTTTGAAAATACATTGATGTACTTGCAAGGTCTAATTGATGGTTAATGTGCTCATGCAAACAGTGGCTTATGCTAACTGAGGTGTATAGCTTCAAAGCTGTAGATAACAACAACAAAAAGGTCTATATGTTTATAAATCATGTTGCATATTCCTATTTCCTTGATGCCCAAATGTGGACAGAGAGCAGCACCAGCTATTCCTGGAGTATTTTTTGTGAGTGTGGTGCAGGAAGTGGGCCCTGGGTTTACCAGAGGTGGATAAGTACTTAATTAGTTACATCAGTGGTGGTCAACTTAAAAATTATAGAGGGCCTCAAGTGACACTTCCAGAGGGCCACACAATAGCAGTGCATCTCAACTCCCAAAAACGATGGTCTTGCCGCATTTTTTGAAGGGTATCGCAATGCATGCTGAAGAAGTTAGAGTGCAATAACGCCAGCATGGGTATCAGTAAGTGTAATTAGTGACTGCAATAATAACATTGGTGTCAGTACTATTACATTAACACACACTTTGTGTCAGTGGCAATAAACGTCAACCCACTATAACCCCCCCTTCCTGCATTGGGGGTCAGTGTGAGTGGACGTTCCCATCCCTCTCTGTGCTGGTGGTCATGGCAAGTTAACCCTTCCACACACCCCCATATTGCTGATCATGGCAGTGAAAATGTCAACCCCCATCCACCTATATTGGTGGTCATGGCAGTGAAAGTGTTGCCCCCCTTTCCCTTGTATTGAGGGTCATATCAGTGAAAGTGTTAACCCCATATTGGTGGTCATGACAGTGAAAGTGTTAACTCCCATCCCACTGGTGATCACTTACCCATCACACACTTCTACACCACTCCCTCCCTCTCCTTAGACTGGGACTTTACTTGTACTGTGGGTGGAGATAACTCAGATAACTGCAGGCAGCAGTACAGTCTCTCTTTCAGTGCTGGGCACTGGAACAAAGACAGCGTGTTCAGCGCCTGGCACCCTGCTGCCACTCTGTAGTTTAACTAGTGTCCTATAGCCTGCAGGCAGCATGTAGAGGGCAGGTGGGCTACATGTTGAGCACCAGGGGGTTTCACGGTGACTCTACTGAGTTTCATGCTGAAGATAAGGTGAGTATAGCTGCTTGAACTTGGGCTTTAACAACATATAAACTATTCATTGGCATTTTTTGAGTTGGCAATACAGGAAAAACTGCTTTTTGTGAATTAGGCATATTTTGCTAAACAATATGGAGACAGAGATTTAAAAAGAAAATCAGACCTGCCTGTAGTCTGCGAATAATACATTTTGTGAATGAATTGCAAATAGTCTATGTTGCTCATATCTAGAAATTATGTGCATGTGGTAAGTACCTAGTGCAAAAACATATAGGAGAACAAAACTTCTCATATACCACACTTTTTTTTTACAAGAAAAAAGTCTCACAAATATATGACTTTCTATTTTAAAGATGAAATTGAAAATCATTAACAAGAAAAATGTCATGTAATTTCTTAACAGTTTGTCAAAGCAACACATTTGTTTACATTTCCATGATGAGATATGAAAATGTTACAACTCCCACTTATTAACTCCCACTCACATTTCCTGATGTCTTGCCACTACACTCATCCTTTGCAAGTGGCAGCAGATTTCTTGTAAAAACAGTAACTTCTATTTTGCTACACGGCCCATTTTTCAAACCATTTATTTTCACATATGTCCAGTGGCCAGAGAAGCAATAGCTGCTATTACTGCTGTTTAACTAGGTCATGAATATGCACATTTGCAGGGAAAAACTGAATCCTGCTAAAGTATCCATGCCAATTATGTTTTCTCAGGACAGTAGAGAAAGAAGGAGGGCGAACCGACCTTGTGCATTACCAATGGTCAGGGGCCGACTGACAACTCATGGGGCCCCCTGGCAATAGGAGATTATGGGGCCCCCAGGCAGTCAGAGATTATGGGACCACACAGTATACACACACACTTAGACAGTATACAATCACACAGTATACATGTACACACAGTATACACAGACATGTTTCTATTGGCTGAGAAGGTACTGGAGAGGTGAGGCAGCTATAATCTCTGGATTTTTAGACCAAAAGGATGTCGGTAAGGGACATTTCAGAAACAGATGTAAAAAAAACACAGATTTTTACATACTGTCCCTGGTTTTACTTAGGCTGGCAACCCTGATGGGGCCCCTCGGGCAGTGCCCGAGTGGTTGAATGGTCAGTCCGCCCCTGCCAATGGTAGAATTTTATTAAAAGCATAAGAACAATGTTTATACTCACAAACAAGCATGTAAAAGAGGCTTGTCAATTGGTGAGACTGCGTCTCAAGACACCTGTAACCCGGACCTGATGTTCAGGGGATCAGATGATATCCCAAATGGCTAATGTGTTTCAAGGGCGTACCCTTTTCCTCAGAGCCTAAGTGGTTTGACCACAGATTTTGCGAAAGTGTCTTGTGTGCATTCTAAAAGAGGCACAGCATGCGACAAATTAGTTATAAACAGGCGCATGAATTTGGCACATGCTGCACCACTTTTAGAATGCATGAGAGCCCCTTTCACACAATCTTTCTTTATGAAATTCAGAATTTCAAATTATGAAATGTTTCAACTATGGCTTCCTTTTGTATTTGAGGTGAATAGTGCAGCGCTAAGAAATTGATTAATTGATGTACCTGCTTCACATAAGCTGCACAAAATGTGAAACTGTGAGCAACATGTGTTGCAGATATAATGCTGTGAAAAGCACTCAATATATGTGTGATGAGTGGATGCACCAAAAAATTAAAAAATCCAGGAATTACATCCAGATGGTGTGAAACAAGTGTGTGAATTATCACAACAAAACCAGAATTAGTAATCAAGGTGAAATAATTTAAAATGCAAATATAATTAAATTGAAATCAAAACCAATAATAATCATATATGAATGTAGTGCTTTAAAACACCTAGATCAGTGTTAGACCAATCAAGTGGTGGACTAAGTTGGTCTCATAAGATGCGATTCACCTGAATCGCATGTGATCCAAAAATAAACCAAATAAAATGTGAGACAAGTGACCTAAATTACTGATAGTGGTAAAACTATAACAGTACAATTCATAGGATACTGAGCATAACCCCTGCATGAACAAAGTGTGGCGCAAAGTAAAATAAAACTTCAGCTATAATAAAATAATATATAACATGAGATCTGGGGGATGTTAAACAATGAGTAGTTCTAGTATTGAACCTATATCTATAGGCAACAGCCCTACTGCATCAAAGTAAAATGCAATCAGTAGTCCTTGTATTGAAAAATAAAGTCCAAATAAATATATATAAAACAACATCTATAGTAAACCAGCAGGATGGTGTTGCATTTTTATATATCCATGGATGTTGAAGACCCAGGCTGGCCCAAACACTATGGTTTAATCTCCCCACACACAGGAAAAGGTAAAGCTGTGGTACTCTTACCAGAGGTGGTGGACTCACAGGCCGTGGGCAGTGAGTCAAACAGGCATGGACCGGAACGACCAGAATTTGGTGGCTGCAATGAGGCAGGCTGTATCCTCTGGGTGGTCTGTGGGTGGTCACACCCTCCTACTCACCACGATGTTGTTTCCAGCTACTACAACTACAGCCAAAAGTACAAAGCCCTGATCGTGGTCCTCACCGTAAGCAAGATTATGACATGGAAAAAAGAGAGTATCTCCTCTTGGTGTAAATCCGACTTAAAAATGTATTTGTAGATAAATTTTCCCCTCCAGACAATAAGGGTATAAAGCATAAAAAACGTTTTTTGTAAAAAAAAGCGCAAAGAAGAGGGGCTTAGGCAGGCATAACACCCTAAGCGTTTCGTCTTCATGGGAGTTTTCAACTGTATTTCTCTAGTAAAAATGTATATAAGTACCAAGCTGTTACTTTTGTTGACAGAGAAAAATTCTCATACACTTGCACTAACTCAGTGTGCTAGGACTGTTTAAAGTATACATACTTTGTTGCAAATTACTAATTGCAACATACTTTGCATCCAGTCAGCGCAAATTTTTTTAACTCTTTAAGCATCTCATGTTAAAAAGAGAGGCTTATTTGCATACATCTGCAAATACATGTAAAGCTACACTTTTGCATCAAGGCATCTCTGTAAAGTGTGGTCCCTAACATAAAGCCATCGGAGCTCCAAATTATAAGACCTATGGCAATGCAGTAACTGAAGAAAGGTTACCAAGAGGCAGCCCTCTCCTTCTTTATGGTACAAGCAACATAAAGAAGCCAAATATCGCTCAAAGCAGCCACAGACTTCCAGTGTGTTATTTGCAAGAAATCAAACACAATAACAATCACAACCACTCTAAATTAATCTAAAACAAGCAAAAAATAGGGAAAGGGGCTAACTTAACCCCTTGAAAACCGCCTATTACATATGTGTGTGCTGGATAAAGGGTGGGCTTTAACACTCACACACTGCACACATGCGACACTAGACAGCCAATGTTTATGTGCTGGGAATGCACTTACTGCACACTCCCAGCGCAAAGACTCACTCTGGGCCAGTGTTTATCAACCTTTTTTCAGTCAAGGCACCCTTTAAAATTCTGCATAATCTCTAGGCACCCCACTCTAAAATGGTAAAAACAAAAACTAATATTTTTACGTAACGCACCAACATCCACACACATAGGACACCCAACATTAAAGGTGATTTATTCTTTCAAAGCAAAACACGCTGACTAGTATTCCAATGTTTCTCTTCCGCACTCAGCTAATATAGATATAAGGATGCTGTGCAGGCCCCTGATGTCTTCCTTATCAACCGTTGTCATTGGCTGTTAGGAGGCCAGCGAATAGAAGGTTGTAATGGTGCACAATGATAACCTGTGGCTTTGCACAACTAAAAGACAGGCTTGATACCCACTCTGGTTTGTATACAATTTTTGGCCAATACTTAGAAATTTTGCCAAGGCACCCCTGAAGAAACCTGAAGGCACTCTGGTTGAAAAAGGCTGCTCTGGACCCAGACACAGCTCTCAGTTTAGACTAAATATTGGTAGCCATATGGACTGGCTCTAGATCATGTGACCAATGGGTTATATGGTCACTCATTCTTTCTGCCCCATTGTTTAAAGGAACGCTGGATTGGGTTGGTTTTAGGATCCCATATATCCATGGCAAAAGGATCTAATGAATCTCTAAATCTTACATCTTTAATAACTGAAGTTAGCCAAAAAAAGGTATTACTTAAACTCCAAACTTTGTTTAATTGATGGCTAACATGGTACAATACACTACGACATCTTTGAGAAGCATAGATTGTTGTTGCATTCATTTTCAAATAAATGTAAATCCACACTGCTGCATCAAGGCACCTTTGTAAAGTGTGGTCCCTATCATAAAGCAATCTGAGTTCTCAATGTCGCCCAGAAATTTGAGCTGCCTTTAGGCCCCTTTCACACTGGGGCGGGAGCCGCGGTGATGGTAAAGCAGCGCTATATTTAGCGCTGCTTTACCGTCGTTTTAGCCGCGGGATTCGGCCGCTCGCGAAAAAGGGTTAGCGGCGCTTTGCGGCAGTATTGCCGCGGTATTACCGCGGAGTCCCATTCAAATCAATGGGAAGGAGCGGTATAGGAGCGGTGAATACACCTCTCCTATACCGCTCCAAAGATGCTGCTAGCAGGACTTTTTTTACCGTCCTGCTAGCGCACCGCTCCAGTGTGAAAGCTCGCCGGCTTTCACACTGGAGTGAATGGGGCCGGTTTTTCAGGCGGTGTACAGGCGCTATTTTTAGCGCTGTACCGCCTGAAAACCGCCCCAGTGTGAAAGGGGCCTTAATGACATTAATCTTATGAACTGATGTATATATACTAAGGCCCCTTTCACACTTATACGACTTGTCCCAGGATTTGGGACTGCAAAGTAGCATGACAAGTCATTCCCCATGATTTCCAATGACAGCCAT
>CM053029.1:461134034-461156443 GCA_028564925.1 Lithobates sylvaticus | reverse complement strand
CACTGAAATTCCAAGAAGAGAATTAGACATGAGTTGGTTGCAGTTTTGAATTTTTACAGAATATCTTAGAAGTAATTTGGAATACAACAGTTAATAGTATAATGACAGTACCACCTCATCAGGTATTCCCCAGCAGGAGAATACCTCTTACTAGCAGGGTCACACGTTAGCGGCTATGACCTAAAAGATTCCCACAGGGCCAAAACAGCCAAAGGCCTTACCTTATACTAATTCTACACCTGCACTCTCCTAGAATGCTCACCCCACTGTCTATATGCATGTATGTATATATATATATATATATATACACCTGTTTTTTGTCAGGTACCTGTAAGGGAAAAACATTTTGGGCAGGGTTGGAGAGGAGGATTAGCAGCACTTTCACATTTGAGTGAAAGTCCATGTTAATTTAATTTGATATCAACTGGTGTGTCAGTGAATTATCATCATCTTGAATGATGCCCAATGCAATACATTGCATGCCCACATGCAATACAACTGTGCTGAGTGGCAATATAATGTCTGTGATGGCACACGGCAACTGCAGTGCCTTGAATTTACATGGATAAGTTGAAATACAAAGGGGTTCATTTACTAAAACTGGACAGTGCACAATCTGGTGCAGCTGTGCATAGTGGCCAATCATCGTAGAACCTGGAAGCTGGTTTCTATGCAGAGCTGCACCAGATTTTGCACTCTCCAGTTTTAGTATATCAACCCCAAAGCCTTAAAAAGTATTGTACGTACATAAAAAATACCACATATAGTCACATATGATGTCAAATGAAATAAATCATATTTTTTATCCAACCATTTTACAACTCAGTAGATTACGTTGTATCTCATAGCATAACAAGGGACTAAAAAATGTGGCCATATTCTACTGTAGTATCAAGTTAATGTATTGATGGGTTACACCAGACATCCCCGCAGTGCACTTATGTTATTAGATTACATGTAATAAAACACTATACAGAAATGCACTTCACTGCTTGACCGACGTAAAAAAAAAAAAGCTAGTGGAAACAGAACCCCCATAGAAAAATAATTTGAATAAAAAGGAAGTAGAATACCATAGATCTAAAAAGGACAAATAAAGTCCAAAACGTTTTTTTAAGTGTAAAAGCTAGAACTCATTTTAGTTTTTTTTTTTTTTTACATTTCTGTCCCTACTGGATGCATGTTTCCTCAGAGGTCAGGGGAACAGAAAGTGATAGGATGTCTCTCCAGTGGAGACGAAGACAAAGAAACTATTTTTTAGTAGAACAGGGATAGATTAGAACTGCTTTTTAAAACTGTATTTTATTTTTTGCTGTCTGTGCTTTCCTACTAACCTGTTTCCCTTATTCCTTGTTCTGGTATCATAGGGATAAAAGTGAGAGAAAATTATTATAGTAAAGAAAAATCTTGAGAGAAGTTCTAACCATTCGCGACTCTGTCCAAAGTAGAAAAAAAAATCTTTGCCTAGAGCAGGGGTCGCCAAACTTTTTAAACAAAGGGCCAGTTTACTATCCTTTAAGACCTTGAGGGGGCCAGACTGTGGCAAGTGATAGTAGAAAATGCCCCGGCTTCAATCGGAGTAAACAGTGCCCCATCTGCGGGAGGAACATTGCCCCATTTTTGGTATCAGAGGAAGCAATAGTGCCCCATCTTTGGTGTCAGTGGGAAGAATAATGTCCTGCCATTGGTGTCAGTGGACGCAATAGTGCCGCAAGGGCCAAATAAAGACCAGCAAAGGGCCACATCCGACCCCCGAGGCTGCAGTTTGGAGACCAGTGGTCTAGAATTATAATTATAGAATTATAGGCGATAGTCATGTGATCATGCACATAATTTGCCTTTTTCTTATAAAAAGAAGACCAATTTAGAGAATATTGAATCCCAACCATTAGTGTTCTAAATGCTTTATCATATTTTATTTCACTGTTACAATATAGGCTGCAGGCCTTATGCTGTCAATACACAAAATGATAAATGGTTAGTCATATATTATATTCATTTGCACAATCTTTTCTTAAAAAAACAAACTAGTTTTAATCAAATTTAATTGGAATTTCTGAAAAATACAATCTTTTCCTTGGAATGAGCTTTATTTCATATCATAACATGTAGCGTTACTTGAATACCGTACATATATTGATAAATTAATTTCATAGTTTGATAAAGGCACCTACTGAATTGTGGCTAAACTTTAACTATCAGAAGAAAACATCTACACAGCCATAAGGTATTCCTGATTCCTCCACAGATGTTGGTCAAAATAGCAGCTTGTTATAAAAAACATTATAGTAATTTCCACTAACTGTGTTTCTTATACATTTTATGTTTTTATTAAATCTTGCATGTATTCTGTTTTAGGCGGATTATCACTATGAATACACAGAATGTGACAGCACTGGATCAAGATGGCGAGTTGCTGTACCAAATGAAGGGAGGTCGTGTGCTTATCTGCCAGATCCAGTTAAAGGGAAAGACTGCAGTAAGTTGATTGATTCACCTCTTCAGAACACTTCTTACAAAAACATTACTTCATTTTTTGTACCAACCAAAAAATACCCTATAAATGTGTGTTGTATTATTTACCCACTATAGTCACACACAAGCCTATCTGTCAGATTCAGTAGCCACACTGACAGTAAAGCAGGCCATACACAGTTCAAATCTCCAGCTGAACAGGCCGAGATTCGAACTGTGTTTGAGCAGGCTGAATGTACAAAGCTGATTGATCGACCAACTTGGGTACAGCCAGCATCCTGGGTTCTACCTGCAATTATCTCTAGCAGCTGCTAAATAAATCTGTATGTTTGCTGTATTGGTAGTGCTGTGACTGTTTCGATAATTTTATTTTTTATTTTTCTTATACTTTTTTTTTTCCAAATACGTTGTGTAAGTGTATGCAAAACCAAATGTCTGTTTATTTACGTACTTATGTTTATGTACTATTGTTATCTTTCCAATTTCAATAAAAAATTACAATTAAAAAAAAAAAGAAATCTGTATGGCCAGTGTTTTGTCGAAGTGCCCCCCCATCGAATGGTGCCCGGTATGTACTGCGCATGCACCGTACGGGACAGCACAACAGCTGATTTGCTGATCAGCTGGCTGACGTAACGAGGGCGCATGCGCACATCGTAGGAGGTATCTCTCGATGGGAGATGCCATTTCACAGGCACAATTTAAACCTATACAAACAGCGGGGGAGACCGTAGTTCTCAGATTGTGCATCGCTGCTGCTGGAGGGCGGCTAGTGGCTGTGTTGAAGAGCTGGTTTTGTCTGTGTTGCAAGCTGCCCTTTCACAGAGGCAAAACCGGCCGTTCAACACAGCAAACCCGCCCTGTAACACAGGCAAAACTGGACCATCAGCACACTGTAAAGCCGCCCCGCAGCAGTGAAGCACAATGTGAGAACTGCGGTCTCCCCCGCTGTTTGTATAGGTTTCAATTGTGGCTGTGAAATGGTATCTCCCATTGAGAGATGCCTCCTACAGTGTGCGCTTGCGCCCTGGTCACGTCACTCCAGCTGATCAGCAAATCAACTGAAGTGTGGCTCTATCCTGCGCATTATTCGATGGGGGGCACTTCTCGACAGAACACCGGTCTAAGGGCTCACAAAAAAAGATTGATGAAGTCTGTTAATACTTTTAAAGCTTTAACAAACTTTAGCAACTTTTTAGATGTGAAAGTGAACGACAATGGTTCTCCAGGGACTGGACATATTACAGATAATGCTGATTAAATGTTTCCAAAAAGTCTACATAGCATTTGCTGAGTGTTTATTCAGTAAGGGCCCTTTCACACAGGCTTTCCGATCAGGTTAGTTATTCAAGAGGACCTGATCGGACGCTCCATTCACCTCTATGGAGAGGCAGATGTCAGCGGTGACATGTACGCTGGCATCTGCCGATATCTGATCCGATCCTGTCTGCGAAATCCAGACAGATGGAGACCCTATTTTCCATCCATCTGGAGGATAGGATCAGATGGGATTGGATGAAAATGGACAGGTGGTCAGTTTTCATCCGATCTCCCCATAGAGGAGAGCGGGACTGACAGGTCCGTCTCAGCACAGTGAGCGGACACAGATCTGTCATCTACCTGCTTAGAGGGGATCAGCAATCCCTGCTGAGCAAAGCGGAGTCCATTGGGCGGATCGCCCGTGTGAAAGAGCCTTTATATTTATTGACTTGCACTGCCAGTGAAATCAGAAGGCCAAACAATGTGACAGTGGAAGTTTTCATCAATTAAAAGTAATGGTAGTGCACACATATGTGTGTGCACACTTGGACACTTACATTATAAGCTTTAACAAGAATCATAATGAGTCATTGCTGAGCGTTGAGAAGTTAACCACGCCCCCAAAAAAACAACACCGTGAAATTATGTCTGTATGTATAAGTATTTAGGTCAGCCATATGTGTACATGGCCAATTTAAAGCGATTGTAAAGGAAACAATGTTGTTTAAAAAAAGCAGCCCTGATCCTCCTCTTCTCGGGTCCCCGCTGCTGCTTTGGGCCCCTCCGCCTTGAATAGTGCCCCGATAGCAAGCCGCTTGCTGTGGGGAACTCGTGCATGCTTGCTCCCGAGCCGAATCTATGCGTCCATAAGACACAGAGGGCACGGCTCAGCCCCACCACCCTCTCCCGCCTCACTGGCTGTGATTGACAGCAGTGGGAGCCAATGGCCAATCTAAGCAATCAGGAGGGAGAGAGCCTCGGGTCTCGTGCACATTGCTGGATCGAGATTGGGCTTAGGTAAGTATCCGGAGGGGGGGGGGGGCGGGGGTCACAGGTGAGGGGGGAGCTGCACACTGAAGGTTTTTTTACCCTTATGCATGCAGGTAAAAAACCTTCAGCCTGGGTTCACACTTATACCACATGCGGCTCGCAGCAGGGGTCCAGTGCGTTTAAGATACAAATCAGGCCCGAATTTTTGCCTGCATTCAGACCTCTGTGCAATGCGCTCCGCAGCAGCCCTGGAGATATGTGAATCGGCTCCATAGAGAGCCGATCACAATCTCCTGTCATGCGAATTGGATGCGGTGAACCCTTCATCCAATTCGCATAAGTGTGAACCCAGCCTTTACAACCAATCTAAGTAAGATCTGAGCAATCAAACTGGACTTTATACACTGTATACTAAGATCCAAATGAAATGAACCTTTCATTTGCTGACACTGGCTAACACTGTGCTTTTGAACAATAGCAGATTTGCGGCAATAAGGATTAGTTCATAAATATTTTAGATCACAAAACATATTTCCCATTAAAAAATAATAAAATATAATTTACAAGACATTTTCTAGATTTTCATGCATTATTTAGTAAAAAATATAAGAATTATAGAATTATTATTATTATGCACATCTCTGCATTGTTGTAGTAAACACATATTATATTTCTGAAAAAAATATATTTAAAAATGATTTACTGAAATTCATTAAACTGATCATTTCTAAAAAAGAAGTCCTACCAAAATACTTGAGAGCTCCTAGAAGACAAAGTGCACGCAGCCCTTTGTTCAATTTTGATTGGTGCTGTTGATGCTGAGCTGCTGTGGTCAAAAGTGAACCCTTCCACTGCTGTTTGACCACTCTGCTAACAATATAGAATTAATATATAATTAGCTCTGATTGACAGAGCTTGTCTCAGGAAGCATATGCACACCCCAGTTGAGCATCCGAGTTGAGAATGCATGCCATTGGCTCCCACTGCTGTCAATTACGGTGACGAGGGAGAAGGGGGCAGTGCCGAGCGTTGCTCTATGTGTCTATGGGCACACAGAGCTGGCTCAGGAGTGAGGCCGCACGAGTGCCTCCAGAGCAAGCGGCTTTCTATAGTGGACACTCGGCAAGGGGGGGGGGGCCCAGAAGAGGAGGACTGGGGCTGCTCTGTGCAAAACCATTTCACAGAGCAGGCAAGTATGACATGTTTGTTATTTAAAAAAAAAATAAAAGATTTGCTCCTTTACAATCATTTTAACTTGTAAAATGTTGTCCCAAGGAGAGAATGAAAAGAGGAGGAGAGCAAAATTGGTAGTGTGAGGTGGGGGAATGACTGTGCGAGGCCAGAGTATTAGATAGAGGCCCTGGGAGACAATGACAGCAAGAGGTGACAAGAAGACAAAATGTCAACAGGGAAAAGTGAGAAAGAATGCAGAGGTGGTGGTAGCTGCTGGGCCCTGGCGGAACTGCCCCTTGAGAACCCCCAAAAATCAAGGTTTATTCACAGATGGAGCTTACAAGCAAAATACAATGGTTCTGCCTTCCAATTCCAAAATGCTGATTTTTTTTTTTTTTTATATGAATCAACGGACCAGCGGGTTACCTCTTATGCCCCGTACACACGGTCGGAAAATCGGACCACAAAATCCATCGGATTTTTTCCGATGGATTTTGTCCGACACTGGTGTTGCATACACACGGTCGGACAAAGTTGTCGGAAAATCCGATCATTCTGAACGTGGTGACGTTTGTTGCCTACGACGGGACTACGTAGAGGCTAGTAGCCAATAGCTTTGGTCTTGTAATGTGATCTGAGCATGCGTGGCACTTTGTCCGTCGGAATTCGCTACACACGATCGGAAAAAGTCCGATAGGACTTTGTTGTTGGAAAATTTGAGAGCAGGAGATAAAACTTTGTCCGTCAGAAAATCCGATGGAAAAAGTCCGATGGGGCCTACACACGGTCGGAATTTCCGACAACATTGTCCGATAGGACATTTTCCGTCGGAAAATCCGACCGTGTGTACGGGGCATAATTCTTGCTGAGATTTGTTCTTTAAGGCTGGGTTCACACCTATGCGAATTGAATGCTGGTTTCCCCCTATCCAATTCGCATAGCAGAAGATTGTGACCTGCTCTCTATGGAGCCGGTTCACACATCTCTGCAGCGGCTCCGGTGCGAATTCCACAGGAGCCCTGTGCGTCTTTTGGTCCATTTCAGGCCAAAATTCAGCCAAATATTCAGGCTGAAATCGGACCTGAAACTGCGAATGGAGACGCACCGGACCCCTGCTGTGAGCCAGAGCGTGTCATAGTGTGAACCCAGCCCAAATGCAGCATAACAAAACAATAAAGATGATAAGTAGCAAATGAAAGCTGGAACTTTGTTCTAGGAACCATTAATTATAAATGTCACTGTTTTTCAGAATGTTGATTACATAAATTTGCTGCAGTGTAGCAATTAATTTTCTAATAAGCAAGCAATAGCTGCTTATTTAAGATAAACCTTACAGGGTGCAGTTGTCTGTTAAAATGATTAGATTGAGTCTTTTATAGAACAGCGCTGTGCCTGCCTCACAATTCATTGCAGTGAGTGTACAGCCTTTCATAACATCATGAATAAATCATTGCTTGTACCATGTTGCAGTTAAAAGTATCTAAGATCCAGGTTATAGAGACAGATGGTTATTTTGTAACTGTGATAATAGGGCCTATCTAAGAAACAGAGCAGAAATTGTTTACTCTTATTCATTAGCCTAAAATGTAGCTGTCAGCAAGGCATAGGACAGAGGTGTGGTCACTTGACTTGTTTGAATGACTTCATTTACTATGTCTAATAGTAGCAAACAATCTAATACACACACACATGGGTTGATTTACTAAAATTGGAGAGTGCAAAATCTGGTGCAGCTCTGCATAAAAACCAATCAGCTTCCAAGTTTTTTTTTGTCAAAGCTTAACTGAACAAGCTGAAGTTAGACGGTGGGGAGGCCATTACGGGGCGGATCCGGAGTCTAGTCTCGGAAGGGGCACTGCCAGAAAATAAGGTGTTGCTTACAGAACTGTATTTAACATATCATACAGTCCTAACCTTGTTTAAAACAGTGACACTGTTTTAAAGTGTTACATGCATCCCAATGCCGACATCCCATTTATTTCTACTGAGACACACATCCACTATATCCCAATATGACATGCTTGTGCAGGTCCCTGAATGCATCCCGCATGCATTCTAGGACCCACACCTGCATGCATGACATATTTGGACAGAGTGGCTGTGTGTCTCAGTATAAATAAATGGGATGCCGTCACAGGGATATATGCAACACTTTATGCATCCCCAAGCCAGTAAGACCCCTTTCACACTGGGGCATTTGCGTTAAAATTAGTGCCTGCAAACCACCCTAAAACAGCTGCTCCATTCACTTCGATTCCATTAGAGGGCTTTCACACTGAAGCGGTGCGCTGGCAGGGCGTCAGATTTAACCCCTTTTCGGCCGCTAGCGGGGGGGGGGGGGTTAAAACCGACCTGCTAGCGGCCGAATAGCGCCGCTAAAACAACACTAAAAATAACGCTGCTTTACCGATGACACCCTAGGCGACACAGTGTGAAAGGGCTCTAAAAGACAGCCCTACATGATAGATGCTTGTCTGCTGCATGCCCTGTGTGAATGAAGCCTAAAGATGAATTTCACTGTCATTCTAAATAATCATTATCATGATAATCACACAATACAAGTGCTGTGGCTCAACGCACCTGTATTTTGTGATTATCATGATGATGATGATTGGTAATTGTAATATGGCGCATGGAGGGGGGTTAATGTAATCACTGATGTATTAGGGACCAGTGGCAATTAATAAACCTCTTTGTGCTGCATAAGTGCCACTAGTGTCAGTGTTTATAAACCCCTTCATGCTGCAGCAAAAAGGGGGTTAATTAATACTGATGGTGCCACTGTCATTAATGCAGCACCAAGGGGTTAATTAATTGCTACTGGTCACAAATGCATCAGTGAGTACATTAACCCCCCCCCCCCCCCATGTGCCATATTACAATTACCATTGTAAATTAATTAAACCCCTCCCCCAAGTGTTAACCACTTCAGCCAGTTCACACAGCTAAGCCAAGGTGTTAGTTAAGGCACTGTTGTTTTAAGGAGTTAAGTGATCGCTCACTTGCAGTGCACATGGGCTCTGGCTACAGGTCGTATTGGCAGCATCTTGTGTTCAATCCTGCGCTAGGATGGAGATCACTCCATCTGACAGGTAAGTAAAGTGACACTCGCACCGCTCTGCTGCAGCTCTGCTAGTAATATTACAATTATAAAGGCGGCCTCGGTGTCACTGCGGTCCACGCCCCCCATAGCGATGCCACTGGGCCCCTCTAAATGAACTGATGGGGCCCAGGTAATATATTTTAGGCCACCTGGGAGCCGGGGGAAGCAGAAACAAAGTTCCTGCAGCTGCATTTAGATGATGTCTCTCAAAACTCAAATCTTGTGAGGTGGCAGAGGGAGAAAGCCTTGGAGTCCCTAATATTTTCTGGGGGGGGGCAATTACCTTGTCGTCGTCCCCCCCTGGATCCACCCCTGGGCCATTCACACAAATGGAGTTCGAATGCAATCTGACTTTAAAAAGGGTTCTGTCTGTCTTTGAAGCGCTGTGTCGTGATTTAGAGCTCCATTGTTGAATGAAAACCACATACAAAACGCATATCTGTTCAAAGACAATGCAATTCTGTGCTGGGTTTCTGAGCTTCTTTCCAGAGGTAGAGGAAGAGAGAATGAGACCCTCAGGCCATGAATAAAATCACATGCAAACCACATTGGATTTGCAGCTGAACTCACACCAGAAATCACACTAGAAAACTAAATCAAATCGCAACAGTATGAACCTATCCTTAGTAAATCAACCCCCATAATATTTGACAAACACCTAGGGCACCACTATAGGAGAAATTTGGGGCTATCATTGCTGATCTACCTTAATGATTGTTGATTGGCATCTATGCTATCCCTGTGGCTTGATCTACTAAGGGAATAGAGACTGTTTACCTTGCAAAGTGAGGCCCCTTTCACACAGGTGATCCGATTAGGTCCGCCATCTGATTGAATCCTGTCTGCCAAAAACAGACGGATGGGGACCTATAAATGGACAGGCGGTCTGTTTCCATCTGATTGCCCCATAGACAAGAGCAAGTTGTGTCTGTGTCTGCTCAGCGGGGATCAGCAGAGAGTAGGGTGAGTACATGGATTGAAAACTGGCTACAAGGGCGAGTTCAGAGGGTGGTGATAAATGGGGAGTGCTCAGAATGGTCAGGGGTGGAAAGGGGGGTCCCGCAGGGTTCTTTGCTGGGACCAATCCTATTTAATTTGTTCATAAATGTCCTGGAGGATGGGGTAAACAGTTCAATCGCTGTATTTGTGGACGATACTAAGCTAAGCAGAGCAATAACTTTGCCACAATATGTGGAAACCTTGCAAGAAGATCTGAACAAATTAATGGGGTGGGCAACTACATGGCAAATTAGGTTTAATGTGATATAAACGGAAAAAGAGCGAAAATTTTGAAAAAAAAAGAGATTTTCTACTTTTTGTTATAAGAAAAATCTAATAAACTCAATTTTAGTCATTTTTATTCCATGTAAAAAAAATGCCAATAAGCGTATATTTATTGGTTTGCGCAAAAGTTATATTGAATTTTCTATTTTTTTTTTATAGTCCCAAGTGATTGAATAAAGACAAAAAAATAAAAAAAATAATTTTTTTCTTCAAAAAGTTGTCACTAAATGATATATTGCTCACACATGCCATAGTTATATGTGGAATTGCACCCCAAAATACATTTTGCTGCTTCTCCTGAGTATGGGGATACCACATGTGTGGGACTTTTTGGGAGCCTAGCCGCGTACGGGGCCCCGAAACCCAAGCACCGCCTTCAGGATTTCTAAGGGTGCAAATTTTTGATTTCACTCCTCACTACCTATCACAGTTTCGAAGGCCATAAAATGCCAAAATAGCACAAAACCCCCCCAAATGACCCCATTTTGGAAAGTAGACACCCCAAGCTATTTGTTGAGAGGCATGGTGAGTATTTTACAGCTCTCATTTGTTTTTGAAAATGAAGAAAGTAAAGAAAAAAAAAATTTTTTTTTCTTTTTTCAATTTTCAAAACTTTGTGACAAAAAAGCGACATCTGCAAAATACTCACAATACCTCTCAGCAAATAGCTTGGGGTGTCTACTTTCCAAAATGGGGTCATTTTGGGGGGTTTTATGCCATCTGGGCATTCCATGGCCTCCGAAACTGTGATTGGCAGTGAGAAGTGAAATAAAAAAATTACTCCCTTAGAAAGCCTGAAGGCGGTGATTGGTTTTTGGGGTTCCGTACGCAGCTAGGCTCCCAAAAAGTCCCACACATGTGGTATCCCCGTACTCAGGAGAAGCAACAGAATGTATTTTGGGGTGTATTTCCACATATGCCCATGACATGTTTGAGCAATATATCATTTAGTGACAACTTTTTGTAAAAAAAATATATATATTTTTTTTTTTTCATTATTCAATCTCTTGGGACAAAAAAAAAAAAATATTTAATGGGCTCAACATTGCTCTCAGCAAATAGCTTGGGGTGTCTACTTTCCAAAATGGGGTCATTTGGGGGGGGGGGTTGAACTGTCCTGGCATTTTATGCACAACATTTAGAAGCCTATGTCACACGTCACCCACTCTTCTAACCACTTGAAGACAAAGCCCTTTCTGACACTTTTTGTTTACATGAAAACATATTTTTTTTTTGCAAGAAAATTACGTTGAACCCCCAAACACTATATATATTGTTAAAGCAAAGGCCCTACAGATTAAAATGGTGGGTGTTGCATTTTTTTTTTCCACACAGTATTTGCGCAGCGATTTTTCAAACGCATTTTTTGTGGAAAAAATACACTTTTTTTTATTTTAATGCACTAAAACACACTATATTGCTCAAATTTTTGATGAAATAAAAAATATGATCTTAGGCCGAGTACATGGATACCAAACACGACATGCTTTAAAATTGCGCACAAACACGCAGTGGCGACAAACTACATACATTTTTAAAAGCCTTTAAAAGCCTTTACATGATACCACATTAGATTCACGGAGGAGGTCTACTGCTAAAATTACTGCCCTCGATCTGACCTTCGCGGTGATACCTCACATGCATGGTGCAATTGCTGTTTACATATGACGCCAGACCAACGCTTGTGTACGCCTTTGCGCAAGAGAAGGGGGGGCAGGGGTGCTTTTTTTTTTTTTTTTTTAGTTTTTTTTTTTATTTATTTAGCTTTTTTATTCTATTTTTAAACTGTTCCTTCCATTTTTTTTCTTTGTTATGATTTTTATTGTTATCTCAGGGAATGTAAATATCCCCTATGATAGCAATAGGCAGTGACAGGTACTCTTTTTTTGAAAAAATTGGGGTCTATTAGACCCTAGATCTTTCCTCTGCCCTCAAAGCATCTGACCACACCAAGATTGGTGTGATAAAATGCTTTCCCAATTTCCCAATGGCGCGGTTTATATCCGGGAGGGGGGACATTCCCTCCTACTGCTTGTAAAAGCAGTCTAGAGGCTAATTACCCGCTAGAATTGCTTTTACATGAAAGCCGATCACTGGCTGAAAAGAATGATACCAAGATGATACCTAAACCTGCAGGCATCATTCTGGTATAACCATTCAAAGTCCAGCAACATACTGGACATATATTGTAATCTTTTTTTTTTTCATGCAGCCTCTTGGCTGAACGAAAAAAAGAGATTGATTGGTGGGTATGCCCACCATTAGAATACCTCCCTTCATCCACCCACTTCTAATGATGGGCATACATGCACCATTTATATATGCCGATGCATGGGGGCATCCTCCCGCAAAAGTTATGCCGTGTACACACGGTCGGAATTTCGACCGTATGTACGTGGCATTAGGAGCCAATCGCTCCTCCGCCCCCCCTGCTGCCCCCATGCTTCGGCACATATGCTCTTTTTTTTAACTGTGGTGGTGAAATCACCTCCTACAGCGTTGGAGTCGCGGCTTTATGTATCGTGGGAGCAAACGCTGTTGCTGTCAAGATAAATAAATCCGCGCTGCAACTGAATGGCGCACCTGAAAACAAAAAAATGCTTAACACTAAAACACAGTAAACAAAATTACATACCTGAAAAGCAAGCATGATAAAACATAATAAAACATTGCAGAATAGAATGGAGTAAAAAAAGAGCAACAATAGAGAGAGAGAGAGAACAATAAAACGACAACTATTTTTGTTTTTTTTATTTTTTTGAGATTCACAGGTAAAAAAGCTCCTGACTGTTAGCGACTGAATCAAAACGCTACCACAAAAAAAATGTTAGCGATCGCAGGGATCAGGCCTGACTCTGCGAACACTGCAGTTATGTGTGCTTAGTGTTTTGTAAGTGACAGTGATCGATCGATACTGCACTTGGGTGGGCTGGGCGGGGGGGAAAACGCAGGTGCTAGCAGGTATCTGGGCTGATCCCGCTAACAATGCGTTTTTTTGGAACCCTAAACTGCTGGGACGCTAGTATAGATCTGATCAGATCAGATATTGATCTGTTCAGATACTATACCACTAAGGGAGGTGTATGCTTTGCGCGTGGGTGTTTGCGGTACTGGCACTAACCTGGGGCGACGCAGACCTTATTTGACCCTAAAACCTAATTGATATCACCCGCCGGGCGATCAGGGGGTTAAACCGTTATTGGGTAATAAATGGCGGGTGCCCTGACAGTATAAAAAACAAGCTAACTAACCAGCGTCACCCGTAACAGTAATACAAAAAAAAACTGGTTACCTAGCGACACTAATGCAGCGATCAGAAAAACGATCGCTTAGTGACACTGGCAAAAGGGGGTGAAAGGGTTAACTAGGGGCAATCAGGGGGGTTAAACCTTTATTAGGTAATATATGGGGGTACCTGACGCTATATAAAAACCTGACGGGGAACCTAAATAACGAAATAACTAACTGGCTAACCAGCGTCACCAGTGACATTTTATACGGTGATCACTGGTGAAAGGGTTAACTCTAGGGGCAATCAGGGGGTTAAAACCTTTATTTAGGTTGTAATATGGGGGTACCTGACCTATAAACCTATTTATGAACCTATATAAACATGGCGGTTAACCTAAAAAAAAACTGGTTACCTAGCGACACTAATGCAGCGATCAGAAAAACGATCGCTTAGTGACACTGGCAAAAGGGGGTGAAAGGGTTAACTAGGGGCAATCAGGGGGTTAAACCTTTATTAGGTAATATATGGGGGTACCTGACGCTATATAAAAACCTGACGGGGAACCTAAATAACGAAATAACTAACTGGCTAACCAGCGTCACCAGTGACAGTTATACGGTGATTACTGGTGAAAGGGTTAACTCTAGGGGCAATCAGGGGGTTAAAACCTTTATTTAGGTTGTAATATGGGGGTACCTGACCTATAAAACTATTTATGAACCTATATAAAACATGGCGGTTAAAATAAAAAAAAAATGGTTACCTAGCGACACAATGCAGCGATCAGAAAAACGATCGCTTAGTGACACTGGCAAAAGGGGGTGAAGGGGTTAACTAGGGGCAATCAGGGGGTTAAACCTTTATTAGGGGGGGGTAGGGGGCTACCTAGGACCTAAAACTAACTGCCCTGACAGTTATTACAGTCACACTGACACTAAATGCAGTGATCAGTAAATAAATGATCACTGCAATTAGTGACACTGTGACTGGGGGGGGGGGGAGGGGGTGATCTGGGGGGTGATCAGGGGGTGACAGGGGGGTGGATTGTGTGCCTATGTGTACTGGTGTCAGTGTACTGTTTGTGCACTAACCTTTACATCTTCTCTGCTCGGCGTTCCGGTCACATAGACCGGCGCACCGAGCGTGACATCACTTCCGCCTTCCTGTCTATACAATAGACAGGAAGGGGAAGCTTTTCATTCGCCAGGAGCGATCGCGAGGGGGTGGCCAGAAACCACTGGCCGTCCCCTCGTCCCGGATCGCTCCTGAAGCGATGCCGACCGTCCCCGCCGGCGGAGGGGGGTCCGATCGGACCCCCCAACCGCCTGAAGAATGGCACGTACAGGTACGTGGTTCTGCCTGTACGTGCCATTCTGCCGACGTATATGTACATGGGGCGGTCGGCAAGTGGTTAAAATAATGCATTTGGGTGGCAAAAATATGAATTCAATCTACTCACTGGGGGGAAAACCTCTGGGAGAATCTAGGATGGAAAAGGACCTGGGGGTTCTAGTAGATGATAGGCTCAGTAATGGTATGCAATGCCAAGCTGCTGCTAACAAAGCAAACAGAATATTGGCATGCATTAAAAAGGGGATTAACTCCAGAGATAAAGCGATAATTCTCCCATTCTACAAGACTCTGGTCCGGCCTCACCTGGAGTATGCCATCCAGTTCTGGGCACCAGTTCTCAGGAAGGATGTACTGGAAATGGAGAGAGTACAGAGAAGGGCAACAAAGCTAATAAAGGGACTGCAGGATATTAGTTATGAAGAAAGGTTACGAGCACTGAACTTATTCTCTCTGGAGAAGAGACGCTTGAGAGGGGATATGATTTTAATTTACAAATACCACACAGGTGACCCCACAATAGGGATAAAACGTTTCCGTGGAAGGGAGTTCAACAAGACACGTGGCCACTCATTAAGATTAGAAGAAAAGAGGTTTAACCTTAAACTACATAGAGGGTTCTTTACTGTAAGAGCGGCAAAGATGTTTCAGTGGGGAGCATCGATAGTTTCAAAAAACTATTAGATAAGCACCTGAACGACCACAAAATACAGGGATATACAAGGTAATACTGACATATAATCACACTTTGTAGGTTGGACTTGATGGACTTGTGTCTTTTTTCAACCTCACCTACTATGTACCCATGTATGTAAACATTTTTCTTTACTTTTATGGGTCAGTTTTTCTTTGATAATAAAAAGTAAGAGATATCTATTTCCATTTACCATCAAATGATGAACCAATTTGTCCTGAAAAAAAACAAGGTATAATTCATCTGGATACACTAAGTAGTTCCAAAGACATTTGCATTTATACTAACACGTGCCTATATTGAAAAACTGGTTTCAAGCGTTAAGGCTTGTTTGGACCTTTGTCCTTAAGAAGTTAGTAAATAAAGTGAACCTGTGTTTACTTTAAACATGTATGAGGGAGATAAAAAAATGGATTCTTGCTAAGATATGATTGAAGAGAATACAATTACATCTTATCATTCACTTAGCAAAGTCATTTGCTTCTACTCCTTCAGTAAATCAACCACAATAACTCAATACATTGGGGTTGATTCACTTAGAAAAGTCAATGTTCAGTTTAAAAAAGGTATATGTGAACCTATATTCAGTTTGAATATTCTAAATCTCGTGAAAGGAAAATTAAAATAACAAGGACTTGATACCTAACCGAACTAGTTCACCAGATCGTCAACACCTCCCTTTTCTAAGAGATGACTTTGATTCTTAAAACATGTCACCTATGACCTATGTTTTCAAGTTGTCTGCTATTTTTATTCATACTTTGTGAATACAACACCGATTGTTTCTTCGTACTTGACCATCCCTTTTTACTTAATGTGAGCTAGACCATGCTTCTTTTTTTGTACTCTATGATGATGTTTCTATCTGAAAATGCATTTAATAAAATAGTAATAAAAAATCAAAAAAATCTTGTTACACTGGAAACAAGCTATTCCACCTATTCCAACGGTTCTACTGTGTGGTAAATGGGGATCAGCCTAAGTTTAAATTGATATATAAGGGTAGGGAAATTAAATAAAATATGGCAACCATGGTTGGATGTCTCTGTCGTTTTGGGGCGAGGTCTTGTCATCCTAATTAAACGAAATATATAAATATATATATATATATATATATATATATATATTAATTTCAGTAATGCCTTTACTTTTTATGGTGTGTAACTTTGTCCGGTTATTTATTTCAATCCTCTATCTTATATCCAGGGGACTGTGGCTCTGGCGTGACTGGTGCGTGGGTGTCTTTTTTTTGGCACCTATAACCTTTAGAAATCAATGTTAATCCCCTTAGGGGTGTGGGGGGAACCTCCCAGAGCAAGAGTTTTATGGAGCGGGGGGGACGTGTGTGCCACGGGGTAATAACTCCTGGGGGGCCTTGGTCTTGCCGATCGCAGCACTCCCTCCTAGGGGGGCCTTTCTAGTATGTTATGGAATACACCAATACCTTGCCTACTAGTGGTTCTACGTTTCATGTATAATCTTGGTGCTATGCAACTCGCCTCTATGCATCGACTGTATGTATTATTGTGTTTTCTCATTGTATTTGTTGTTTTCAATAATAACAAATTTTGAAAGTAAAAAAAAAAAAAAAAAAGAAATCAATGTTAGCATCCCCCCGATTTTGGGATTATACAGGGTCCTGGATGGGTTAATTACTCAGGTTTACCCTTGGTGCTATAAATATACTCGCTTTATGCAACAAATCTATATGTTTAAATGGTGCCTTTGCTCATTGTTTATTTGTTTTGTGCTTATGAAAAAGTTTAAACAAACACCTTTTAAAAAATAAATAAATAAAAATTACTTTTGCTAGCATCTAATTAGTTAATAGAAGTAAACCCAGCTTCGTCTTTTTTTTACTAAGCTCAGTAAATAGCCTCCATTCCTTTATTAAATTAACCCCATTGAGTCACTGACCTAAATAAAATGAGATTCAGATTAGAAAATGTGGTTAGCCAATTCTTGCCATTTAGCATCAAGGTGTTGTGAATTGTGTATGTTCTTACTGGGTAAGTAAATATTTTCTTCGGGTTATCTGATTACCTAAACAAACATAGTTTTCCCTGTTTAATAGAAATTTGCAAAAATCCAGAGAATTGCTCAAAAAACAGCCTTTTTTAAATTGGTTCTGATTAGAACAATGTACAGAAAAAGATTCTGAAGCTAATTTCAACTCAATTTCATTTGAAGTAGTACAATCTAATTTATTATAAAAAAACTGAAATATAGAAAATTGAGTACTCAATAACAAACAAATATTTCCTAAAACCAACTGAGAATAATTTACTAAAGCTGGAAAGTGCAAAATCAGGCTCACTTCTGCATAGAAACCAATGAGCTTCCAGGTTTTATTACCAAAGCTTAATGGAACAAGCTGGGGTTAGAAGCTCATTGGTTTCTATGCAGAAGTGAGCCTGATTTTGCACTTTCCAGCTTTAGTAAATAAACCCTGTTGTGTACTTAAAAGTGGGGTATGCCTGTATGTACAGTAATAGTCTTTATAATAGTAGTATGGATCAATATTCTCAGCTTAAGACAGTGGAAGGAGGCCAAAGAAGAATTCAGGTGCTGTCCCAGTTGCATACAACTTATTGAAGGAAAGTTATTTCAATAATAGAAAAATGATCCCTTATTAGGAGCAGGGAATTTCAGTGTGCTGTGGCAATAATGTTGGCACTCACTTTGGTCTTAGGCACAGTGGTCATTACCTATGGAACCAATGTTGAGAGACTGTCTTTTGCTTCAAACTGGTTATTTCCCTATACAAGTCAATAGGGATGCAAAAACAGCTGAAGCAAGTCAAATGTATCTGCAGCGAAAATCGAATGACAAAAGCTGAATTTGCCCACCAAAGCCTTTCAGCGCTGGCCCTAATTCTTCTATTATGCCTGCACCTATATTATCAAAGGTAGGCAAGCAACACACGGTGAGAGTCCCAACTGTCCACTTAAGGACCGAGCCTCTTTTTTAAATGTGTTGTTTACAAGTTAAAAGCCCTTTTTTTGTTGCTAGAAAATTACTTAGAACCCCCGAACATTATACTTTTTTTTCCTAACACCCTAGAGAATAAAATGGCGGTCGTTGCAATACTTTCTGTCACACCGCATTTGCGCAGCGGTCTTACAACGCACTTTTTTTGGAAAAATACACTTTTTGAAATAAAAAAATTTAACAACAGTAAAGTTAGCCCAATTGGTTTTATATTGTGAAAGATAATGTTACTCTGAGTAAATTGATACCCAATTTCACGCTTGGCGACAAACTTTTACCCTTAAAAGTCTCCATAGGCAACTTTTAAAAAATTCTACAGGTTGCATGTTTAAAGTTACAGAGGAGGTCTAGGGCTAGAATTATTGCTCTCGCTCTACCGATCGGGGTGATACCTCACATATGCGTTCGCTTCTGCATGCGAGCTCGGCTCGACAGGGTGCGTTTTTCTTATTTATTTTACACAGTTTAAAAAAAAATAAAATAAATGGTGTCACTTTTATTCCTATTACAAGACATGTAAACATGCCTTGTAATAGAAAAAAAGTATGACAGGACTGGAGATCTGGGGTCAAAAAGACAGTAAAATGTCTGCATTGTACTTGAGGACACTGAGGGAGTGGCTGGTAGCAGAGCAAAGTGCATGCTGCCAGAGGAACAAGGAATATGTCAAGTAATTTGCATTATCATCCCCTAAATCCCCTCACTGCTAAGGGTCGTTTTTTTCCAAAGACAAATATAATGGGAAGTAAGAGTAAAACAAAACAGAATATATCAGATGATGGAGATACTTTCCTCCAGGTTGCAAGATCTGCCCCCAATTAAACGTTCAATATTCTGTATGATTTTTGTAATTTTTTACCCCTGGTTTGCCCAGAGTCTTTTACAGCCTTTTCCATCACTGCAAGGATATCTCTCCCTTTGGTGGCTTTTCAGAAGTGATAATCTTTGCATCTGGAGTGTGACCTGACATCCCATGGGAGTTGACTTACCTGGTTACATTCTCAAGTTCACTTCTTTGTAGGTTAACTGTATCTTAATTTTATTTAATAAAGAGTGTTTTATTTGCACTGTCAGGTACACTCTGTTTTTTTAAACGTTTACTTCCAGTTATATTAGCCATTGGATTGACATGGTGCCTGCAAGAACAAGCAGACAGCCTAGTGGGGCTCAACACAACTGGATATTTATCCAGCCTGGAGTGCAGCTTTAAAAAAAAACATACATGTTACACAATGCTCCTAATAAATTAAACATAATAAGTATATTTTTTAATTATATGCAAATTACCAGCTTAATTCTATTGCTACTGAATCATTTAAGGGACTTATCCACACAGGCTTTGCTCTTTGACAGGCTGTAAGGAGTCATTGTATCGCAGTTGTAGGACACTTGCAGAGCGGTTTTGTTCAGAGTGACATGGGACATAGTTCCTGCCATAGTGGCGAAGAAAGTTATCACTGTGGCGGCATGTGTACACCCTTGGCCACTGCCTCTGTATCTAAAGGGGGTAATGATTGGGGGCATCTCAAGCATGGGTTTTGCTGTCTCCCAACCTCACATGTGAATGAGCCCAAAAGAGAACAATTCACCTAATTTGACTAAAAGGTGCTATTGTGTTAGATTGGAAGATGCTAATATACTTGCTGCATGACATTTTTCCAATTTTTCTAAATGCTGTTTAAGATAGCAGAGAATAATAATTAAGTAATAATAATAATAATAATAATAATAAAATAAATAATATGTACAGTGGTATCACTCTATCTATCAGAATTAATCTTTTATTCATTTTCTAGCTCAAAACTTCTAAATAGTGAAATCTGATTGCTGTGGGTTAATGCACTAATCATAACAGAAAACAGAAATGCTATATTTCCACCGGTTGCCTGGGTTTAACTTATATTAATACAAAACAGACAAGACTAAAGTAGATTTGTGAAGGAGAAATGTGCTTTATGTACATACTGAATCCATCAAGTAACCTAATATTAGGACATCTTATGCGCTAAGATGCTGTGGTCAATATAACATATGTATTTACTACCACTCTTAAATATTTGTTTATCAAAATAGATAAATATTTTAGCTGTTGTGTTCCAATCAACCAAATCTCAACTAGCCTAATGTATCTCTAATAATCATGTTGTGCCAGTAACGGAGAGCCCACATGCAGACATCTGTTATGTATTCTCTTGCCATTAAGCCTCTAATCTCTAGGTTTCTAGGCAGATAAGCTGAACTGGACTTTTGTTTCCAGCTTTATTTATAATAGTTCTGTTATATTCATTTCTATGTATGTTGTTCATTGATGATCAAGACACTTACAGTTCAGTTTCCATGGCAATTTGCTAAATTGCCAGTAGTTGCAAATTGTACAGCCTCAAACACGCACGATCCTCAAATCTGCACCCAGCATGTTTCCCTGATTCACCCTGAGTACTCCCCTACACTCAAAAACTGAAGTTCAATTATATTGAATAGACCAACAGAAAGGGTGCTTAGACAAGTATTTGATTCCCTTGTCATTGCATTGTGTCAATAATGAACATTGATTAGGGTGATAAATAATAGGCGCTAGAGAACTAGTTTCCTCAAGTTGATATCAAAAAAGTGTATAAAAAAAAATATATATAATATATATGTCAGAAAATTATATAGAACTGCTAATCAAAGCAATTAAAGTGCATTGTGCTAAATAAATAGCAATTCATAATAATGGTGATACATTCATAAATCAATTGGTAATCTTTTGTGCTGTGAATCTTATCCGTAACACCGTCACCAAGGCAAATCTTGTGAATAACACCCGATGGAGATGTGAGTGAATTGTCTACTCACCAAATGGACATGACCTCTTTAATTAAAAAGAAAGGTCTCAACAGGCTTTTTTGTATATATCTGTGAGTTTTGTTGATCTGTCACTGGAGCTGTAACTGGAAACCTGTACGACTCTCCTTTCCACCTTGGGTATGCCATTATGAAATAGACATAAATCGGGACCATAGTGTAATAATGTTTAATAAAAGCAATAGTAAAAACAATGCCACACTGGCTGCTCACATTTTATGGTGCCTTGTCCCGGCACTAGGGATAACAGCAGAAAACCATCAGGTGGTGAACCCCACAGCCGCCCAGCCTCCACTTGGTGTATGGTGTGCGTTCCACCGCCGTGATATAGGAAACTGGAAGTCGATGACCGGAAGTGACGTGATCGTGATGCGCCTCGACGTACGTTTCATTTTAAATCATCATCAGGCAGTGTCAGTCTGCATTTAGATCCATGTAGATGTTGCGGCCCAGTTCCTGTGAATAAGTTCCCCTTGCAGATCAAGGCTTGCATGCCTTGTTTACAGTAATCTCATTGGAATTACATTGATTGTAGTATGCTGCAAATAAGGTGACTGCCAACAAAAATGTGTGAACGATGTCCTTACAATAAAAAATATGTGCAGGAGAACTAAGACCTCATGCACGTTGGGTATTTAACCAGGCATGGGATCCTGGAGTTTTGGTGCAGGAGAAAGGCACAGGTGCACTGTCCAGCCCCGCTGCCAGCAGCCTGTAAAACATTGGGAGGCTGAATGTTGCTTTGGCTGGACTAGGTTGGATGATGTACTGAGTGATACTAACTGTGACGGGAGGGCACGCAGAACCCAGAATCCCTTGGAAAGGTTGGGAAACCCATGTTTCAGCTCACAATGCACCTCTTATGTCCAAGTCACCCTGTGCCATCCTGGCACAGGGTGAGTGAGAAAATATATCTTGGATTACTTAAAATGTAAGTAAGTAATATTTATCCACAATATCTCCCAGGATATATGTAAAGACTATTCTTAGTTTGTTGATGAACTCAAGAT